>LS990918.1:25433643-25961429 GCA_900464855.2 Musa schizocarpa
ATTTTAGATTTTGGACACGAATACTTCACCCAAACATCTGATTCAATTGAGCCTATAGATGCTGTGTAAAACAGGGTTCAAGATCTAGACCTATCGATACTAAAATGCCTATAACTCCTGTTGAAAATTCTGAATTGTACCAAAATAATTTTATTTGAAACTAGACGAAAATCTTTCTTTTTTGACTTATAGTTTGAAAATTTTGGATTTAATTGGTACCTATTCTCTGTTGAATCCGACCCTATAAATTCTACAAAACCATATTGTGTTTTTGACCTTGTGTTACCGTCAATTAACTCACGTTGCGAACCATGTTTCGTATGAAATTTGTTCTTCAAAATATGAATTGATATATGGACGACCATAGTTTTTTTTCTTATGGGGAGCATAGTGATATTCTGAAGTATTTGTTTGATGTAATACTGGAATCCTGTCCGAAATTTGGTGTTTATTGCATTTTCACTCCGTTCCTTTGGATATTTGAATTCGCTTTAACCTTTCTTCATTGATTTGAGCTAAATATGATTTGAAATTTCTGTACACTCTTGTTCTTATTTCATTCCAAATCTGAATACATTTGGCAGAGAGATTTGTTCTTTGTTTAAATTTGTCTCAAAAGGCACATGCACGCTTAATTTGTTCGGCGTGTACTTCGATGGCATATGCCACTATTAAAACTGCCCTCTTGTACTCTGGTGTGTGGGATTATGCCCTTTGCCAGAAATGGTGCAAAAAGGGTATCGCCACTACCTTCTCCAGGGTCCTTTCACTTGGGATGCTTAATACCCGGCTCACGGTTCCGGCTCCGTGGGATATTCTGGACGCTGCCGGAAATGGTAAAGGGTATGTGCTTAGATTGGAAGTGCTTTCATGACCCCCCTCTGACTTCACCTAGGCATGGGTGGATGGATCTCAATTTAAGGAGACTTTTGACCAGTGGTCATTAAATGAATGAATCACGACGGGGAGATCCCACCACACCTTCATTATATGTTTGACATGACATCAGAGTTTTGGTGAGTTGTTTCTGTTCATGCTAAAGACAAGAATGATATGATTACAACGCCAAAGGATGGCGTTTGACTTGTACGATATTTGTTTTTGATATGCTACAATGCTTCATTCATCGATGATTTTGTTTGAAAATATTCCATCTTTTGATATGATATGCTTGAATATTTTGCTATACCATTGATAAGTTCCATATGTTTCCTTTGTTCTTGATATGCTCCAATTATTCATGCCCCAATGTAGGAACCAAATATGTAAAATTGAAATGACAATTATGTTTCTACTCTTAATGATATTATGTCACAATCATTATATTCTGCCTTGTATTTTGGAAACTGTATCTCTTTGGAAGTTGCTGCTATTTTGATATGGATATGTTAATTCACTTGTCGAGCTCTTTTATGTCACCCGTTTGTTGATAATTTTTCGGATAGCACAGTGTTGCTTAATGAATAAGATTGAGGAAGGCGTGGAAAGTGTAAGATTTTTTAGAGGACCTTTGTTAGCATATATGTATTTGTTTTATAAGATACCTTATTCTTATGAAATGTGACGGAAAATCTAAAACCCATGGATTTTATTGTAAGATAAAGATCCCCATGTATAGATTTTTGGTATGTTAGGTTAAATTAGGTATACCGATATGATCTTAATTGCATCAGGTTATGAATTTGTAGACTATAGAGGGGTGAATTTTGATCTGAATGTTTTAGTGACCTCAAATATGCGGTTGGATCCGGGTTGGATGAAAAATTTTAAATATTGTCGATATTTTGAGGCGTGTGACAGGTGGTATCGTGAGTATGATTTGAGAATCACTAAGAATATCATCTTTTTTTTTGGGTTTATTGACTATCAGTGGAGATTGATCAAAAGAAAATGTTCCTTTTGATGTTTTAGGTTTAGATGACGAGATCAACTCAATTCTCTTTATTCGTCTCTCATTTGATCAATTGAGTGGTATCATCGCGGACTTTTGGGAGACTATGGCACAAGGATGCAACAACAACAACAACCTGCCCAACAAAGGAAGTAATGATGGAAATGAGACATCAAACCAAATGGGGTTTGGAATGGATAGTTTGAAAGCTTGGTCCTCTTGGTTTTGGTAGTGAGTCTGATCAATAGTGATGGTAGAAACATGGATGATGCGAATCGAAAATATTTGATACTTTAAAATTACGATGATGAAGGTTTTTCTTGTCACCTTTATCTTTGAGAGAAGTCTGTTCTTATGGAGAATGATTAAGAGGATGTTTGAAATCAAACATGAGCCAATGACATGGAAGTTATTCAAAAGAAAAGTTTAATGATAAATATTTTTCATTTATGAGGAGAAAAAAAAAATTTGAGTTACTTGATCTTATCCAGTGAAGTATGACGGTTTACAAAGTATGAATCTAAATTCACTGCTTTCGGGTTTACCACAGCTGTGACCTAGATGAATCTAGAAGAGGAAAGGTTTGAAAGGGGATTACGACCTTGAATAAGAATGAATGTTAGCTCTAAAATTACAAACATATCGATACGTAGAAGAAAGAGCTTGAAAATTGAAGAAGAACACGGAGGAAATTCAAGATCATTAGAAAGAACAAAAGGGACAAATTTACTAGCAAAAGCAGGGGAAAAAATGAATATGAAGCTAGTAACAAGAGGTTTGAACACGATTGGATTTGAGAAAACACAGTAGTAGGACTGGTCATGTCTGGATTATGGATTAAATCATGAAAAGTCAAGTGTTTTGGGTGATCATGTTTTGGTTGTCGAAAGTTGGATCATCAAAATAAAAGATTGCCACTTTGAGGAAGAAGAAAGAGCCACTATCCTAGACCTGCGGCCCATGCTAGAGTGCACGCCATCATCAACAAAGATTCCTAAAGCTTCATCGATTGGTGGAAGGTATTCTTCATGTTTTAAAAGAAATGCAAAAGTTTTATTTGATCCCCGGCTCCATTTATCGTTTGTTTTCTAATACTTTTCTTGTCGCTTGAATATTCTACCTAAACCCGGATTATATTTATATGTACCAATCTGCATTGGATCTTCAAGCAACAAACTTGGTCTACCCATCTTGTTTGATCTATTGAGACCACAAAACTCCTTTCTTTGATTTCATTCTCTAGAGATCCAGCTTTGATATTTATACTTGGCATGGTTGGTTATCTTCTCATCACTTTAGTATTGATTGTTACAAAAATAATTACTTTGACATACCGAGATCATTTATATTTTTCTTTTGAGGCATTAGGCATGATTTGCCTCCTTGCTTGTACATCAACACTTCAAGTTTATAAATGCTTATGCAGAAAGGTTATTTTTGTTATATAGTGTGTGTAAAGAGAGCATTCAAATCGGAAACCCACCTGAGGCGAAAGTGGGTCCAAAGGAATTCCATGTATGTATTCCAGGATGACTTGTTCGGTTTACCTCTCTAGATAGAGGGGTGAATTTGCTATTGATCTGTCTCCAGGTTGACCCCAATGCTCCCTAAGCCTCCTACAGAGAATGGCACCACTTTCGAGCTAGAGGGAATTAAAGAAACAAATACAAAATTATTAGATAAGGGTTTCATCACGACCCGGTGTATCCCCATGGGGTGCTCGGTACTATTAGTGAAGAAGAAGGATGGAATATTGAGGCTTTGTATTGATTATAGGCGCTGAATCGGTGACCATCAAAATAAGTATCCCATACCTAGAATTGATGATTTATTTGATCAACTGCGGGGTGCACAAGTATTCTCTAAGATTGACCTGAGGGTGGGGTTACTATCGAGTTGAAGATCAAGAGGAAGAGGATATTTCAAAAACTTTGAAACTCGATATAGTCATTATGAATTCTTGGTGATACCTTTAGGGGTTTGTGAAATGCCCCTAAAACTTTTATGGAACTAATGAATAGGATATTTCAACCGCTCTTGGATATCTGTTAATTTGTATTTATTGATGATATATTGGTGTATTAAAGATATAATCAGGGAGCATGAGGAACACTTGAGAGAGATGTTTGTCCATACTAAGAGAAAAGAAGTTGTATCACGAAGTTCAGCAAATGTGAATTTTGGTTGAATGAAGTTGCTTTCTTTAGGCCATGTGATTTCAGGGAAGGGTATATCTGTTGATCCAAAAAATAGAAGTGTAGGTTGAATGGGAAGTACCAACAAATGTAACAGAAGTTCAAGCTTTTTGGGCATGGCGTTTATTATAGGAGATTTGTGGAGGATTTTCTAATCGCCTCAACCTCTCACCAACCTCACTAAAAAGAATATAAAATTTGTATGGGGTGATGATTGAACAAAGTTTTCAAGAGTTAAAAAGAGATTGACTAGTGCCCCTATTCTCACTATTCCAAGTGGTAGTGAGGGGATTGTAGTTTATAATGATGCTTCAAGAAAAGGCCTAGGATGTTTTTTGATGCAAGAAGGAGAGTAATTGCTTATGCTTCTAGGCAACTTAAAGGTTATGAATTGAATTATCCAACTCATGATTTGGAATTAGTAGCAATTATTTTGCTCTAAAAGATTTGGAGACATTATTTGTATGGTCGACAGTTTGAAATCTTCACCATCACAAGAGTTTAAAATACATTTTCACTTTCAGAAGAGTTAAACATGAGGCAGCGAAGATGGATAAAACTTTTGAAGGATTATGATTGTGCCATCCGTTATCACCGGGCAAAACCAATGTTGTAGTCGATGCACTTAGTAGGAAATCTACAAGTTTTATGTAGGTTAGTCCGGTCAGTAAGCAATGGAAGTTATTAGAAGAAAAATTTGATTTGAAAGCTTTGAGGAAAGACAAGACTCGAGGATATTGATGGCCTCCATTCAAGTACAATCTGATCTTATTCAACAAATTAAGGAAGGACACCACGAGATCCACATTTAATCTACTTGAGGAATAAAGTAGAAAAGGAATTGAAACCACAATTTCAAGTTTCAAAGGATGGCCTATTGAAATTTGGGGGGAGGGTATAAAAAAAATGAACCAGATATCAAGAATCAAATCCTAAAGGAAAGTCATACTTCAAAGTACACCATACATCCCGGGAGCACTAAGATGTATAGAGATCTTCAAAGTCATTATTGGTGGGAAGGCATGAAGAAGGAAATTGCAATGTATGTTTCAAAATGTTTGACTTGTCACCAAATCAAAGTAGAACACCAAAGACCGGAGGGTTGTTACAACCTTTAGATATTCCTGAATGGAAATGGGAATGCATTACTATGGATTTTGTTTTGGGACTACCAAGAACCTTTAAAAGCATGATGCTATTTGGAACATCATTGATAGGTTAATAAAATCTGCACATTTCCTACCGATTAATATGACTTATTCAACGATAGACTTGCAGATTTATATGTCGTGAAATAGTAAGACTTCATGGTATTCCAAAGGAGATCATCTTCGATAGAGACTCAGATTTCTCTCTAGATTCTCGAGAAGATTAATAGGAATCTATGGGCACTAAAGTTAAGTTTAGTATGCATATCATCCCTAACTGATGGTCATGTAAAGAACAATTCAAACACTTGAGGATTTGCTTGTAAAATGTTATGGATTGGAAGGTGAATGGGATAAGGATATTTCACTTGTTGAGTTCACTTACAATAATAGTTATCATTCATGTATTCAGATGGCTCTTATGAAGCTTTATATGGGCGAAAGTGCATAACACCTATGTTGGGAAGAAGTTGGTGATGTAAAAGTTGTTAGCACGGACAAGGTACAAGAAACTTCCGAGAAAATTCAAGTTATAAGGAAAAGGTTAAAATCTGCTCGAGTCGTCAAAAGAGTTATCTGCCGACAATGAAGACGAGATATTGAGTTTGAAATTGAGATTTTGTATTCTTGAAAAGTCTCCCTTCCAAAGGCATTATAAGGTTTGGGAAGAAAGGAAAGTTAAGCCCCAGATTTATTGGACCTTTTGAGGTTCTTGAGAGGATTGGTTCTGGTCGCTAAAACGATTGTTTTTGCCACCAAAGATTGAGTCATGTCCATGATATATTTCATGTCTCGATGATTAGGGAAGTATATATATGACCCTTCTCACATCATTAAGTATGAGTGGTGGAGATTGATAAAGATTTATCTTATGTGGAAGAGCTTATTCAGATGGTTGATAAGAAAGAAAAAAGTCCCAAGGAATCGGGTCATCCCAATGTTCAAGTAATTTGGAGACATCATTCTGGAGAGGAGACAACTTGGGAGCTAGAGGGGAGAAATGAAAAAAGGTGTACCCCGTCTTTTATCGATAGAGGTAAACATAAATTTAGAGGACTAAATTTTTTCTTTTAAGGGGAGAGGTAACACCCCTCATTTCCAATTTTTCAATATAAGTTTCGGTGATAATGTAAACATTTATCTTAAATTGACAAAAAAGAAATAGAGTATGAATCAGAGGTAACTTATTTGTAAGATTTGGGAGATCTGTTCAAAAAAAAAAAAAAAAAGAAAGAATCTGAGGACCTATATGTAAACCCTAAGGACTTAATCAATGAATATGATAAAATAAGGACTAAAACTGCGAAACACACAAAATGACAAATTTCACCGTTTAAGCCTCTCTGCCTTCGTTCTTAAGGAAGCAGAGAAGGCAGCTCGGGTGATCAAAGAAAGAAAGAAAGAGAAAGAAAAGAAAGAAGACAAAGAAGAAGAAGAAGAAGAAAAAAATTGGGGTTTTTTAGGGTTCTTGCTTTAATCTTTTCACTTCGGTCAAAATTCTCAAAGGCAAGTGTTCTAACCCCATCCTACAGAATTTTTTTGTCTCTGTTTTTATGTTGAATCAAAATAAATTGAAGGATTTCTATTTAGAAACAGATATGTCTCTCTTTGGACATAGAACCATGGATTCTGAAGTTTTTTTTCGGTAAACTGACCCCTATATACACTGTTTCAACTATAAGTTTTAGTACAAAATGTGAATTCAGGGCAGGAACTATTTTGTTTGAAATTAGACTCTTATATCTTCCTTTTGACACTGATTTTGTAGATTTTGGACACCGAATACTTTTACCCAAACATCTGTTTCAATTGAGCCCATAGACGCTGTAAAACAGGGTTCAAGATTTCTGACCTGTCGATACTAAAATGCCTATAACTCCCTGTTGAAAATTCTGAATTGTACCAAACTGATTTTATTTGAAACTAGACTTGAAAATATTTCTTTTGACATATAGTTTGACAATTTTAGATTTCAATTGCCTACCCTATTATCTGTGGAATCTGACCTATAAATTCTGCAAAAAAACAGTGATTGTGTTTTTGACCTTGTGTTACCAAATCAAAGGTAACTCCGCGTTGGGAACCCTGTTTCATATGAAATTTGTTCCATCAGAATATAGATTGATATATGGTTTGACTTTTTCTTATGGGTATTGGAGCATAATTGATATTCTGAAGTATTTGTTTGATGTGCCACTGGAATTCTGTCCTAAATCGAGCTTTGGTCGATTTTTATTCTACCTGCGTTCCTTTGGATATTTGAATTCGTCTAATCTTCTTATTGGATATGAGATAAATATGATTACTTGGAATCCCTGTACACTCTTGTTTTTATTTTTTTTGGTAAGTAAAAGTAAATTGATTATGTGTAAAAGTTTCTACAAATAGCTTTTATCTATACAAGTCATAGACAAAAGCCATGTAACTCATAGAGTCACGAATAATGATAGTTATGACTACACATGCTGTAGACTATAACTCCCTAAGATCTTTAGCTAATAGAAAATGTTTGGCTTCCCAAGATTTTTTAGCTAATAGCAAAATTAAAATTGATAAAAAATATATTTTTCTCTTTGGGTAAAGTGTTCCGTTTTGAGATCTTGCTCCATACAAGATCTTGAGTCTCTAATAATCTCTTTCAATAATGAAAATTGTTTGTGTGTTGACATTCAAAGATTCTGTTACATCTCTCCTTCCACATCCACCAAATAAGCGCATCTGAAAGTAACCTTTGCCAGTTGTGTGAGAGGCCCTTTTCTTGAGAAACATTGCATGAGGTCGCCCTAGTTCTTGGTGCAAGTTTGGTTGTCGGCAGTCTATTGAGTTCAAATCAAGCTAGAGAATCTCCTTCCATATCCATTTTGTATAATCACAAGCAAAATAGAGGTGGTCAATAGTTTCTTCTTGTTGCATACAAAGGGAGCATCCATTTTAACATGATAGATACCTCTTCTTTTCATATTGTCTATTGTAGGTAGTTTATTGAGAAGGGCCTGCCATGTACATAAGGAATGTCTTTGTGATCCCATGTCCAACTGCTTGGGACCCACTTTGTTATTTCTTTGCCTAATTTGATTCCATGCGGATGTGGCACTAAATTTGCCATTGTCATGAGGCCAAATAAGTATATCTGAAGAGTTGTTCGTGATTGGAATAGCTATAATAGTCATTAAAGTGATAACATTTCGGAGAAATAGGATTAGGGAGACACCAAAATGCAGTTAGCAATGAACTCGAAACCTTCCAATCTTTGGGAGCCCCAAGATCTTTTAAGATTCTGTCACCATATAATTGAAATATACTCTTCCCATTCACCCAAGGATCGCACCACATATTAGTACTAGTTCCGGAAAGAGATTGCATAGAAATGTGTTTGATTAGCCAATTCCTTGCCTTTAAAATTCCTTTCCAAGCTACAGAGTGGTATGTTCTTGTTGAAATTTCCTGATTGATTCTTTTGAAAGATACCTAGCAGAAACCCAATGTGACCATAAGGAACATTTGTTTTGCAAAAGATCCCACAATTGTGCTGCACTGGACATGCTTGATTCCAATCTCTAGTATTTCTCAAGTTTAGCCCCCCTTCATCTTTTTCGGTTTGCAAATGCTATCCCAATTTATCATATGCATTGCCTTATCATTTGTGCCATTCCAAAAAGAAGTTCATTAATAACCGCTCAATATCTTGGAGAAGTCCAAAGAGCAAGTAAGAAATACATTACACCAATATATAGAGTAGGAGTGCAATACCGAAACGGATGAGTTCAGTCGTGACTCTTTTGATAGAAACCTATTTTTCCAAGAAGAAATTCTATTCTTTATTTTTTTGCAAGATAGGTCGACAAAGGTTTTGTGAATGCCTCGTGGATATGAGCTGGAGACCCAAATAAGGAACTGCAAAGCTTCCCTCACTAACCCCCAAAGTTTGTGCAATAAAGACATTATCCTCAACGTAAGGGTTCATATATACTTTACTTTTCAGCATGATTTAATCAAGTCCAAAACCATACCAAGTCATTCATAATAGTAGCCGTGTTCTTTACATGAAGTTAGTTCATTTTGAAGAAAGATAAGTAAGTCATCTACAAATGTTATATGTGATATATGAACAGAACCAAAGAATGGGTACCTTAATGTCGCCATTTAAGACCAAGTGTTCCAACATACAACTAAGTCCTTCCATCGGAATAGTAAAAGATACGTCTGAGAGAATGGATCACCTTGTCGGATGCCATTCATGCTCCCAAAAAAAACCAATTGGTGAGCCATTAAAGAGTATCGAAAACTTTGGAGTTTCCGTGCAAGATTGAATCCAATTAACCCATTACTTGTGGGAAGTTCATATCGAGGAGCATCTTATAGATAAACTTCCTATTAACTGAATCAAAGGCTTTCCGAAATCAGCTTTAAAACAGATTTTTGTCCCTCTTGCTTTTGAATGCAAATCTTTGACCAAGTCATTAGCAAGCAAAATGTTATGATGTATACTTCTCCTTTAATAAAAGCAAAATTGATTTGGGCTAATGATCTTGTGTATTACCTTTTGCATTCTATTTGCCAATACTTTGGAGATGATCTTGTAAATAAAGTTGCATAATGATATGGGTCGATAGTTCTCTAGTGAATCAGCCCCGGTATTCTTCGAATTAAGGAAATAAAAGTGCAATTCATCTCTAAGAATATGACCTCAAGAGAAAAATGTTGGCAAGCCTTGATCACATCATTTCCAATAATAGACCAAGCAGTTTGGTAAAATTCAAATTGAAATCCATCCGACCTAGGCTTTTGTGCTTTGGTGACTTAAAGACAACACATACAATTTCATCATCCAGAATTGGGGCATTCAGGATTGAAATAGCTTTTGAATCAAGTTTTCTAGTCGGCCCACATGAATGTTATTAGGTTTCTCATCTTGATTGAGTAAGAATAGAAAAAATTGCTTTCTGTGTGTTTTTTTACCTCATCTAAATTCTCAATAAGATTATCATCTTTGTCTCTACATTTGTCGATACCACAAACGCCCTTCCGAGTAGCAATTGAAGCATAGAAAAATTTTTGTATTGAATCCCCTAGTGTATGCCAATGTCATTTGAGACTTCTGCTTTGCAAAAGTTTCCTCCTGTTTAAGGCTTGCATGAAGTTATTTAAAAGCTTTCTCTTTGTAGATAATATTTTCATCATTTATTGAGGGTTGCAGCTCATGTTGCAATGACATTAGTTCCTTTCTCGCAAAATTGAGCTCGTGTTAATATTGCCAAAGGTATTTGTATTCCACTCCTTTATTGCTGCTTTACAAGCTTTGAGCTTTTGACATAAGATGTAAGGGGGGGATCCATGCACATTAACATTCCAAGCAGATCTGATAATATCAAGAAATTAAGGATGAGTACTCCACATGTTAAAGAATCTAAACGGTTTCTTGCCTCTTGGTGTTGCTTTTTCAAGTATATATACATTAAAGAATGGTCGAAAAACAAAGGAGCACTATACTCAAGAAGTGAATCTGGGTAAACTGTTAACCATTCATGATTAATCAAACACCTATCAAGTCGAGCCATTATTTTTTCTGTTAGCAGCACCTTGATTACTCCGAGAGAGCCAATTACCCACAGATTTCATATCAAACAATGCTGCAAAGCATCAATGTAATCATTGAAACTTTGAAGTTTCCTCAAAGTTGTCTACCCCCTTTTTTTCATTTATGTATCAATAGTATTAAAGTCTCCAAGAACAATCCAAGGTACATTGAGACAGCCATTTTACAATATTAGTTAGGTCGCACTTCAAAGAGTATTTCTTTCTTGCATACCGTTTGAAGCATATATACCAAAGAAATTGAATTGATAGCCATTCTTTTTTATCCTCTACCTTAAGATGAATGAATTGATCAAGAGTGAAATAAACCAAGCATTAATAGAGTTAGGATGCCATAAGACCCACATTCTACCAAAAGATTCATTTGAGTCTGGTGTGTGGGATTGTCTGGACCTTTGCTAGAAATGGTAAAGGGTATGCGCTTATTACCCGCTCTGTGGGGTCCCGCTCTGTGGGATATTCTGGACCTTTGCCAGAAATGGTAAAGGGTATGTGCTTAGAGCCTGCGATGCTCTCCCGGCCCCTCTGACTTCACCTAGACGTGGGTGGATGGATCTCCCAGACATGGGAGACTTTTGTCGTGTGGTCATTCGGAAATGGATGAATCACATTCTCACCGAGATCCTACCACACCTTCTATATGTTTGATATGACATCCGTAGTTTTGGTGAGTTGTTTCTGTTCATGCTCGATAAGAATGATATGATTGCAACGCCAAGGACGACGCTTGAGCTTCAGATGATATTTGTTTTTGATATGCTCAGAAATTCTTCATTCACCGATGATTTTGCTTCGAAATGTTCCATATGCCATTGATATGCTTCGGAACATTTTATATGCCATTGATAAGCTCCGATATGTTTCCTTTGTTACTGATATGCTCCAGTTACTCTATGTCCCAATCTGTCAGGAACCAAATATGTAAGATTGAAAGGACAATTGTGTTTCTGCTCTTAATGATATTATGTCTACAAAATCGTATATTCTGCCTTGTATTTTGGAACTGTATCTCTTTGGAAGTTGTACTATTTTGATATGGATATGTTAGTCACTTGCTGAGCTCTTTATGCTCACCCCGTTTTTGATAAATTTTTCAGGATAGCATATTGCTCGCTTAAATGATTAGATTGGGCTGAGGCGGTGGAAAGTTTAGAAGATTTTGGGCAGATCTTTGTTAGCATATGTGTATTTGTTGTATAAGATACTCTGCATCTTATGAAATGTGACGATGAATCTAAACCTGTGGATTTTGTGTAAGATAAAGGATCCCTCATGTATAGGATTTTGGTATGTTAAGTTAAATTCGTGTAATGATATGATCTTATGGTAATCGTTGGTTTGGTGACTACATAGACTTCCCCATTTGTGAATTTATATTGTGGTTATTATTTTGATGAGTTGAGTTCTGATTGTATGAATTATCGAGTGATGTGTAGTATGTTTATGAATTGCACAGGGTTATGAATTTGTAGACTATAGAGGTGAAATTTTGATCTGAATGTTTTCTTAGTGACCTCAAATATGTGCTTGGATCCTGAGTTAGTTATGATGAAAATTTTAAATATTGTCGATATTTTGAGGGGCGTGACAGTTCTTGTGTGTCATATAGCAGGGACGGTGCTGCCTATCACTTCCCTCGCTGACCGCCGCTCGCTCAGCCAAAAATGGCCAGTTTTGGCCCTTTTTGGGCTGTTTTGGCTTGTTTTTGGGCAGTTCTTTATGCGTGAGCTGCAGCGAAGCGAGCAAAATGTCAGCCATCTCAAGACCTGGAACCACCCGGTGGCATAGGGGCTGGATGGGGCATTCGTATAGTAGAGACGGTGCTGCCTCTCACTTCACTCGCTGTCCACTGCTCGCCGCTCTCTCGCTCAGCCAAAAATGGCAAGTTTTGGCCCGTTTTTGTGCTCTTTTGGCCAGTTTTTGGCCCGTTCTTGTGTGTCGCGGCGAAAGACGTGAGCTGAGCCAAACGTCAGCCATCTCAGCCCCCTGGAACCCCCCTGGTGGCACAGGGCAGGATGGGGCATTCGTATAGCAAGGATGGTGGTGCCACTCGCTTCACTCGCTGTCCGCCGCTCGCCCGCTCAACAAAAAATGGCCAGTTTTGGCCCGTTTTTGAGCTGTTTTGGCTAATTTTTGGGCAGTTCTTGCGTGCCGTGGTGAACGACGTGAGTGGAGCAAAACGTCAGCCATCTCAGCACCTTGGAACCCCTCGATGGCACAGGGCTGGATGGTGCATTCAGATAGCAGGGATCGGTGCTGCCTCCTCGCCATTGTTCATGTCACCGCTTCACTGCTTTCGCTTCAGCCAAAAAAATGGCTAGTTTTGGCTCGTTTCTGGCTCTTTTGGCTAGTTTTTGGGCCGTTTTGTGTGCCTGGCGAACGACGTGAGAGAGGAGCAAAACGTCAGCCTTTCTCAGCAACCTGGAACCCCGGGGTGGCACAGGGCAGGATGGGGTATTCAGATAGGAGGATCGGTGCTGCCTCGCCGCTTCATTGTCCGCCACTTTTTCCCAGCCAAAAAATGGCCAGTTTTGGCTCATTTTTGGCTGTTTTGGCCAGATTTTGGGTCGTTCTTGTGTGCCAAGGCGAACGACCTGTGCGCGGGAGCAAAACATCAGCCATCTCAGATCCTAGAACCCCTCGGTGGCACAGGGCTGGATGGGGCATTCAGATAGCAGGGACGATGCTGCCTCTCGTTTCTGGCTTCTGTCCGCTGCTCGCATTCGCTTCGCTCAGCCAAAAAATGGCGGTTTTTTTATTCCCCTTTTGGGCCGCTTTTGGCCAGTTTTTTTGGCAGTCCTTGCGTGCAGCTGGCGAACCACATGAGCGAGCAAAACGTCCAGCCATCTCAGCACCCTGGAACCCCGGTGGCACAGGACAGGATGGGGCATTCAGATAGCAGGGATCGGTGTTGCCTCTCGCTTCGCCTGTCGCTGTCCGCCGCCTTCGCCGCCGCTTTGTTCAGCCAAAATGGCCAGTTTTGGCCTGTTTTGGGCTGTTTTGGCCAGTTTTTGGCTAATTTTGCGTGTCACGGCGAACGACGTGAGCGAGAGATAACGCCAGCCATCTCAGCACCTGAAACCCCCGGAGGTACAGGGCTGGATGGGGCATTCGTTTAGCAGGGACGGTGCTGCCTATCGCTTCGCTCGCTGTCCGCCGCTCGCTCAGCCAAAAATGGCCAGTTTTGGCCCGTTTTTGGGCTGTTTTGGCCTGATTTTGGGTCGTTCTTGCGTGTCGCGGCAAACGACCTGTGCGGAGCAAAACATCAGCCATCTCAGCATCCTAGAACCCCCCGGGTGGCACAGGGTTGGATGGGGCATTCGTATAGCAGGGACGGTACTGCCTCTCGCTTCGCTCGCTGTCCGCCACTCGCCGCTCGCTCACTCAGCCAAAAATGCCCAGTTTTGGCCCGTTTTTGGGCAGTTTTTGCCAGTTTTTGGGCTGTTCTTGCGTGCCGCAGCGAACGATGTGAGCGGAGCAAAACGTCAGCCATCTCAGCACCCTGGAACCCCTCGGGTGGCACAGGGGTGGATGGGGCATTCGTATAGCAAGGACATTGCTGTCTATCGCTTCTCTCGCTATCCGCCGCTCGCCGCTCGCTCGCTCAGCCAAAAATGGCCAGTTTTGGCCCGTTTTTGGCTTGTTTTGGCCAGATTTTGGGCCGTTCTTGCATGCTGCGGCGAACGACGTGAGCGGAGCAAAACGTCAGCCATCTCAGCACCCTGGAACCCCCCGGGTGGTACAGGGCTGGATGGGGCATTTGTATAGCAGGTACGGTGCTACCTTTCGCTTCGCTTGCTGTCCGCCGTTCGCTGCTCGTTCGCTCAGCCGAAATTGTCCAGTTTTGGCCCTTTTTTTGGCGGTTTTGGCCAGTTTTTGGGCCATTCTTGTGTGCCGCGGGGAACGACGTGAGCGGAGCAAAACGTCAGCCATCTCAGCACCCTGGAACCCCCCGGGTGGCACAGGGTTGGATGGTGCATTCGTATATCAGGGACGGTGCTGCTTCTCGCTTCGCTAGCTGTCCTTCGCTCGTCGCTCGCTCGCTCAGACAAAAATGGCCAGTTTTGGCCCCTTTTTGTGCTGTTTTGGCCTGTTTTTGGGCCATTCTTTTGTGCCGTGGGGAACGACGTTAGCGGAGCAAAACGTCAGCCATCTCAGCACCCTGGAACCCCCCGGGTGGCACAGGACAGGATGGGGCATTCGTATAGCAGGGACGGTGCTGCCTTTCGCTTTGCTCGTTGTCCACCGCTCGTCGCTCGCTCGCACAGCCAAAAATGGCTAGTTTTGGCCCGTTTTGGCCAATTTTTGGGCAGTTCTTGCGTGCCGCGGCGAACGACGTGAGTGGAGCAAAACGTCAGCCATCTCAGCACCTTGGAACCCCCCTTGTGGCACTGGGCTAGATAGGGCATTCGTATAGCAGGGATGATGCTGCCTCTCGCTACGCTCGCTGTCTGCCGCTCGCTCGCTCAGCTTTAGGTCATTTTCTCAGTTTTTGGGCAGTCCTTGCGTGCCGTGGCGAACAACGTTAGGGGAGCAAAACGTCAGCCATCTCAGCACCCTGGAACCCGCCGGGTGGCACTGGGATAGATGGGGCATTCATATAGTAGGGACGGTGCTGCCTATCACTTCTCTCGCTGACCGTCGCTCGCCGCTCGCTCGCTCATCCAAAAATGGCCAGTTTTGGCCCTTTTTGGGCTGTTTTGACTTGTTTTTGGGCGTTCTTTGTGTAAGTCGGGCGAACGACGTGAGCAGAGTAACACGCCAACCATCTCAGCACCTTTGAACTCCCGGTGGCACAAGGCTGGATGGGGCATTCAGATAGCAGGGGCGGTGCTGCCTCGCTTCACTTCGATGTCCGCCACTGCGCCACCGCCAGCCAATAATGGCTAGTTTTGGCCCGTTTTTGGGCCGTTTTGGCTAGTTTTGGGCAGTTCTTGCATGCCGCGACGAACGACGTGAGCGGAGCATAACGTCAGTTATCTCAGCACCTTGGAACCCCCCGGGTGGCACAGGACTGGATGGGGCATTCGTATAGAAGGGACGGTGCTTTCTATCGCTTCGCTCGCTGTCCGCCGCTCGCTCAGCCAAAAATGGCCAGTTTTGGCCCGTTTTTGGGCTGTTTTGACTAGATTTTGGGCCGTTCTTGCGTGCCGCGGCGAACGACGTGTGCGGTGTAAAATATCAGCCATCTCAGCATCCTGGAACCCCCCGGGTGGCACAGGGCTGGATGGGGCATTCGTATATCAGGGCGGTGCTGCCTCTCGCTTCGCTCGCTGTCCTTCGCCCGCTGCTCGCTCGCTCAGCCAAAAATGGCCAAAGTTGGCCCTTTTTGGGCCGTTTTGGCCAGTTTTTGGGCAATTCTTGCGTGCCGCGACGAACGACGTGAGCGGAACAAAATGTCAGCCATCTCAGCAACCTGGACCCCCCGGCCGGCACAGGGCTGGATGGGGCATTCAGATAGTAGGACGGTGCTGCCTCCGCCGCTCGTTTTTCCGCCTTCCTTCCAGCCAAAAAATGGCAAGTTTCGCCCATTTTGGGCTGTTTTGATCTAGATTTTGGTCGCTTTTGCGTCGCGGCTTAACGCGTGCAGCGGTGCAAAATATCAGCCATCTCAGCATCCTGGAACCCACCGGGTGGCATAGGGCTGGATGGGGCATTCGTATATCAGGGCGGTGCTACCTCTCGCTTCGCTCGCTGTCCTCCGCCCGCCGCTCGCTCGCTCAGCCAAAAATGGCCAATGTTGGCCCTTTTTGGGCCGTTTTGGCCAGGTTTTGTGCAATTCTTGCATGCCGCGGCGAATGACGTGTGCAGAGCAAAACGTCAGCCATCTCAGCACCTTGGAACCCCCCGGGTGGCAAAGGGCAGGATGGGGCATTCGTATAGCAGGGACGGTGCTGCCTCGCGCTGCGGTCGCTCAGCCAAAAATGGCTAGTTTTTGGGCCGTTTTGGCCAATTTTTAGGCAGTTCTTGCGTGCCGCGGCGAACGATGTGAGCAGAGCAAAACGTCAGCCATCTCAGTACCCTGGAACCCCTCGGGTGGCACTGGGCTGGATGTGGCATTCGTATAGCAGGGACAGTGCTACCTCTCACTTCGCTCGTTGTCCGCCGCCCGTCGCTCGCTTGCTCAGCCAAAAATGGCAAGTTTTAGCCAATTCTAGTGTGCCACGGCGAACGACGTGAGCGGAGTAAAACGTCAGCCATCTCAGCACCCTGGAACACCCCGAGTGGCTCAGCGTTGGATGGGGCATTCGTATAGCAGGGACGGTGCTGCCTCTCGCCGCTTTGTCGGTCGGCCTTCGCTCAGCCAAAATGGCCAGTTTTGGCCCGTTTTTAGGCTGTTTTTGCAAGTTTTTGGGCTGTTCTTGTGTGCCGCGGTAAACGACGTGAGTGGAGCAAAACATCAACCATCTCAGCACCCTAGAACCCCCCGGGTGCCATAGGGCTGGATGGGGCATTCGTATAGTCGGGTCGGTGCTACCTCTCGCTTCGCTCGCTGTCCGCCGCTCACCGCTCGTTTGCTCAACCAAAAATGAGACGTTTTGGCCCTTTTTGGGCTGTTTCGGCCAGTTTTTGGGCCATTCTTGTGTGCCGCAACGAACGACGTGAGCAGAGCAAAATGTCAGCCATCTCAACACCCTGGAACCCCCCAGGTGGCACAGGTCTGGATGGGGCATTTGTTTTGCAGTGACTGTGCTGCCTCTCGCTTCGCTCACTGTCCGCCACTCGCCGCTCGCTCGCTCAGCCAAAAATGGCCAGTTTTGGTCCGTTTTTGGGCTATTTTGACTAGTTTTTGGGCAGTTCTTTTGTGCCTTGGTGAACGACGTGAACAAAGCAAAATGTCAGCCATCTCAGCACCCTAGAACCCCCCGGGTGGCATAGGGCTAGATGGTGCATTTGCATAGTAGGGACGGTGCTGCCTATCGCTCCGCTCGCTAAACGCCGCTCGCCGCTCGCTCGCTCAGCCAAAATGGCAAGTTTTGGCTCGTTTTTTGGCTCTTTTGGCTAGTTTTTGGGCCGTTCTTGTGTGCCGCGGCGAACGACGTGAGCGGAGCAAAACGTCAGCCATCTCAGCACCCTCGAACCCCCCGGGTGGCACAGGGCAGGATGGGGCATTCGTATAGCTAGGATGGTGCTGCCACTCGTTTCGCTCGCTGTCCGCCGCTCGCCCGCTGAGCAAAAAATGGCCAGTTTTTGGGCTGTTTTGGCTAGTTTTTGGGCAATTCTTGCGTGCCGCGGCGAACGACGTGAGCGGAGTAAAACGTCAGCCATCTCAGCACCCTGGAACCCCTCGGATGGCACAGGGCTGGATGGTGCATTCGTATAGCAGGGGCGGTGCTGCCTCTCGCTTCGCTCGCTGTCCGTCGCTCGTCACTCGCCCGCTCAGCCAAAAATGGCCAGTTTTGGCTCGTTTTTGGGCTCTTTTGGCCAGTTTTTGGCCCATTCTTGTGTGCTGCGGCGAATGACGTGAGAGGAGCAAAACGTCAGCCTTCTCAGCACCCTGGACCCCCCCGGGTGGCACAGGGCTGGATGGGGCATTCGTATAGCAGGGACGGTGCTGCCTCTCGCCCGCTTCGCTGTTGCGCCGCATCGCCTTCGCTGCGCTTCGCGCCGCCGCCATTTCCACTCAAAAAAAAATGGCCAGTTTTGGCCCATTTTTGGGCAGTTTTGGGCAGTTTTTGGGCAGTTCTAGCATGCCGCGGTGAACGACGTGAGTGGAGCAAAATGTCAGCCATCTCAGCGCACTGGAAACCCCCTGGTGGCAAAGGGCTGGACGGGGCATTCGTATAGCTGGGACGGTGCTGCCTCGCGCTGCGGTAGCTCAGCCAAAAATGGCCAGTTTTTGGGCCGTTTTGGCCAATTTTTAGGCAGTTCTTGCGTGCGCGGCGAACGACGTGAGCGGAGCAAAACGTCAGCCATCTCAGTACCCTGGATCCCCTCGGGTGGCGCTGGGCTGGATGTGGCATTCGTATAGCAGGGACGGTGCTACCTCTAACTTCGCTCGCTGTCCGCCGCCCGCCGCTCGCTCGCTCAGCCAAAAATGGAAAGTTTTAGCCAGTTCTAGTGTGCCATGGCGAACGACGTGAGCGGAGCAAAATGTCAGCCATCTCAGCACCCTGGAACCCCCCGAGTGGCTCAGCGTTGGATGGGGCATTCGTATAGCAGGGATGGTGCTGCCTCTCGCTTCGCTCGCTGTCCGCCGCTCGCTCGCTCAGCCAAAAATGACCTGTTTTGGCCTGTTTTTGGGCTGTTTTTGCAAGTTTTTGGGCCGTTCTTGTGTGCCGCGGTAAATGACGTGAGTGGAGCAAAACATCAGCCATCTCAGCACCCTGGAACCCCCTGGGTGCCACAGGGCTGGATGGGGCATTCGTATATTCGGGTCGGTGCTGCCTCTCGCTTCGCTCGGTGTCCGTCGCTCGCCGCTCGTTTGCTTAACCAAAAATGAGACGTTTTGGCCCGTTTTTGGGCTGTTTCGACCAGTTTTTGGGCCGTTCCTGTGTGCCGCGACGAACGACGTGAGCAGAGCAAAATGTCACCATCTCAGCACCCTGGAACCCCCCAGGTGGCACAGGTCTGGATGGGGCATTTGTTTTGCAGTGACTGTGCTGCCTCTCGCTTCGCTCACTGTCCGCCACTCGCCGCTCGCTCGCTCAGCCAAAAATGGCCAGTTTTGGTCCTTTTTGGGCTGTTTTGACCAGTTTTTGGACAGTTCTTGGGTGCCGCGGTGAACGACGTGAACGAAGCAAAATGTCAGCCATCTCAACACCCTAGAACCCCCCGGGTGGCATAGGGCTGG
This sequence comes from Musa schizocarpa, assembly GCA_900464855.2. Lineage (NCBI taxonomy): Eukaryota > Viridiplantae > Streptophyta > Magnoliopsida > Zingiberales > Musaceae > Musa > Musa schizocarpa. The sequence goes on from LS990918.1 coordinate 25,453,267, forward strand.
ATGGTGCATTTGCATAGTAGGGACGGTGCTGCCTATCGCTCCGCTCGCTATCCGCCGCTCGCCGCTCGCTCGCTCAGCCAAAATGGCAAGTTTTGGCTCGTTTTTGGGTTCTTTTGGCTAGTTTTTGGGCCGTTCTTGTGTGCCGCGGTGAACGACGTGAGCGGAGCAAAACATCAGCCATCTCAGCACCCTAGAACCCCCCGGGTGGCACAGGGCAGGATGTGGCATTCGTAAAGCTAGGATGGTGCTGCCACTCGCTTCGCTCGCTGTCCGCCGCTCGCCCGCTGAGCAAAAAATGGCCAGTTTTGGCCCTTTTTGGGCTGTTTTGGCTAGTTTTTGGGCAGTTCTTGCGTGCCGCGGCGAACGACGTGAGCGGAGCAAAACGTCAGCCATCTCAGCACCCTGGAACCCGTCGGATGGCACAGGGCTGGATGGTGCATTCGTATAGCAGGGACGGTGCTGCCTCTCGCTTCGCTCGCTGTCCGCCGCTCGCCGCTCGCTCGCTCAGCCAAAAATGGCCAGTTTTGGCTCGTTTTTGGGCTCTTTTGGCCAGTTTTTGGCCCATTCTTGTGTGCTGCGGCGAACGATGTGAGAGGAGCAAAACGTCAGCCTTCTCAGCACCCTGGACCCCCCCGGGTTGCACAGGGCTGGATGGGGCATTCGTATAGCAGGGACGGTACTGCCTCTCGCTTCGCTCGCTGTACGGCGCTCGCCGCTCGCTCGCTCAGCCAAAAATGGCCAGTTTTGGCCCATTTTTGGGCAGTTTTTGACAATTTTTGGGTAGTTCTTGAGTGCTGCGGCGAATGAAGTGAGTGGAGCAAAACGTCAGCCATCTCAGCACCCTGGAACCCCTTGGGTGGTGTAGGGCTGGATGGAGCATTCATATAGCAAGGATGATACTGCCACTCGCTTCGCTCGCTGTCCGCCGCTCGCCCACTCAGCAAAAAATGACCTATTTTGGCCCCTTTTTGGGATGTTTTGGCTAGTTTTTGGGCAGTTCTTGGGTGACGTGGCGAACGATGTGAGCAGAGCAAAACGTCAGCCATCTCAGCACTCTGGAACCCCCCGGGTGGTACAGGGTTGGATGGGGCATTCGTATAGCAAGGATGGTGCTGCCACTCTTTTCGCTCGCTGTCCGTCGCTCGCTCGCTCAGCCAAAAATGGTCAGTTTTGGCCCGTTTTTTGGCCGTTTTGGCCAGTTTTTGGGATGTTCTTGCGTGCTGCGGTGAACGACGTCAACGGAGCAAAATGTCAGCCATCTCAGCACCCTGGAACCCCCCGGGTGGCACAGGGCTGGATGGGGCATTCGTATAGCTGGGACGGTGCTGCGTCTCGCTTCGCCCGCTGTCCGCCACTCGCCGCTCGCTCGCTCAGCCAAAAATGGTCAGTTTTGGCCCTTTTTGGGACGTTTTGGCCAGTTTTTGGGCAGTTCTTTCGTGCCGCGGCGAGCGATGTGAGTGGAGCAAAATGTCAGCCATCTCAGCACCCTGGAACCACCCGGGTGGCATAGGGCTGGATGGGGCATTCGTATAGTAGGGACGGTGCTGCCTCTCACTTCACTCGTTGTCCGCTGCTCGCCGCTCTCTCGCTCAGCCAAAAATGGCAAGTTTTGGTCCGTTTATGTGCTCTTTTGGCCAGTTTTTGGGTCGTTCTTGTGTGCCGCGGCGAAAGACGTGAGCGAAGCCAAACGTCAGCCATCTCAGCCCCCTGGAAACCCCCGGGTGGCACAGGGCAGGATGGGGCATTCGTATAGCAAGGATGGTGCTGCCACTCGCTTCTCTCGTTGTCCGCCGCTCGCCCGCTTAGCAAAAAATGGCCAGTTTTGGCCCTTTTTAGGCTGTTTTGGCTAGTTTTTGGGCAGTTCTTGCGTGCCGCGGTGAACGACGTGAGCGGAGCAAAACGTCAGCCATCTCAGCACCTTAGAACCCCTCGGATGGCACAGGGCTGGATGGTGCATTCGTACAGCAGGGACGGTGCTGCCTCTCGCTTCGCTCGCTGTCTGCAGCTAGCTGCTCGCTCGCTCAGCCAAAAATGGCTAGTTTTGGCTCGTTTTTGGGCTTTTTGGCCAGTTTTTGGGTCGTTCTTGTGTGCTGCGGCGAACGACGTGAGAGGAGCAAAACGTCAGCCTTCTCAGCAACCTGGAACCCCTGGGGTGGCACAGGGCAAAATGGGGCATTCGTATAGCAGGGATGGTGCTGCCTCTCGCTTCGCTCGCTGTCCGTCGCTTTCCCAGCCAAAAATGGCCAGTTTTGGCTCGTTTTTGGGCTGTTTTGGCCAGATTTTGGGCCGCTCTTGTGTGTCGCGGCGAACACCTGTGCTGAGCAAAACATCAGCCATCTCAGCATCCTAGAACCCCCCGGGTGGCACAGGGCTGGATGGGGCATTCATATAGCAGGGACGGTGCTGCCTCTCGCTTCGCTCGCTGTCCGCTGCTCGTCGCTCGCTCGCTCAGCCAAAAATGGCCAGTTTTGGCCCGATTTTGGGCCGTTTTGGCCAGTTTTTGGGCAGTTCTTGCGTGCCGCGGTGAACGACATGAGCGGAGCAAATCGTCAGCCATCTCAGCACCTTGGAACCCCTCGGGTGGCACAAGGCTGGATGGGGCATTCGTATAGCAGGGACGTTGCTGCCTATCGCTTCTCTCGCTGTCCACCGCTCGCTGCTCGGTCGCTCAGCCAAAAATGGCCAGTTTTAGCCCTTTTTGGGTTGTTTTGGCCTGATTTTTGGTCGTTCTTGCGTGCCGCGGCGAACGACGTGGGCGGAGCAAAACGTCAGCCATCTCAGCACCCTGGAACCCCCCGGGTGGTACAGGGCTGGATGGGGCATTCGTATAGCAAGGATGATACTGCCACTCGCTTCGCTCGCTGTCCGCCGCTCACCCGCTCAGCAAAAAATGGCCAGTTTTGGCTCGTTTTTTGGCTGTTTTGGCTAGTTTTTGGGCAGTTCTTGCGTGTCGCGGCGAATGACGTGAGCGGAGCAAAACGTCAGCCATCTCAGCACCCTGGAACCCCCCGGGTGGTACAGGGCTGGATGGGGCATTCGTATAGCAAGGATGGTGCTGCCACTCTTTTCGCTCGCTCTCCGTCGCTCGCTCGCTCAGCCAAAAATGGTAAGTTTTGGTCCGTTTTCGGGCCGTTTTGTCCAGTTTTTGGGCTGTTCTTGCGTGCCGCAGTGAACGACGTGAACGGAGCAAAATGTCAACCATCTCAGCACCCTGGAACCCCTCAGGTGGCACAGGGCTGGATGGGGCATTCGTATAGCGGGATTTGCGCCTCTCTTCTTCATTGTCCGCGCTTCATTTCGCGACCAAAAATGGCCAGTTTTGGCCCATTTTTGGGCCGCTTTAGTCAGTTTTTTGGGCAGTTCTTGTGTGTCATGGGTGAACGGCGTATGCAGAGCAAAAAAGCGTCGACCATCTCAAAGAACTGTGTAACACCCCTCATTTCCGAATTTTTAGATAAATTTCGGTGATAATGTAATCATTTATTTTAAATTGACAAAAGAAATAGAGTATGAATCAGAGGTAACTTATTTGTAAGATTTGGGAGATCTGTTCAAAAAAAAAAAAAATATCTGAGGACCTATATGTAAACCCTAAGGACCTAATCGTGAATATGATAAAAACAAGGACTAAATTACGAAACACACAAAATGACAAATTTCACCATTTAAGCCTCTCTGCCTTCGTTCTTAAGGAATCAAAGAAGGCAGCTCGTGGGTGATCAATGAAAGAAAGAAAGAAAGAAAGAAAGAAGAAGAAGAAGAAGAAGAAGAAGAAGAAGAAGAAGAAGAAGAAGAAGAAAAAAATTGGGGGTCACCACCCAGCCCAGCCCTGTGCCACCCTTGGGGGTCCAGGGTGCTGAGATGGCTGACTTTTTGCTCCGCTCACGTTGTTCACCGCGGCACGCAAGAACTGCCCAAAAACTAGCCAAAACGGCCCAAAAACGAACCAAAACTGACCATTTTTGGCTGAGCGAGCGAGCGAAGCGAGAGGTAGCACCATTCCTGCTATACGAATGCCCCATCCAACCTTGTGCCATCCAGGGGGTTCCCGGGTGCAGAGATGGCTGGCGTTTTGCTCCGTTCACGTCGTTCATCGCGGCACGCAAGAACTACCCGGAAACTAGCCAAAATAGGCCAAAAATGGGCCAAAACTGGCCATTTCTACCTGAGCGAGCGAGCGGCGAGCGGCGGACAACGAGCGAAGCGAGAGGCAGCACCGTCTTTACTATAAGAATGCATCATCCAGCCCTGTGCCACCCGGGGGGGTCTAGGGTGCTGAGATGGCTGACGTTTTGCTTCGCTCACGTCGTTCGCCGCGGCACACAAGAACGGGCCAAATACTGGCCAAAACAACCCAAAAAGGACAAAAACTGGCCATTTTTGGCTGTGCGAGCGAGTGGCGAGCGGCGGACAGCGAGCGAAGCGAGAGGCAGCACCGTCTTTGCTATACGAATGCACCATCCAGCCCTGTGCCACCCGGGCTAGTCCAGGGTGTTGAGATGGCTGACGTTTTGCTCCGCTCTCGTTGTACGCCGCGGCACACAAGAACGGCCCAAAAACTGGCCAAAACTGGCCATTTTTGGCTGAGCGAGCGAGCGGCGAGCGGCGGACAGCGAGCGAAGCGAGAGGCAGCACCGTCCCTGTTATACGAATGCCCCATACAGCTCTGTGCCACCCGGGGGGTTCCAGGGTGCTAAGATGGCTGACAAGTATGCACTGTTCAACTCATCTCGTTTCCTTTTGGACATATTTACATTCATGATATGTGGAGTGGTGTCTAACATAAATAAACCATTATGCAATGTTCCTTTCGTGATGATCTTATCATCTAATAATATCGAACAACCATTGTTCTCAAAAACAAATTTATATCCACTAATTGTTAAACATGAAATGGAGATAATGTTTTTGATAATAGAAGGAACAAAATAACATGCATCTAATGCAATAAAAGCTCCACTAGGCAGATGTAGGGCTTACCTACAACAACAGCTAATAATACAGCAACTTTTCCTCCATTACCCATCTTGTGGTCCATCTCGCCTCTCTGTAGTCTCCTAGGCCTTGCCAGAACCTGCAACGAATTGCATATATGATAAGCACTACCGGTATCCAATACCCATGTGTTATTATAAGAGTATGACAAATGGAGACTGATCATGAATGTACCTGAAGCTTCATCAAGCTTTTGTTTCATCCTTTCTGCAAGGTACTCTTTGCAGTTTCTCTTCCAATGCCCATCTTTACCACAGTGGAAGCATTGGCCTTTGTCCTTTGCTGGGTCTTTCTTAGCAACCTTTGCTTTACCTTGTTTGCCCTTGCCCTTTCCCTTCTTAAGGGACTTTTCTGCTTTCCTTTTCTTTCTGGTCTCACCAGTGTAGAGAACTGGCTTCTCTTTCTTAATAGTACTCTCTGCCTCCCTCAACATATTGAGGAGCTCTGGGAGAGTCACATTATGAACTGTGAAAAGGAATCTGGTAGGGACTGAAGCACAATGTCCACACACAAGTTATCCTCTATGACCATTCCTAGACCTGTGAGTTTCTCTATCCACTGCCATCTGCCAGTTTCTCTGTCCACACACTATGTCACATCCATCTGCCAGATCTCATAATCATAGTGTGCTGCAATAGCCAATAGAATTCTGATGGATTTTAGCATTGCTACGGGTGAGAAAGTTTCATCGTAGTCAACACCTTGCCTTTGACGATACCCCTTAGCCACTAGCCTTGCTTTATAGGTCTCTACCTTTCCATCTACTCCAATCTTTTCTTAAAGATCCACTTGCAACCGATGGGTACAATACCTTCGGGCGCATCAACTAGGTTCCAAACCTTATTGGAGTACATAGAATCCATCTCAGAATTCATGGCTTCTTTTCACTTCCCGGAATCTATACTCATAATAGCCCCCTCGTAGGTCTAAGGATCAATATCCTCTACATCCTCTGCTCTAATATGTCCCGCATATCTCTCAGGAGGATGGGATACTCTATCAGACCTGCGTAAAGTTGATACTTGTGTATAGGTACCTGAACAGACTCGGGCTGTAGAGTGGTGCTTGAGCTTGGTTCTCCAACCTCGCTCAATTCTATCATTCTCCCACTGTCTCCGTCAAGAATGTGTTCCTTCTCAAGGAACACTGCTCTCTTAGCTACAAAGACCTTTTGTTCCTCGAGATGATAGAAATAATACCCACAAATTTCTGAAAGACCAGTGAGGCGGTTGACATCAAGTATGGCACGTAAGGGATTTGAAAGCGAAATTTTCTAAAAATAAAGATGCAGCAGAAATGAATAACATACAGATTTTGCAAGAAATAAACTATCAAGATATGGACTTCTATCTTGATATGCTCCCACTATTTTACTAATGAGTCACGCGACACCCTCAGCACATGAAACGGAAGTCTCCGGCAGACTTCTAGTGGGGATCAGGATCCAATCAGCGCCTTAGTGTAACCTCGAGGGACTCGACCAATCACACTAAGCCTAAAAGGTAGGCAACTCTTGTCGATCACAACTCCTTGTGATTCCCGTCCTGTTCGGCCTCCGAATCACCATGGCCTCGAGGGACGCGACCAACCATGATGCTCAGTTAAGTCAACACCTTCGTTACAAGATGAGTCTGATTTGATGATATACCCTCGAGGGACTCAAATAAGTATACCATGCCCTCAGGTCACCGGTGACATCTCTATGTCGTAAGCAAGATATCGAATCGCGATATAGGTGAGTCTCGAGGGACTCGACCAACTCAACCTACACCGGGAATCGGTTCCTACTTATAACGATGGAAGGCCACGTGGGTCAATCTAATTGCCTCACGTTTACTGACTTAATATTATCGAGAGATGTTTATATGATTTGGTCTCCTAATATGACATATCACACATATCCATATTTAATATATATCTACATCGCATGCAAATATATATATATATATATATATATATCTAGTATGTGTATAACCAATTATACCAGATGATCATGGACCACAACCTAATATGATTAGGCCCGAGCCAGTAGGCCTAATCACTCACATCAAGATCTATGTGTGCAACGATGCATCTCCATGCCCTGTAATCGTCCATTTCGTCATTGTCAGTTCCGTCGACATCTTGATGCATCTTCACGCATCACGATCGTCAGTCTCGATGGTCCCACTATCGCATCCACGCTCCCGCTGTGTCTCCTCATGTGATTACAACTGAATCATAGGCACGTAGGCCCGACAATAAACGAGAAATATAATGGAGGTTCGTAGACCTCAATAATAATAATCACAGGTACACACATCACACGGTCCATGATCATCCGTCCACACATCATACATCACATGTATAAATAATCATCATCATGTAGGACTACTAGATAATAATAAAATAATAATAATAATCAACTAAACCTTTTAATTAATTAATATTTTATGAAATCAGGGACATTATAGGGAATTTCTGAATTCATAGGGGTATTTTCAAAATTTGGACAAAAGACAAACTGGAATTTCTCAAATTTCGAAGTGCAAAACTATCTTTTGCCCAGGAAACCCTCATGCCCTTTCCCCTTTTCGCTGCTGTCGCCGCCGCCACCCTGCCGACGGGGGCTTGTGTGGCGGGGCGAGGGCACTGCCCTCGCCTGCAGGCGGCACGCCTGTTGGCAGCGCTACCGCTGCGGGTGCGCGCCCCCTTCGGGCGTCGCCGCCTCCGCAGGCATTGCTGTCCCACCGGGCGACCGCCCCTGTGGGGGGTTTCGCCCGCGGGATCAGTGGCGGTGGGCACCGCTGCCCTGCAGTGCCTCTGCCCGTGGGCTGCCAGCTCCGCCGGCAGCAAGCCTACTGTAAGCAGGCCCCCGACGGGCTGCAGCACATGCAACCCCTGTGCTGCTCACCTTCGGCTGCGCTGCACGCACGCAGATCAAGGGTAGCACCTGTTGCTGCCCTTCCTTGATTTTGCGTCAATAATTTTGACGTCAAAATTCTTCCTAAACACAACACAGGCAGTTCAAAACCAATCATTCGCACGAGCAACCTGGCTCTGATACCACTGTTGGGAAATCCTTGGGGTGACATCATATGCGCAGCGGAAGAACAAGAAAACCAAAATCCCCGATTCCTAAAGAAATGTTCGTCGTCGTGTGAAGATTAGTACGCAAAAATCCGCGAAACATGAAACTGCGTATAGAGTAGATTGTGTTACCTAGGGAGATCGTATATCCCTGTTTCCTTGCAGATCCTTAGGAGAGGGTGAAGGAGGTCAAGCGTCCTCCTCTCTAGCGGTGATCCACACAGCAGGGTTGCGACGACGCTCCTCAAAACTCTAGACCTACTCTGAGGTAGAGATGGAGAGGAGAATAGGAAAAGGCAAACCAAAGCTCTCTAGCCCATGGGGCTCTGAATCCCTCCTATTTATTCCACCTTTGAGAGACATCCAACATCATATTGATCTTATTCCGGGGGTAGTTCTACCTAATAAGGCAACATACAGAATGAGTCCCAAGGAGTATGAAGAACTTCAAAGGTACGTTGATGAGTAAGCGAAAAAGGGGTTAATTTAAGAGAGCATGAATCATTGGGCGGTTCCAGCCTTATTGGTGCCTAAGAAGGATGGTTCTTGGAGAATGTGTGTGAATAGTCATACTATCAATAAAATCATAGTGGATTATCATTTTCCCATTCCAAGGTTAGATAATTTACTTGATCAATTATGTGGTGCCTCTATTTTCTCTAAAATTGATTTGAAGAGTGGCTATCACCAAATAAGAATGAGGCATGGAGATGAGTGAAAAATAGCATTTAAAACTAGAGAAGGCTTATATGAATGGTTGGTTATGCCATTTGGGCTATCTAATGCTCCTAGTACTTTCATGAGATTTATGAATCACATACTTAAGCCATGCATTAGAATATTTGTTGTAGTTTACTTTGATGATATATTGGTGTACAGTAAGAATGAAGAAGAGCATATGAATCATTTGAAAGAGATCTTTCTTATTTTGAGGCAGTAAAAGCTTTAAGCTAATCTAAATAAGTATGATCTCTTTACTTCTAGTGTTATGTTTTTGGGGTACATTGTCTCAAAAGATGGAATCATGATGGATCAAAGTAAGGTAGAAGCCATTCTCAATTGGCCAACACCTGCTTTATTGCGTGATGTGAGGAGTTTCCATGGCTTAACTTCTTTTTATAGAAGATTCATCAAGAGTTTCAGCTCTATTATCGCTCCAATCATCGAATGTCTGAAATGTGATAAATTCAAATGGACTAATGAGGCTAATGATGCTTTTGAGCTTTTAAAAAGAAAGGTGACCGAAGCTCCTATTTTCGTTCCACCAAATTTTGACAATGTGTTTGAGATTGAATGTGATGCATCTAATGTGAGAATTGGTGCTGTTTTGAGTCAAGACTAAAAGTCAATTGTATTTTTTAGTGAGAAGTTGAATGATATAAGAAAGAAATATTCTACCTATGATAAGGAGTTCTATGCCATATATCGAGCTTTCTCTCATTGGAGTTAGGACCTTCTTGCCAAGCCATTTGTGCTATATTTGGATCATGAAGCATTAAAGTTCATAAATCACCAACACAAGCTAAACAAGAGGCATGCAGCTTGGGTGGAGTTTTTGCAATCTTATAGCTTTACAATTAAGCACAAATTTGGTATTAAAAATGTGGTTGCTGATGCATTAAGTAGATAGCATTATTTATTATCAGCAATGGAAGTTAAAGTATTTGGATTTGATACGTTTAAAGATCTCTATGAGAATGATGTGGATTTCGGCTCAATATGGCAGAATTGCAAATCAGGTTCCTTTCAATAATTTTGTATCCTTGATGGTTTTCTTTTTCAAGCTAATGCTTTATGTGTTCCATCTTGTTCTTTGAGACAAGTAATTATAGCTGAATCTCATGATGGTATTTTAGGTGGATATTTCGGTAGAGATAAGACTTTAGCTCTTATTCAATCAAACTTTTATTCGCCTAAGATGTTTAGAGATGTAGAAAGACTCCATTGTAGAGTGTGTCATTTGGCAAAAATAAGAGGTCAAAATTCTGGATTGTACACTCCATTGCCTGTGCCAAATGCTCCATTGGAGGAAGTGAGTCTTGATTTCGTTTTGAAACTGCCAAGAACTCAAAGGAACAAGGATTCTATCATGGTTGTTGTTGATAGATTTTAAAAAATGTCTCACATTGTTGCTTGCAATAAATCGAATGATGCATCTCATATTGCTTATTTGTATTTTAAGGAGATTGTTAAATTGTATGGTATTCCAATGATTATGGTGTCTGATCGAGATTCAAAATTTATTAGTCTTCTTTCAATTTCAGTAGCTCGCATTATCCACAAACCGATGGGCAAACTGAGGTAATAAACAAGAGCTTAGGAAATTTGCTTAGAAGCTATGTTGGCAAGAATATTAAGCAATGGGATCTCATTCTTCCACAAATTGAGTTTGCCTACAATCGTTCTATCCATCATAGTATCGGTAAGAGTCCGTTTGAGGTTGTTTATGGTGCTAATCCTACTAGTCATTTGGACTTAGTCCCTCATTCTATAATAAAGCAATTTAGTGGAGATGCTGATGCGAGAGCTAATCAGATAAAGAAGCTGCATGAGGGTGTGAAAGCAACCATTGAGAAGCAAAATGAGAGGTACATGCATGCTGCCAACAAATATAGAAAACATATGGAGTTTAATATATGTGATTTAGTATAGATTCATCTAAAGAAGGAGAGATTTCCACTGGGCAAATTTGGAAAACTAAAACCAAAGGTTGATGGTCCATTCAAGGTGCTTAAGAGAATTGGCAAAAATGCATATGAGATTGAGCTTTCTGAAGATTACGGAGTATCCCCAATATTTAATTTGGCTGATTTAAGTCCTTTTTATAATTATGTTGATGAATCAAACAAGAACTTAAGGACAAGTCTTTTTCAACCGGGAGAGATTGACATGGGAGTGTCTAATTTTTTATGATATAATCATGTGAACCTTAATTATGATATGGTATTTTTTTCAGCCAACAATGATGTCTCATAATCTTCAACTCAGCCCACTCAAATATGATAGCTCATCAACATATTCCCTGGACAAAGTTAAAGATATTTCAAGGTACTTTTCTTCATGACAAAGGAATACATTAAAGGAGTTGGTTAATAGTTGTGAACATTTTCTCATGACCAATGAATGCATTAAAGGAGTTGGTTAGTAGATGTAAACACTTAATTTCGAAATTTCCTATGCATGAAGGTTTGTTTCATGTACTAATATATATTTTGGTATTTAGAACTTAGAAAGAACTTTAGAAACTAATAATATCTTAGCAGAAGCTCTCTTGGAGAACTCCCTTAGATTCTGTATCTCTTGGATACGTCCTTGAGTGGTGAGTTTTTTTATTCATGTTTTGTATCCTCGTTTATAATCCTTGGGGTGATGAATTTCTATATCCCTTTGTGATTTTAACTTAGTGGTGAACTATTTTTTGATTTATTTAAGTTTTATCGTGAGTTCGTGCCTTTTCTATTCAAAACACTCATTCCAGCAAATACAACTGTACTGCGTCTTTTCTTCAAGAGTTTGTTCCTTGTCTACTGTAACTTTTTCTATCTGAAAAACTATTCCATCGGTTTTTTTTCGAAACTCATTCTATATTTTACCCTCCCTAGTATCAGAACCCCCCCTACATCTTATGTCAAAAACTCAAAGCCTGGAAAGCAGCACTTAAGGAGTGGAACACAAACACCTTTGGCAATATTACCACCCGAGTTCAATTTTACAAAAAGGAACTAATGGCAATGCAACATGAGCTGCAACTTCAGCTTCATGATGAGAATCTTATCTATAAAGAGATAGAAGCTAGAAATAACTTCATACAAGCCTTAAAGTAGGAGAAAAGTTTTGCAAAGCAGAAGTTTTGACAGCATTGGCTTACTTTAGGGGATTCCAATACTAAGTTTTTTTATGCTTCCATTGCTACTCGAATGACCATTAACCGCATTAGGAAATACAGAGACAAAGATGATAATCTTATTGCGAATTTAGTTGAGGTTAAAGTATACACTGAGCAATTTTTTTATTTCTTACTCAATCAAGCAGGGTAACCTAATAACATACATACAAAGCCAATTAGAAAGCTTGATTCGGGTGCCATTTTAATCATAAATGCCCCAATTACAAATGATGAAATTGTAAGAGTTATCTTTAAGTCACTAAACTACAAAAGCTTTGGTCCGGATGGATTTCCTACTGAATTTTATCAAATTGCATGGTCTATTATTGGTAATGATGTGATTAATGCTAGTCATAGGTGCCCAGCAAGCCAATCACGTGAGTGATGGCACGTGTGACTTAATATAGAATCTTTTTGCTTATTATATTTCAGCATATATCACTTTATAACTATTGCATAAATGCATACATATATTGTGTTGTCCTTGGATTTGTGCCATGAGAATCGGATCGTGATGAGATCACGATAGTGAGATTGATTCACCTTTAAACACATATCCTAAATAATCCCGGTCATAGGTTACTCGAGAGGGATATCGTGATAACCGGACAAACTGGTGTGCTGTATACCCGTCCATATGATGGATGCAGCTGGTCTCATAGCTGCTTGTGTAGGGACGCTATGGATACAGTACAGGTGTTCATTGGAGAATGAGTTCACTAATTGATCCGCTTACGGAATGCTGGATGGTTGATGATGCCTTATTGTCAGAAAACGATTCCGTAGTCCTAGTGGTGTATTTGGTCCTTAGATCCGCAGCACATATGATGTCGCGCCCAAGGATTTCCCAACAGTGGTATCTAAGCCAGGTTGCTCGTGCGAATGATTGGTTTGAACTGCGTGTGTTGTGTGTAGGAAGAATTTTGACGTCAAAATTGTTGACGCAAAAACAAGGAAGGGCAGCAACAGTTGCTGCCCTCGATCTACGTGCGTGCAGCGCAGCCGTAGGCAGGAAGCCCACGGGCAGAGGCGCCCGCCGCCACTGCTCATGCGGGCGAAACCCCCCCGAAGGGGCGGTCGCCCGACGGGACAGCACCGCCTACGGAGGCGGCGGCACCCCAATGGGGCGCGCACCCGCAGCGGCAACGCTGCCAACGGGCGTGCCGCCTGCAGGTGAGGGTAGTGCCCTCGCCCCGCCACACAAGCTGCTGCCGGCAGGGTGGCGGCGGCGGCAATAGCAAAAAGGGGAAAGGGCATTAGGGTTTTCTGGGCAAAAGATAGTTTTGCCCCTCGGAATTTGAGAAATTTCAGTTTCTGTCTTTTGTCAAAATTACGAAAATACCCCTATGAATTCAGAAATTCCCTATAATGTTCTTGATTTCAGAAAATATTAATTAATTAAAAGGTTTAGTTGATTATTATTTTATTATTATTATTATCTAGTAGTCCTACATGATGATGATTATTTATACATGTGTTGTATGATGTGTGGACGGATGATCATGGACCGTGTGATGTGTGTACCTGTGATTATTATTATTGAGGTCTGCGAACCTCCAGTATATTTCTCGTTCATTGTCGGGCTTGCGTGCCTATGATTAAGTTGTAATCACATGAGGAGGCACAGCGGGAGTGTGGATGCGATAGCGGGACCCACAAGACGGACGATCGTGATGCATGAAGATGCATCAAGATATCGACGGAACCGACATAGATGAAATGGACAATCACAAGGCATGGAGATGCACCATTGTACACATAGATCTTGATGTGAGTGATTAGGCCTACTGGCTCGGGCTAATCATATTAGGTTGTGGTCCATGATCACCTGGTGTAATTGCTTAAACACATACTATATATGTATATATATTTGCATGCAATGTAGATATATAATAAATATGTATATATGTGACATGTCATATTAGGAGACCAAATCATAGAAACATCTCTCGATAATATTAAGTCGGTAAACGTGAGGCAATTAGATTGACCCACATGGCCTTCCATCGTTATAAGTAGGAACTGATTCCCGGTGTCGGTTGAGTTGGTCGAGTTCCTCGAGACTCACCTATATCGTGATTCGCTATCTTGCTTACGACATAGAGATGTCACCGGTGACCTGAGGGCATGGTATACTTGGTCGAGTCCCTCGAGTGTATATCATCAAATCAGACTCATCTTGTAATGAAGGTGTTGACTTAACTGAGCATCATGGTTGGTCGAGTCCCTCGAGGCCATGGTGATTCGGAGGCCGAACAGGACAGGAATCACAAGGAGTTGTGATCGACAAGAGTTGTCTACCTTTTAGGCTTAGTGTGATTGGTCGAGTCCCTCGAGGTTACACAAAGACGCTGATTGGATCCTGATCCCCACTAGAAGTCTGCTGGAGACTTCCGTTTCATGTGCTGAGGGTGTCACGTGACTCGTTAGTAAAATAGTGGGAGCATATCAAGATAGAAGTCCATATCTTGATAGTTTATTTCTTGCAAAATCTGCATGTTATTCATTTCTACTACATCTTTATTTTCAGAAAATTTCGCTTTCAAATCCCTTACGTGGCATACTTGATGTCAACCGCCTCACTGGTCCAAATTATACGTATTGGTTCCGTAACGTGAGAATTGTTCTCAAAGCGGAGAAAATCGTGTACATCCTTGATACAGTGATGCCTGCGCCCGAAGAAGGGGCAAACGAGGATGAGATCGCTCGCTACGTGAAGTACATTGATGACTCCACTCTTGCTCAGTGCTATATGTTGGGCTCTATGACTCCTGAGTTACAGAGACAACATGAAAAGATGGATGCCAGATCCATTCTCCTACATATCCGTAAATTGTTTGAGGAATAGGGAAGGACTCAGCGATATGAGATATCTAAGAGCCTCTTCCACGCTAGGATGACTGAGGGGACATCGGTTCAGAATCATGTCCTAAAGATGATTGAGTGGATAGAGAAACTCACAGGTCTAGGAATGGTCCTATAGGATAACTTGTGTGTGGACATTGTGCTTCAGTCCCAACCATATTCTTTTTCATAGTTCATAATGAATTTTAATATGAACAAGCTTGAAGTGACTCTCCCAAAGCTTCTCAATATGTTGAGGGAGGCATAGAGTACTATCAAGAAAGAGAAGCCAGTTCTCTACACTGGTGAGACCAAAAGGAAAAGGAAAGCAGAAAGGTCCCTTAATAAGGGAAAGGGTAATGTCAAACCAGGTAAAGCAAAGGTTGCTTAGAAAGACCCAACAAAGGACAAAGGCCAGTGCTTCCACTGTGGTAAAGATGGGCACTGGAAGAGAAACTACTAAGAGTACCTTGCAGAAAGGGCGAAATAAAAGCTTGATGAATCTTCAGGTACATTCATGATCAGTCTCCATTTGTTAGACTCTTATGATAACATATGGGTATTGGATACCGGTAGTGCTTATCATATATGCAATTCGTTGTAGGTTCTAGCAAGGCCTAGGAGACTAGAGAGAGGTGAGATAGACCTCAAGATGGGTAATGGAGCAAAAGTTGCTATAGTAGCTGTTGGCGAGGTCGCCCTACATCTGCCTAGTGGAGCTTTTATTGCATTAGATGCATGATATTTTGTTCCTTCTATTATCAAAAACATTATCTCCATTTCATGTTTAACATTTCGTGGATATAAATTTGTTTTTGAGAACAATGGTTGTTCGATATTATTAGATGATAAGATCATCATGAAAGGAACATTGCATAATGGTTTATTTATATTAGACATCACTCCACATATCATGAATGTAAATGTGTCCAAAAGGAAACAAGATGAGTTAAACAGTGCATACCTGTGGCATTGTAGGCTAGATCACATCCATGAAAGAAGGATTCAAAAGTTGTTAAATTATGGATATATAGATCCATTCGACTATGTGTCATATGCAACTTGTGAGCCTTGCATTCGTGGAAAATTGACCAACTCTCCATTTAGTGGAACTGGAGAGAGAGCCACAGAGTTGTTAGAACTCATACATAGTGATGTATGTGGACCCATGTCAACTCATGCCATTGGAGGTTACTCCTACTTCATTACATTTACTGATGATTTCTCAAGGTATGGATATGTGTACTTAATGAAGTACAAGTCTGAGGCCTTTGAGAAATTCAGAGAGTGTAAGAATGAGGTGGAAAATCAGACTGGAAAGAGTATCAAAACTCTTCGATCAGATCGAGGAGGTGAGTACTTAAGTACAGAGTTCACTCAGTTCCTCAAGGACCATGTGATATTATCCCAATGGACACATCCTTATGCACCTTAGCTCAATGGTGTCTCTGAAAGGAGAAATCATACATTATTAGATATGGTACGGTCCATGATGAGTTTCGCTGACCTACCCATCTCATTTTGGGGATATGCCCTAGAAACCGCAGCTTACCTTCTGAACAGAGTTCCAAATAAGTCGGTAGTGTCTACACCATAAGAATACGGAAAGGGAAGAAGCCTGATCTTAAGGTTGTTAAGATTTGGGACTGCCCTACACATGTTAAAAGACACAACCCTGATAAGTTAGAATCAAGGACAGAGCGATGCAAATTTGTGGGATACCCCAAGGAACCTTGTGGGTATTATTTCTATCATCTCCAGGACCAAAAGGTCTTTGTAGCTAAGAGAGCAGTGTTCCATGAGAAGGAACACATTATTGGCGGAGATAGTGGGAGAATGATAGAATTGAGCGAGGTTGGAGAACCAAGTTCAAGCACCACTCTACAGCCCGAGTCTGTTCAGGTACCTAATACACAAGTTTCAACTTTACGCAGGTCTGATAGAGTATCCCATCATCCTAAGAGATATGTGGGACATATTAGAGGAGAGGATACAGAGGATATTTGGGAATCGGGGATTTTGTTTTTCTTGTTCTTCCACTGCGCATATGATGTCGCCCCGAAGGATTTCCCAACAATTAAAGCTTGCCATCACTTTTTCTCTTCATGTCATATTCTTAGGGAGCTGAATTATACTTTTATTTTTTTAATTCCCAAGGATGTAGGGGCTGATACACTAGAGAACTATCGACCCATATCTTTATGTAACTTTATCTATAAGATCATCTCCAAAGTATTGATAGATAGAATGCAAAAGGTAATGCATTAGATTATTAGTCCTAATCAAGTTGCTTTCATCAAAGAGAGAAATATACATCATAATATTTTGCTTGCTAATGACTTAGTTAAGGATCTGCACACAAAAGCAAGAGGGACGAAAATATGTTTTAAAGCTGATTTATGAAAAGTCTTTGATTCAGTTAATAGGAAATTTATCTATAAGATGCTCCTCGATATGAACTTCCCACAACAATGGGTTAATTGGATTCAATGTTGCTTGGAAACTCTAAAGTTTTCGATACTCTTCAATGGCTCACCTATTGGTATTTTTGGGAGCACAAATGACATTTGACAAGGTGATATACTCTCTCCATATCTCTTTACTATTGCAATGGAAGGACTCAGCTGTATGTTCTACAAGCAGTCTCTAATGGCAGCATTAAGGTACCCCATGCTGGTCCTATTCATATATCACACATAACCTTTGCAAATGATCTTCTTATCTTTCTTCAGAATGATTCAACTTCTGTGAGGAACTTGGCTACTATTCTAAATGACTTTGGTATAGTTTCTGACCTTCAGTTAAATTATACGAAAAGTAAAGTCTATCTGGGCCCTTGTATTGAGGATAAGGATTTTATTGCACACACTCTAGGGGTTAGTGAGGGAAATATGTAAGTTCCATATCTGGTTCTCCTACTCGTATCCACTGGCATTTACAAAATCCACTATCAGCTTATCCTACAAAAAATAAAGAATAAAATTTTCTCCTAAAAAAATAGCTTCTTTCAAAAGCAGGACGACTTGAACTCATCCGTTTGGTATTATATTCTTACTCTATTTATTGGTCTAGTGCATTTTTTCTGCTTGTTGGACTTCTCCAGGATATTGAACAGTTATTTATGAACTTCTTTTGGAATGACACAAATGGTAAAACAATATATATGGTAAATTGGGACAGCATCTGCAAATCGAAAGATTAAGAGGGCCTGAACTTGAGAAATACTAGAGATTGGAATAAAGCATGTATGGTACAGCAATTATGGGATCTTTTGCAAAAAAATTGTTCCTTATGGTCAAAATGGGTTTCTGCTATGTACCTTTTAAATGATTCAATTTGGGAAGTTTCCACAAGAACATATCACTCTGCAGCTTAAAAAAGAATTTTGAAGGCAAGAAATTAGTTAATCAAACACATATCCTATGCAATCTCTTCCGGAACTAGTACTAATATGTGGGATGATCCTTGGGTGAAGAGTATATTTCAATTATATGGTGATAGAATATAAAAAGACATTGGGGCTCCCAAAGATTGAAAGGTTTCCGAATTCATTGCTAATGGTACCTAGTGTCTCCCTAATCCTATTTCTCCTGAAATGTTATCACTTTGGCCGACTATCATAGCTATTCTAATCAGGATCAACTCTTCATATGCTTATCTGGCCTCATGACAATGGCAAATTTAGTACCACATCAGCATGGAATCAAATTAGGCAAAGGAACAACAAGTGGATCCTAAGTAGTTGGACATGGGATCGACCGGGATGATAGAGTCATTCCTTATGCATATGGCAGGCCCTTCTTAATAAACTACCTATAATAGATAATATGAAGAGAAAAGGTATTTATCATGTAAATCGATACTCCCTTTGTATGCAACAGGAAGAAACTGTTGGCCACCTCTATTTTGCTTATGACTATAGTAAATGGATATATAAGGAGATTCATCGGTGATTTGAAATCAATAGGCTATCGCAGCCAAACTTACATCATGAATTACACGAACTCATGCAATGTTTCTCAAGAAAAGGGCCTCTTACACAATTAGCAAAGGTTACTTTCAGATGCACTATTTAGTGGATGTGGAAGGAAAGATGTAGCAGAATCTTTGAGTGTCGACACACAAATAATGCTCAGCTTTTGACAAAGATTATTAGAGACTCAAGATCATGTTTGGAGCACGATCTCAAAATGGAACACTTTATATGAAGAGAGAAAGATATTTTTATATGTTTCAATTTTGCTCTTAGTTAAAGATCTTGAGAATGATATTAAAAAATTATATGTATCCCGTAGTTATCTACTTTAATAATATGTTGTACCCACAGGTAGTCTTGGCATATCTGGAGATTATATTTTTTTGTTGGCTATAGTTTGGAGTCATAGTCTACAGCATGTGTAGTAATGACAACACTTTGTTTGTTGGCTACAGTTGGGAGTCATAGTCTACAGTATGTGTAGTCATGACTATCTCTTTGTTTGACTACTCTAGGAGATGAGTTTGTAGAGTGAAAGTATTCCACCATTAAGGCAGGGTGCACTATCATAGACTACTCTATAAGATATTAGGCTTTGGTCTATAGCTTATATAGACAAAGCTATTTGTAAGTAGAGTCGACGAGGGAATCAACTGGATTTGTATCTTCAACTGTTAGATATCAAGGAATAGTCTCAAGGTCAACTATAAGCCAATCAATCACCTTTCTTGCATACCCTCCTTAAATGCTTGGTGTTGGACTACGATGCGCTAAAGAATCCATTCCTTCTTGTACCTCTGATCCCAAAAACGGGAATTGAGCTTGATGAAACCTACTCCACTCGAGTTTAAGACTTTGACACAAGCAAGCTAATCAGCGACAATTGACTTACCTAAAAAAAATCACCGACACCTGAACCTCTCTTCTCGTAACTTCACCGCCCTGAAGAAGTAAGAGCGGGCAGTAAGGATTCCTTCTTTTGAGTCTACTAACCTATGTGAAACTCATATTTTGGTTAAGGGTAAAGAATAGGAACTTGTATTATGGATCATGAAACAGTGAAAGCCCGAAGGTCTCACCTACCACTACTCGGCTTCTTTTGAGTCTCGGGTAATAAAATCAATAAGGAAAGGTGTTTCTCATTTCAGACTTTAACTTTGAGTTATGAACCACAATACTTGCACCGCCTTAGAATTGTAACTGCCTTAGAATTGTATAGGGGTAAAGAAAGGGGGCTCCATAATCACTGATGTTATAGGCTTCCACAACGGAACAAACAAAAGCTATGGAGTTTGCGAGCTTTTTTGAAAGCCCTTATGTGTTAGTTGTTGCAGGTAGTGCTAATCCCAGGATAGGATGCTTACGGAGCTCGAGTTTAGTTAACGCTTCAATTTGACTGTATCAAAAATAAGTCATTCTTGATTCTGTGTCATAGTCATCAACCAAGCCCTAAATGGTCTAAACATGAAAGTGAAGTGCCCTCAAGTCTAGTTATGTTCGTTATCTTTATCTTGTTCGGGCATATTTAGAGTACTCTGGCTTTGAAGAAAGGTGTGAGCGAGGTGTGGTCCAAGTCGCTTTATCAGTAAGTAAGGGTTATGCTCTTTGTCTACAAGAAGTAGGGGTTGTTCTTTACCTTTGTTATCGTATAGAGAAGAAAGAATGCGAATGCGATGCGACGCCCACTATTTGGTTAAGTTGAAGGGAAGTGGTGATCTCATCTTGTATTGCTTGCTGGGAGATTCCGTACCACCTTTGAAAGCCAGATAGCTAACGATGCCAATAGTAGCATACCCATACCTAGTTAGCAGATTAGTCAAGAGCCTAGTGGAAAATGGGTTACATGATTCTCAATCTTAGGTTATACGATTCAAAATATGGGTTAGGGTTGACAGCCCACCTTGGACTCGAACTAAACTCCATATAAGGCTTGGTTGCTATTCTTGCGCCTAAGCTTGTTCTCCGAAACAATAAGTTGATTTACTTGTTCCATGTTTGCTTATTGAAGAGAATGCAAAAGAAGAGAATTGGGGTAGCCCAAGTCGAGTTGCTTTAAGAATTGAGGCATCCCAATGCTAGAAAAAAGTAATGAATTCTTGCTTGGCACGGGACGAAGTAAAGTAACTGGATTCTATTCCATTCCTTTGACTTATAGTGCTTTCCTTTCTTTCCCTTCCCTTGTGGTGATAGTAGCGGACATTTCAAGTTTCATCATATAAAGAAGTTGTACGAGTGTTGTATACTTGATGTCCTTAGATCTATGCAATGAGAATCGGATTGTGATGAGATCATGATAATGAGATCGATTCACCTTTTAACACAGATCCTAAATAATCTCGGTCATAGGTTACTCGAGAGAGATATCGAGATAACTAGATAGATTGGTGTGCTGTATATCCGTCTATATGATGGATGTAGTTGGTCTTATAGCTGCTTATGTGGGGACACCAGGGATACAGTATAGGCGCTCATTGGATAATGAGTTCACAGATTGATCCGCTTATAGAATGCTGGATGGTTGATGATTCCTTATTATCAGATAACAATTCCATAGTCCCAGTGGTGTCTCTGGTCCTTAGACTTGAGACACCAAGGATGTCCTATATGAGTACTCCACTCTTTGATACCAGACTTATAGGTTTGAATGTCTCAGATCTAGCACAACCAATCATCAAGAGTGGCAGTCAACATTACGAGGGATATTAGTTGTGATAGAGGATCATCCACTCTTGGAGTCATGAGAGGAATATCTCATGTGTTCTTACTCAAACAAATCCCTGACTATGGTCATTCGGATTGAGAGAGAATGAGTTCTCCAAGAGAATCCGAGTAAAGCGAGACTCGATTAGAAATCGTATGGGTTTGGCTGCACCATGCCAAGTATACGATCTCTAGAATATTAGATCGATGAGGTGCTAGTCATAGGTGCCCAATAAGCCAATCACGTGAGTAATGGCACGTGTGACTTAATATAGAATCTTTTTGCTTATTATATTTTGGCATATATCACTTTATAACTACTGCATAAATGCATACATATATTGTGATGTCCTTGGATTTGTGCAATGGGAATCGGATCATGGTGAGATCATGATAGTGAGATCGATTCACCTTTAAACACATATCCTAAATAATCCCGGTCATAGGTTACTCGAGAGGGATATCGTGATAACCGGACAGCCTGGTGTGCTGTATACCCGTCCATATGATGGATGTAGCTGGTCTCATAGCTGCTTATGTAGGGACACTAGGGATACAGTACAGGTGCTCATTGGAGAATGAGTTCACTGATTGATCCGCTTACGGAATGTTGGATGGTTGATGATACCTTATTGTCAGACAGCGATTCCGTAGTCCTAGTGGTGTATCTGGTCCTTAGACTTGAGACACCAAGGATGTCCTGTATGAGTACTCTACTCTTTGATACCAGACTTATAGGTTTGGCTATCCCAAATCTAGTACAGCTGGTCATTGGGAGTGGTAATCGACCTTACGAGGGCTATTGAGTGTCGATAGAGGATCATCCACTCTCGGCATCATGAGAGGAATATCCCATATGTTCTTGCTCAGACAAATCCCTGGCCAGGGTCATTTGGGTTGAGAGAGAAAGAGTTCTCTAGGAGAATCCGATTAGAGCGAGACTCGAGAAGAAACCGTGTGGGTTTGACAACACCATGCTCGATATACGGTCTCTAGTACATTAGATGGATAAGGGACTATAGGTACACGGTAACTGAGGACAAACAGGTCCAATGGATTGGATTCCCTTATCTCGTCTGGGGACTACGGCGTAGTGGCCTAGTACGTCCGTAGTCGATGAGTCGAGTAAATTATTACAGAGATAATAATTCACTGAGTTAGAAGGAGTTCTGATAGTTATGACTCACGGCCAGCTCGATATTTAGCTTAGAGGGTCACACACATATGGTAGGCATTGCAATGAATAGAGGTTCGGATATAAGATATCCGACGGAGCCCTTGTCTTATTGGATGCAGATCCAATACCCACTAGGGGAGGACCCATTAAGGTTTGATAGGGGACCTCTATAAATAGGAGGGATTCAGAGCCCCATGGGCTAGAGAGCTTTTGTTTGTCTTTTCCTATTCTCCTCTCCATCTCTACCTCAGAGTAGGTCTAGAGTTTTGAGGAGCGTCGTCGCAACCCTGCTGTGTGGATCACCGCTAGAGAGGAGGACGCTTGACCTCCTTCACCCTCTCCTAAGGATCTGCAAGGAAACAGGGATATACGATCTCCCTAGGTAACACAATCTACTCTATACGCAGTTTAAAGTTTCGCGGATTTTGCATACCAATCTTCGCACGACGACGAACATCTCTTTGGGAATTGGGGATTTTGTATTTCTTGTTCTTCCGCTGCGCATATGATGTCGCCCCCAAAGGTTTTCCCAATAGTGGTATCAGAGCCAGGTTTGCTTGTGCGAATGTTTGGTTTTGAACTGCTTGTGTTGTGTTTAGGAAGAATTTTGACGTCAAAATTATTGACGCAAAAACAAGGAAGGGCAGCAACAGTTACTGCCCTCGATCTGCGTGCGTGCAACGCAACCAAAGGCGGGCAGCACAGGGGCTGCGTCTGCTACAATCGGTCGGGGGCCTGCTTGCAGCAGGCTTGTTGCCGGCGAGGCTGGCAGCCCACGGGCAGATCGCCCGGTGGAACACCAACGCCTGCGAAGGCGATGGTGCCCGAAAGGGGCGCACACCCGCAGCGACAGCGCTGCCAGCAGGCGTGCCACCTGCAGACGAGGGCAGCGCCCTCGCCCTGCCGCACAGGCGGCCGCCGACAGGGTGGCGGCGGCGGTAGCAGCGAAAAGGGGAAAGGTCATTAGGGTTTTCTAGACAAAAGACAGTTTTGCCCCTCGAAATTTGAGAAATTCCATTTTCTGTCTTTTGTCCAAATTATAAAATACCCCTATGAATTCAGAAATTCCCTATAATGTCCCTGATTTCAGAAAAATATTAATTATTTAATAGGTTTAGTTGATTATTAATTTTTGATTATTATTATCTAGTAGTCCTACATGATGATGATTATTTATACAAGTGATGTATGATGTGTGGACGGATGATCATTGACCGTGTGATTTGTGTACCTGTGATTATTATTATTGAGGTCTGTGAACCTCCATTATATTTCTCGTTTATTGTCGGGCCAGCGTGCCTATGATTAAGTTGTAATCACATGAAGAGGCACAACGGGAGCGTGGATGCGATAGTGGGACCCACGAGACGGACGATCGTGATAAATGAAGATGCATCAAGATGTGGACGGAACCGACAAGGATGAAATGGACGATCACAGGGCATGGAGATGCACCGTTGCACACATAGATCTTGATGTGAGTGATTAGGCCTACTGGCTCGGGCCTAATCATATTAGGTTGTGGTCCATGATCATCTGGTGAAATTGCTTATACACATACTAGATATGTATATATATTTGCATGCGATGTAGATATATAATAAATATGTATATGTGTGACATGTCATATTAGGAGACCAAATCATAGAAACATCTCTCGATAATATTAAGTCGGTAAACGTGAGGCAATTAGATTGACCCACGTGGCCTTCCATCGTTAAAAGTAGGAACCGATTCCCGGTGTAGGTTGAGTTGGTCGAATCCCTCGAGACTCACCTATATCGCGATTCGCTATCTTGCTTATGACATAGAGATGTAACCGGTGACTTAAGGGCATGGTATACTTGGTCGAGTCCCTCGAGGGTATATCATCAAATCAGACTCATCTTGTAACGAAGGTGTTGACTTAACCGAGCATAATGGTTGGTCGAGTCCCTTGAGGCCATGGTGATTTGGAGGCCGAACAGGACGGGAATCACAAGGAGTTATGATCGACAAGAGTTTCCTACCTTTTAGGCTTAGTGTGATTGGTCGAGTCTCTCGAGGTTACACTAAGACGCTGATTGGATCCTGATCCCCACTAGAAGTCTGCCGGAGACTTCCGTTTCACGTGCTGAGGGTGTCGCGTGACTCGTTAGTAAAATAGTGGGAGCTTATTAAGATAGAAGTCCATATCTTGATAGTTTATTTCTTGCAAAATCTGCATGTTATTCATTTCTGCTACATCTTTATTTTCAAAAAATGTCGCTTTCAAATCCCTTACGTGGCATACTTGATGTCAACCGCCTCACTGGTCCAAATTATACAGATTGGCTCCGTAACTTGAGAATTGTTCTCACAGCGGAGAAAATCGTATACGTCCTTGATATAGTGATGCCTGCGCCCGAAGAAGGGGCTAACGAGGATGAGATCACTCGCTACGTGAAGTACATTGATGACTCCACTCTTGCTCAGTGCTATTTGTTGGGCACTATGACTCCTGAGTTACAGAGACAACATGAAAAGATGGATGCCAGATCCATTCTCCTACATGTCCATAAATTGTTTGAGGAACAGGGAAGGACTCAGCGATATGAGATATCTAAGAGCCTCTTCCGCGCTAGGAAGACTGAGGGGACACCGGTTCAGAACCTTGTCCAAAAGATGATTGAGTGGATAGAGAAACTCACAGGTTTAGGAATGGTCCTAAAGGATAACTTGTGTGTGGACATTGTGCTTCAGTCCCTACCAGATTCCTTTTCACAGTTCATAATGAATTTTAATATGAACAAGCTTGAAGTGACTCTCCCAGAGCTTCTTAATATATTGAGGGAGGTAGAGAGTATTATCAAGAAAGAGAAGCCAATTCTCTACACTGGTGAGAATAAAAGGAAAAGGAAAGCAGAAAGGTCCCTTAACAAGGGAAAGGCAAGGTAAAACCAGGTAAAGCAAAGGGTGCTAAGAAAGACCCAGCAAAGGACAAAGGCCAGTGCTTCCAATGTGGTAAAGATGGGCACTAGAAAAGAAACTGCAAAGAGTACCTTGCAGAAAGGGCAAAACAAAAGCTTGATGAAGCTTTAGGTACATTCATGATTAGTCTCCATTTGTCAGACTCTTATGATAACATATGGGTATTGGATACCAGTAGTGCTTATCATATATGCAATTCGTTGCAAGTTCTAGCAAGGCATAGGAGACTAGAGAGAGGCGAGAAGGACCTCAAGATGGGTAATGGAGCAAAAGTTACTGTAGTAGCTGTTGGAGAGGTCGCCCTACATCTGCCTAGTGGAGCTTTTATTGCATTAGATGCATGTTATTTTGTTCCTTCTATTATCAAAAATATTATCTCCATTTCATATTTAACAGTTAGTGGTTATAAATTTGTTTTTGAGAACAATGGTTGTTCGATATTATTAGATGATAAGATCATCGTGAAAGGAACATTTCATAATGGTTTATTTATATTAGACACCACTCCACATATCATGAATATAAATGTGTCCAAAAGGAAACGAGATGAGTTGAATAGTGCATACCTATGGCATTGTAGGCTAGGTCACATCCATGAAAGAATGATTCAAAAGTTGCTAAATGATGGATATCTAGATCCATTTGACTATGTGTCATATGCAACTTGTGAGCCTTGCATTCGTGGAAAACTGACTAACTCTCCATTTAGTGGAACTGGAGAGAGAGCCATTGAGTTGTTGGAACTCATACATAGTGATGTATGTGGACCCATGTCAACTCATGCCATTGGAGGTTACTCAAACTTCATTACATTTACTGATGATTTCTCAAGGTATGGATATGTGTACTTAATGAAGTACAAGTCCGAGGCCTTTGAGAAATTCAGAGAGTATAAGAATGAGGTGGAGAACCAGACTGGAAAGCGTATCAAAACTCTTCAATAAGATCGAGGAGGTGAGTACTTAAGTACAGAGTTCACTCAGTTCCTCAAGGACCATGGGATATTATCCCAATGGACACCTCCTTATACACCACAGCTCAATGGTGTCTTTGAAAGGAAAAAATCGTACATTATTAGATATGGTACGGTCCAAGATGAGTTTCGCTGACCTACACATCTCATTTTGGGGATATGCCCTAGAAACCGTAGCTTACACCATATGAAATATGGAAAGGGAAGAAGCCTGATCTTAAGGTTGTTAAGATTTGGAGCTGCCCTGCACATGTTAAAAGACAACCCCGATAAGTTAGAATCAAGGACAAAGCGATGCAAATTTGTGGGATACCCCAAGGAAACTTGTGGGTATTATTTCTATCATCTCGAGGACCAAAAGGTTTTGTAGCTAAGAGAGCAGTGTTCCTTGAGAAGGAACACATTCTTGGCGGAGATAGTAGGAGAATGATAGAATTGAGCGAGGTTGGAGGACCAAGCTCAAGCACCACTCTACAGCCCGAGTCTGTTCAGGAACATAATACACAAGTTTCAAATTTACGCAGGTCTGATAGAGTATCCCATCCTCCTGAGAGATGTGGGGGACATATTAGAGGAGAGGATGCAGAGGATATTGATCCTCAGACCTATAAGGAGGCTATTATGAGTATAGACTCCGGGAAGTGGCAAGAAGCCATGAATTCTGAGATGGATTCTATGTACTCCAATAAGGTTTGGAACCTAGTTGATGCGCCCGAAGGTATTGTACCCATCGGTTGCAAGTGGATCTTTAAGAAAAAAATCGGAATAGATGGAAAGGTAGATACCTATAAAGCAAGGCTAGTGGCTAAGGGGTTTTGTCAAAGGCAAGGTGGTGACTATGACAAAACCTTCTCACCCGTAGCAATGCTAAAATCCATCAGAATTCTATTGGCTATTGTAGCACACTATGATTATGAGATCTGGCAGATGGATGTGAAAACCGCATTCCTCAATGGGAACCTCGAGGAGGAGGTGTATATGATACAACCTGAGAGATACATGTCCAAGAACTGTCCAGATAAGGTGTGTAGGTTGCTTAGATCCATTTATGGATTAAAGCAAGCTTCCTGAAGTTGGAACATAAGATTTGATGAGGCAATCAGATCTTATGACTTCGTTAAGAACGAAGATGAGCCTTGTGTATACAGAAAGATAAGTGGGAGCGCTATCACCTTTTTGGTGTTATATGTGGATGACATCCTGATCATTGGGAATGACGTAGGAATGCTATCCACAGTAAAGGCTTGGTTATCTAGACACTTCTCCATGAAGGACTTAGGGGAAGCGTCCTATATTTTGGGGATTAGAATCTATAGAGATAGATCCAAGAGGATGTTAGGATCGGAGCAGCACTAAGAGGGGGGGGTGAATTAGTGCAACGGATTAAAACTTCGGTTTTCTAAAAAATCTTTCGTATGAAGAGAGTGAAACTTGACAAGCTTAATCTTGAAAGCGTATTCTTAAATATGCGCAGCAAAAGTAATAAGGAACTAAAGCATATAAGAAGGTTTGCAATAATATAAATAACAATAATGAAAACGCATGAAACCAATGATCACGATTTTTAGAGTGGTTCGGGTCAAATGACCTACTCCACTTGCGAGGCCCCTCTTCGATGAGGCTCCCACCTTCCACTAGCAAGTCTCTTGATATGGAAGGGTAAATACCCTCTTACAACTCTTTTACAAGCGGTTCACTCTCTTACAGATTTTCGAGAAGAGATTAGGTGAACACTAGCAAATTGAAAAGAAAGCAAGCTAACACTTTTCTAAGATCTTTCTCTCAAACTCTTGCTGCTTAAAGGTTGTGATCTCAAATGAGATTTGAGGGGTATTTATAGGCCTCAAGAGGATTCAAATTTGGGCTCCAAAATTCAAATCCTCTTTGGGTTCCGATCTTTGGCGGTGCCACCGCCAAAGCAGTGCCACCACCCCCAGCTTCGGGTGTTGGGAGGTGCCACCGCCCAGCCCCAGAGGTGTCACCTTGCTTTGGCTCTCCGGTTCACTTGGTTTGGCTTTCTTTTAGCCCAAACCAAATCTGACTTTGGCCCCAGTTGGCCCCTAACCAGGATATATAGGATTATCTTCTTAATCCTAATCCTAATTACAAGTGAACTACATAACAAAACACATCCTAAGCAATTTATTAACCCTTGAACGTCAAGTCTTGTTCCGGCGAGCTTTCCGACGAACTTCCTTCGACGGGGTCCAAGCACGCTCCCGAACTTGTGATGACTTTAATGAGTAGCTGAGACTTCTCGGTGATCTCTGCGAACCTCCGACGATCTCTTCAGCGAACTTCCAATAGGTTCCCGATTTCTTCTCGGTTGGTTCCGGCAGCATCTCCGACGATTGTTCGGACTCTTAAACGTTCATCGAACTTGACTCCGGTATACTTGCTTTGTGTTTTCTGTTTATCGTAGTTAATCCTGCACACTTAACTCAATAATATGGATTAGATCAAATAACCCATCAATTGATTTTATAATCAAAATCCGAGATTCAACAATCTCCCCCTCTTTTTGATGATGACAATCAATTGAAGACGGAGTTAAACATAACTCCCCCTATCTATATGCCATATTATGAGAAGATAAAACCACTTGAATTCCATCTCATGAGATTCAAGCATAACCCGATAAGTTATAACCGTAGAGCTTATCGTGATCCTCATTAAACAATAGTGAGTACAAAACTTCTATGAAAATCATAAGTTAAATGAAAAGGGACGAATTTTACTACGACAGAAGATAAAGATTTTCAATATGATTTAGATGTAAGGTATGCTTTCAATATGATCAATCAATCTTGTGATATTTTCAAGGATTTTGCAAGGCATATAAGTCATTCATATCAATCACTTTTCTCAAAGATTTTGCAATTCATATTTTGTCATGCTATTAAGAATGATATAAGTCATCACTTTTCTCCGCCTTTGTCATCAACAAAAAGGGAAATGAGACTTGAAGCACATATTTTGTCATACAACGATTTTATCATTGAAAATTAAGTATGCAAAAATATTTACGCAGAGTTCATTTTAGAGGAGAATTCAGCATGCATTCATATTATCTAATCTCTTCTTTCTATAAATAATAGAAATTGTAGATGTACAAGAGAGAGATTGGGATAAAAAAAAAAATTCAAGTAGTAATTTCACAAAGTCAAGATCATAATTCGAATACAAACTCATTCAAATTGTTAAATTCATTAAAATCTCAACATTACTTTTCAATCATCATATAAGGCATTTAAAGAATTTTGAAACATAGAGAATGATTAATTTAAGCATACAATGTTTCAAGTCATGAATGCCAATACTTTCATATTTGTAAGTATCAATTCATGAATGCCAAAAGATATTATTTGTGATTCCAATTTTGCAAGATCAAGATTATGATTTAGATAAAACTTATTTAAATCAAATCGGTAACTTGAAATTCATAATCAAGTCATCAAAATCGATTTCGAGATTTCACAACATGTCATATGGAATTTGAAGGAGAATGATTAGATTCACTGAGAGATGGAAAGAAGATGAAAGACTTTACGGAAAATCCAATCAAACAAGTTTATTGTTTAGGGACAATTTAACATACCTAATTCCCTTCTAATGAATTCAAATTGATCTTCATTCAAGGCTTTTGTGAATATATCTGCTAATTGATGCTTTGTGTCAATGAATTCTAGAACAACATTATTGTTAAGGACATGATCACGTATGAAATGATGCCTAACGTCGATGTGCTTAGTTCTAAAATGCTGAATTGGATTTTTAGTAAGACATATAGCACTTGTATTATCACATTTTATGGGAATATTTTTAAAGTGAATTCCATAGTCTTCCAATGTATTTTTCATCCAAACAACTTGTGCACAGCATGCACTTGCAGCAATGTATTCGGCTTCCGCCGTAGATAGTGCTACTGAATTTTGTTTCTTGGAAGTCTAAGAAACAAGTGCATGTCCTAAAAATTGGCATGTTCCGGATGTACTCTTTCTATCTATCCTACATCCGCCAAAATCGGCATCCACGTAAGCCATTAAATCAAATTTTTCAGATTTTGGATACCGTAAACCTAAATTTGGAGTTCCTTTAAGATACCTAAATATTCTTTTAACACTTTTAAGATGAGATAGTTTAGGATTTGATTGAAACCTAGCACAAAGTCCTACACTAAACATGATATCTGGTCTAGTAGCGGTAAGGTAGAGTAGACTACCTATCATTCCCCTATATGTTTTTTGATCGAAGTTTTCACTATTTTCATCCATATCTAACTTAGTCGAAGTACTCATAGGGGTGTTTATTACTTTTGAATTATCCATGTTAAATCGTTTTAACAATTCTAATATATATTTAGATTGGTTAAGAAATATACCATCCTTAAGTTGTTTGATTTGTAATCCTAAAAAGAAAGTTAATTTCCCCATTAAACTCATTTCAAATTCATGACTCATAGATTTGGCAAATGATTCACATAGTGATTCATCCGAAGAGCCAAAAATAATATCGTCAACATAAATTTGTACAATAAGAAAATTATTTTCAAAATGTTTAATAAACAATGTAGTATCAACCTTGCCTTTGGTAAAATTATTTAAAATAAGAAATGAACTAAGCCTTTCATACCAAGCTCTAGGAGCTTGTTTCAAGCCATAGAGAGCCTTAGTCAATTTGAATACATGATTAGGAAGAAGAGAATTTTCAAATTCGAGAGGTTGTTCGACATATACTTCTTCGAAAATAAAACCATTCAAGAAGGCACTTTTGACATCCATTTGAAATAGTTTAAAATTATAACTACTAGCATAGGCAAGGAGCATCCTTATGGCTTCTAATCGAGCCACGGGAGCGAAGGTTTCTTCGTAATCGATACCTTCTTCTTGGTTGAAACCTTTGGCCACTAATCTAGCCTTGTTTCTAACCACGATACCATTTTCGTCTTGCTTGTTTCGAAAGACCCACTTAGTACCAATGACTAAATGGTCACTAGGTCTAGGAACAAGCTCCCACACCTTGTTTCTCTCAAATTGATTCAGTTCCTCTTGCATTGCAATAATCCAAAAATCATCTTTTATGGCCTCGTCAATGCACTTAGGTTCAATTTGAGAGAGGAAGGTGGCATTAGCGCAAAAATTCTTGAAAGAGGAACGAGTTTGAACCCCTTTAGATGTATCCCCTATAATTAGCTCCTTTGGATGAGCATCTATATACTTCCATTCCTTAGGTAAGGAAATTTCGGAAGAAGGTGCATCCAAGTTGCTATTTTGAGGAGGGGGTTCATTTAAATTCAAATTATCAAAACCAAGATCATCATCAAAATCATTTTTCTTAAAATTTGAGACTTCATTAAAAACTACATGAATAGACTCTTCAATTACTAAGGTTCTTTTATTAAAAACCCGAAAAGCTTTTGAAGCAGAAGAGTAACCAAGAAAGATGTCTTCATTGGATTTTGCATCAAATTTTCCTAAGGCATCCCTTTCATTTAAAATAAAGCATTTACAACCGAAAACTTTAAAATAGGAAATATTTGGTTTTTTGTTATTCCATAATTCATAGGGAGTTTTTGATAAGGAAGGTCTTATTATGACTCTATTCATGATGTAGCAAGCCATATTTACGGCTTCGGCCAAAAAATACTTAGGTAAACTATGTTCATTTAACATAGTTCTTGCCATTTCTTGTAGGTTTCTATTTTTTCTTTCAACTACTCCATTTTGTTGGGGATTTCTCGGAGTGGAGAAGTTATGATTGTATCCATTAACTTCACAAAAATTTTGAAAGTCATGGTTTTGAAATTCGCCACCATGATCACTCCGAATTGATGAAATCATGAACCCTTTTTCGTTTTGAGTGAGTTTACAAAATTTAGAGAAACACTTGAAACAATCACTTTTGTGAGCTAAGAAATAGGTCCAAGTGTATCTAGAGTAGTCATCCACAATCACAAAAGCATATTTGCTTCCACCTAGACTTATTATATCAATTGGTCCAAATAAGTCCAAATGGATCAATTGTAACGGTCTAGTGGTGCTAATTTGATTTTTTGGTTTGAAGCTTGTTTTTATTTGTTTCCCTAGTTGACATGCATCGCATACCTTATCTTTAATAAACTTTATATTCGGAATCCCTCGTACTAATTCTTGAGATGAGATTTTAGATATTGTTTTCATGCTTGCATGGCCTAATCTCCTATGCCAAAGCCAAGCATCATCATTTATGGCGGAGAAACACATTTCATTACTTAGTTCATCAAGATTGATGGTGTAGACATTATTTTGTTTTAAAGCAATCATAGTCATGTTATGATTTGGTTTTTTAATAATGCACATATTTGATTCAAATCTAACGATATAACCTTTATCGCATAATTGACTAATGCTCAATAGATTATGTTTTAATTCATCAACTAGTAACACATCATCAATGGAAAAACTTGATTTGTTACCTATGGTTCCCTTGCCAATGATTTTGCCTTTGTTGTTGTCTCCGAAGGTGACATAGCCTTCGTCCATGCTAGTGAGCTTGATGAATTGGGATGGATCTCCGGTCATATGCCTTGAGCATCCACTATCAAGATACCATCTCTTGCTCCTAGCATGTGATGGTGTATGTTTCTACAAGAAGGAATTATTTTTAGGTACCCATTTACTTTTGGGTGCCTCAAAAACTAATCTAACTTGTTTATCATGTTGCATAGACTTGATCATGGTTCCTTTAGGAACCCAAATCAATTTGTTCGGACTAATTTTCTTGAATGGACATTGGTAAGTTATATGTCCATATTAGCAACAAAAGTTGCAATTGCTTTGATGTTGAACTTGTAAGATAGGACCTTTAACGAAGGTGGTTGGATTTTTGTGAGTACTTCTCACAAATTCGATTCCACTCCTTTTAGGAACGTGACCCTTATTTGTAAGGATCATGTTTAAGGACTTGCTACCGACCTCGAATTTCTTCAAGGTGTTCTTAAGTACTAAGTTCTCATTTTGGAGTGTTTCTAAATCATGGCATTTAACACATGGAGCTAGACAATCATGATATTCAGTTTTTAATTTATCAAAAGCACACGTAAGACTATCATGCTCCTTTCTTAGCAATTTGTATTTTCTATAAATTGTCTTACATTCATCAAATAACTCATGGAAGGCATTTAATAAATCATGATAAGATAAATCTGCATTAATTAAATCCGTTACCTCTTCTTCGAAGGCCATTAGGGCGTAGTGAGCAACTTGCTCGGTGTTGGACTCCTCTTCTTCGGATGTGCTTGAGTCATCCCATGTTGCCTTGAGCGCCTTCTTCTTTGGTGTTCTCTTTTTGGCTTGAGGGCAATCGTTCTTGTAGTGTCCCGGTTTTTTGCATTCATAGCAAATCACTTGGTCCTTCTTTTGTTCAAATTTATTTTTTGTATTATTTTTAAATTTTTTCTTCCTTAAATATTTTTTGAATTTTTGAGTCAAAAGTGCAATGTCATTGTCACTGTACTCATCACTTGATGTTCCTTTCAAGTGGTCTTCTTGTGATTTGAGTGCCATATCCTTCCTGTTCTTTGGAAGGGAGTTCTCGAGCTCGTCATGAGCTTGACATGTCATTTCGTAGGTCATTAGAGACCCAATGAGTTCTTCAAGAGGGAATGTTTTAAGGTCTTTGGCCTCTTGAATGGCCGTAACTTTTGGATCCCAACTTTTAGGGAGGGATCTTAAGATTTTAGTTACTAGTTCAAAATTAGTAAAATCTTTACCAAGAGCTTTGAGTCCATTGATGACATCCGTAAACCGGGTGTACATGTCTCCGATGGACTCACTTGGTTTCATTCGGAAAAGTTCGTAAGAGTGCACAAGAATGTTGATTTTGGACTCTTTCACTCGGCTAGTGCCTTCATGAGTGACCTCATGAGTTCTCCAAATATCAAAAGCCGAATCACAAATTGAAACACGATTAAATTCGTTTTTGTTTAGTGCACAAAACAAGGCATTCATAGCCTTTGCATTTAAAGCAAAAACCTTCTTCTCCGATTCATTCCATTCGCTCATCGGAAGAGAAGATTTTTGAAATCCATTTTCAACAATAGTCCAAAGCTCGAAATCTATAGAAATGAGGAAGATCCTCATCCGAGTCTTCCAATAAGTGTAATCCGACCCATTAAACATAGGTGGACGAGTGATAGAATGGCCCTCTTGCATGCCGGAGTAAGCCATCTCTCTTGGGTATTAAACCAAATATGAGAGATAACCTTGCTCTGATACCAATTGTTAGGATCGGAGCAGCACTAAGAGGGGGGGGTGAATTAGTGCAGCGGATTAAAACTTCGGTTTTCTAAAAAAATCTTTTAGATGAAGAAGCGGAACTTGACAAGCTTAATCTTGAAAGCATATTCTTATATATGCTTAAAAAAGTAATAAGGAACTAAAGCATATAAGAAGGTTTGCAATAATATAAATAACAATAATGAAACATAAACCAAGGATCACGCCAATTTTAGAGTGGTTGGGTCAAATGACCTACTCCACTTGCGAGGCCCCTCTTTCGATGAGGCTCCCACCTTCCACTAGCAAGTCTCTTGAAATGGAAGGGTAAATACCCCTCTTACAACTCTTTACAAGCGGTTCACTCTCTTACAGATTTTCGAGAAGAGATGAGGTGAACACTAGCAAATTGAAAAGAAAGCAAGCTAACACTTTTCTAAGATCTTTCTCTCAAACTCTTGCTGCTTAAAAGGTTGTGATCTCAGCTAAGATTTGAGGGGTATTTATAGGCCTCAAGAGGATTCAAATTTGGGCTCCAAAATTCAAATCCTCTTTGGGTTCCCGATCTTTGGCGGTGCCACCAGCCCAAGCCAGTGCCACCGCCCAACCTTCAGTCTTGGGAGGTGCCACCGCCCAGCCCAGAGGTGTCACCACCAAAGACCGCCTGGCTCTCTCTCGTTCACTTGGTTTGGCTTTCTTTTAGCCCAAACCAAATCTGACTTTGGCCCTAGTTGGCCCCTAACCAGGATATAGGATTATCTTCTTAATCCTAATCCTAATTACAAGTGAACTACATAACAAAACACATCCTAAGCAATTTATTAACCGCGAACGTCAAGTCTTGTTCCGACGAGCTTTCCGACGAACTTCCTTCGACGGGGTCCAAGCACGCTCCCGAACTTGTGATGACTTTAATGAGTAGCTGAGACTTCTCGGTGATCTCTGCGAACCTCCGACGATCTCTTCGGCGAACTTCCAACAGGTTCCCGATTTCTTCTCGGTTGGTTCCGGCAGCATCTCCGACGATTGTTCGGACTCTTAAACGTTCATCGAACTTGACTCTGGTATACTTGTTTTGTGTTTTCTGTTTATCGTAGTTAATCCTGCACACTTAACTCAATAATATGGATTAGATCAAATAACCCATCAATTGATTTTATCATCAAAATCCGAGATTCAACAGAGGATGCTTGGCTTGTCCCAGTCCAAGTATATAGAAACCATTGTCAAAAGGTTTGGCATGAAAAATTTCAAGAAAGGTCTCATACCAATGAGACATGGGATATCGCTTTCTACGAGTATGTCCCCAAAGACTCTAGAAGAAAGGGCGAACATGGATATGATACCTTATGCCTCAGCAATAGGGTCTATCATATATGCCATGCTATGTACTAGGCCTGATATAGTGCATGCTCTGAGTGTCACGAGCAGGTATCAGGCAGATCCAGGCTTGGAGCACTAGAAAGCAGTAAAGTGTATCCTTAAGTACTTGAGAATGACTAAGGATCTTTTTCTAGTATATAGAGGTAATAGCCTTAAAGTTGAAGGCTACAATGACTCAAGTTTTCAGTCTAATGTCGATGATAGCAAGTCGAATTCAGGGTATGTGTACACCTTGAATGGAGGAGCAGTGTGCTGGAAGAGTTCCAAGCAAGATACCACTGCTAACTCGACCACAGAGGTAGAGTACATTGCTGCATCAGATGCAGCAAAGGAGGGAGTTTAGGTGAAGAAGTTCATCACAGATTTCGGAGTCGTGCCGGGTAGCGAAGAGCCGATCTCCCTATATTGCGACAACAACGGGGAGATTGCTCAAGCAAAGGAACCTAGGTCTTATCAGAAATCTAAGCATGTTCTGAGGAGGTTCCACCTTATCAAAGAGATCGTGACACGAGGAGATGTAGTAGTGGAAAGAGTTCCATTCGAAGATAACATTGCAAATCCACTAACAAAGCCATTGTCTCAGATTTGTTTTGAGCGTCACAGGGGTCTGATGGGGATCAGACACATAGGTGATTGGCTTTAGGTCAAGTGGGAGATTGGTAGTCATAGGTGCCCAGCATGCCAATCACGTGAGTAATGGCACGTGTGACTTAATATAGAATCTTTTGCTTATTATATTTTGGCATATATCACTTTATAACTATTGCATAAATGCATAAATATATTATGATGTCCTTGGATTTGTGCAATGGAAATCGGATCGTGATGAGATCACGATAGTGAGATCGATTCACCTTTAAACACATATCCTAAATAATCCCGGTCATAGGTTACTCGAGAGGGATATCGTGATAACCGGACAGACTGGTGTGCTGTACACCCGTCCAAATGATGGATGCAGTTGGTCTCATAGTTGCTTGTGCAGGGACACTAGGGATACAGTACAAGTGCTCATTGGAGAATGAGTTCACTAATTGATCCGCTTACGGAATGCTGGATGGTTGATGATGCCTTATTATCAGAGAGCGATTCCGTAGTCCTAGGGGTGTATCTGGTCCTTAGACTTGAGACTCCAAGGATGTCCTGTATGAGTGCTCCACTCTTTGATACTAGACTTATAGGTTTGGCTATCCCAGATCTAGTACAACTAGTCATTGGGAGTGGTAGTCGACCTTACGAGGACTATTGTGTGTCGATAGAGGATCATCCACTCTCGACATCATGAGAGGAATATCCCATTTGTTCTTGCTCAGACAAATCCCTAGCCAGGGTCATTCGGGTTGAGAGAGAAAGAGTTCTTCGGGAGAATCCGATTAGAGCGAGACTCGAGAAGAAACCGTGTGGGTCTGACAACACCATGCTCGATATATGGTCTCTGGTATATTAGATGGATGAGGGACTATAGGTGCATAGTAACTGAGGATAGACAGGTCCAATGGATTGGATTCCCCTGTATCTTCTGGGGACTATGGCGTAGTGGCCTAGTACGTCCGTAGTCGATGAGTTGAGTGAATTATTACAGAGATAATAATTCACTGAGTTAGAAGGAGTTCTGACAGGTATGACTCACGGCCAGCTCGATATTGGGCCTAGAGGGTCACACACATATGGTAGACATTGCGATGAATAGAGGTTCGGATATGAGATATCTGACGAAGCCCTTGTTTTATTGGATGCAGATCCAATACCCACTAGGGGAGGACCCATTAGGGTTTGACAGGGGACCTCTATAAATAGGAGGGATTCAGAGCCCAATGGGCTAGAGAGCTTTTGTTTGCCTTTTCCTATTCTCCTCTCCATCTCCACCTCAGAGTAGGTCTGGAGTTTTGAGGAGCATCGTCGCAACCCTGCTGTGTGGATCACCGCTAGAGAGGAGGACGCTTGACCTCCTTCACCCTCTACTAAGGATCTGCAAGGAAACAGGGATATACGATCTCCCTAGGTAACACAATCTACTCTATACGTAGTTTCATGTTTCGCGGATTTTTGCGTACCAATCTTCGCACGACGACGAACATCTCTTTGGGAATCGGGGATTTTGTTTTTCTTGTTCTTCCGCTACGCATATGATGTCGCCCCCAAGGATTTCCCAACAAATCTCATATAAAGTGATGCCTAATATCAATATGTTTAGTTCTAGATTGTTGAATGAGATTTTTTGTTAAACATATTGCACTTGTGTTATCACATTTTATAGGAATGTTTTTAAGATGAATCTTATAATCTTCTAAAGTGTTTTTCATCCACACAACTTGTACACAACATGCACTAGCTGCAATATACTTGGCTTCGGTTGTAGATAGTGCAACCAAATTTTATTTCTTGGAAGTCAAAGAAAAAAATGCGTGTCCTAAAAATTGACATATTCCTGATGTATTTTTTCTATCTAATCTACATCCAGCAAAATCCGTATCAGCATAAGCAATTAGCTCAAAGTTCTCAGATTTTGGATACCATAATCCTAGATTTGTGGTTCCTTTAAGATATCTAAGTATTCTCTTAACTACTTTAAGATGAGATATCTTAGGATTAGATTGAAACCTAGCACAAAGTTCTACACTAAATATGATATCCGATCTAGTTGCGGTGAGGTAAAGCAAACTTCCTTATATACCCCTATAAGCTTTTTGATCAAAGCTTTCTCCACTTTCATCAATTTCTAACTTAGTGGAGGTGCTCATAGGAGTGTTGATAGCCTTTGAGCTATCCATATTAAACCTTTTTAGCAAATCTAAAGCATAGTTTGTTTGACTAAGAAATATACCATTACTTAGTTGTTTGATTTATAAGCCCAAAAAGATAGCTAATTCCCCCATCAAACTCATTTCAAATTCAAGACTCATACTTTTAGCAAATGACTCACATAGAGTTTCATTCGTAGAACCGAAAATAATATCATCAACATAAATTTGAACAATAAGAAAATTATTTTCAAAATTTTTGATAAACAATGTAGTATCAACCTTGCCTTTAGAAAAATTATTTTCGATATGAAATGAGCTAAGTCTCTCATACCAAGCCCTTGGGGCTTGTTTCAATCCGTAGAGAGTTTTAGTTAATTTAAATACAGGATTAGGGAGATTATTATTTTCAAATCCAGGAGGTTGTTCAACCTAAACTTCTTCGAAAATAAAGCCATTAAGAAAAGCACTTTTAACATCCATTTGAAATAACATAAAATTGTTATTATTAGCATAGGCAAGGAGCATCCTTATAGCTTCTAATCATGCCGCAAGAGCCAAGGTCTCTTTATAATTGATACCTTCTTCTTGGTTGAAACCCTTAGCCACTAATCTATCCTTGTTTTGAACCATGATACCAAATTCATCTTGCTTGTTTTTAGAGACTCATTTAGTACTAATAACTAAATGGTCACTTGGTCTAGGAACAAGCTTCCACACCTCATTTCTCTCAAATTGATTCAACTCCTGTTGCATTGTGATGACCCATGAATCATCTTTCAATGCCTCATTAATACACTTAGGTTCAATTTGGGAGAGAAAAGTGGTGTTTGCACCGAAATTCTTAAGAGAGGAATGAGTTTGAACCCCTTTAAATGTATCTCCTATTATTAGCTCCTTAGGATGAGCATCTATATACTTCCATTCTTTCAGTAAAGAAGGTTCGAAATAAGATGTATCTAAGTTGCTAGAAGGAGAAAGGGATTCATTCAAGTTCAAATTTTCAAAATTAAGATCATCATCAAAATCATTTTTCTTAACTTCGAAAATTTCATTAAAAACTACATGAATTGATTCTTCTATAATCAGAGTTCTTTTGTTAAAGATACGAAAGACTTTAGAAATAGAAGAATGACCAAGAAAAATTC
Source organism: Musa schizocarpa (assembly GCA_900464855.2). Lineage (NCBI taxonomy): Eukaryota > Viridiplantae > Streptophyta > Magnoliopsida > Zingiberales > Musaceae > Musa > Musa schizocarpa. The sequence continues at coordinate 25,493,363 of LS990918.1, forward strand.
CTTAATAGGATATTGCATCAAACTTTCCTAAGGTATCTTTTTCATTCAATATAAAGCATTTACATCCAAAAACTTTAAAGTATAAAACATTGGGTTTTTTGTTGTTTCACAACTCATAAAGAGTTTTGGAAAGTAATGGTCTTACTAGAACCGTAGTCATGACATAGCATGCTGTATTTATGGCTTTGGCCCAAAAATATTTGGGTAGGCTATGTTCATTTAACATGGTTCTAGTCATTTCTTGTAAGTTTTTATTCTTTCTTTCTACTACTCCATTTTGTTGAGGATTTCTTAGAGTAGAGAAGTTGTTATTGTATCCATTAGATTTACAAAATTCTTGGAAATCATGGTTTTAAAATTCACCACCATGATCACTTCAAATTGATGAAATCATAAAACCTTTTTCATTTTGAACAAATTTACAAAACTTAGAGAAATACCTAAAGCAATCATTTTTGTGTGCTAAGAAGTAAGTCCATGTGTATCTACTAAAATCATCCACAATGACAAATGCATATTTGCTACCTCCTTGGCTTGATGTAGCAATTGGCCCGAACAAGTTCATATGGATCAATTGCAAAGGTCTGGAAGTGCTTATTTGGTTCTTAGGTTTGAAGCTACCTTTTATTTGTTTTCCTAGTAGACATGTATCACACACATTATCCTTGACGAACTTGATATGAGGAATTCCTCTTATAAGTTCTTTAGATGAAATTTGAGAGATTAGTTTCATGCTAGCATGACCTAATCTCCTATGCCAAATCCAAGCATCGTCATTAAAACCGAACAACATATTTCATTGCAAAGATCATTGATGTCAGTAGTGTATATGTTATTTTATTTTAATGCAATAATAGATGTGTTTTTGTATGGTTTTTCAATAAGGCAAGCATTAGATTCAAATATAATAATATATCCTTTATCACATAATTGATTAATACTCAAAAGGTTATTCTTTAAACCATCAACTAACAATACATTTTCAATAAGAAGGTTGGATTTGTTACCTATGGTTCCTTTGCCAATGATTTTACCCTTGTTAATGTCTCCAAAGGTGACATATCCTTCGTCTAGGCTAGTGAGTTTAGAGAAATGAGATGAATCTCCGATCATATGCCTTGAGCATCTACTATTAATGTATCATTTCTTGCTCCTAGCTTGTGATGGTATATTTTTCTACAAAAAGAGATGATTTTTAGGTACCCATTTAATCTTGGGTGCCTAAAAAATCGATCTACATAACTTATCATATTGCGTTGAGTCATTTGAGGTTCTTTTAGGAACCCAAATCAATTTATGTGGACTATACTTCTTGAATGGACATTTTGTTGGGAAAAACCTGTTAAAGCAGAATATTCTTTTCCCTCTTTGTGTATCAAAATGGGTTCCTCATCAAAATATTAACTTGATATCCAAATGAAAATATCAACCAGCACAGCATAAATAATAGAGCAAAAATCAACCACACAATGAGACCAAATCTTTTTAACGTGGAAAACCCAATGTGGGAAAAACCACGGGACCGTAGTCCACCTCAAACTTCCACTATCAATAATAATGATAACATGTTTATAGTAGATCTTCTCTAGAATAACTAGAGGATCAGGATAACATCAAGATTATAGATCTTGGCTCAAGAATAGCATAGCTTCATCATGTAGGATGAATCTCCTCGTAAGAAAATTCTAGGTCTCACAAAGTGGATATCGCAGGAAAGTACCTTAGAGAGGGTAAACTGCAGATCAACACCATTAGGATTATAGAGTTTGCTGCAAGGATTCTCCACTTAAAATTTGGGTAGAAACTGACAATGTTTAGCTACCGATCGTCAAGCAGAAAACTCAGAAACCTAATCTTTCTCTCTCTATTTCTCTCTCCTCTTTCTTCTGCAAGCTATTTTTAATTGGAGCTATTTTCCTCACCTCCTCTCTCCTCTTTTTAATTTGAGCTAATCGTCAAGCATGTTGCAATCTGAGCTATTTTCCTCACCTCCTCTCTCCTCTTTTTAATTTCTTTCATTTGATTATTGATTTGGGCTCAATAAGCCCAATTGTCCAAGCCCACATATGGGTTGGACCCAACAATTCTCCCCATCCAGCTCATATGGTGGGCTGTACCAAGCCCGCTCTTCGCCTACATGCTTTAAGCTTCTCCTTAGGCAAAGAATTTGTCAACATATCTGAACCATTCTTACTGGTATGCACTTTTTCCAACTGTAATTCTTTCAACTCAAGCACATCACGAATCCAATGATATCTCACATCAATATGCTTGGATCTAGAATGGTATGTTGAATTCTTGGAGAGGTGAATAGCGCTCTGACTGTCATAGTAAACAATATATCCTTCCTGTTTCAAGCTCAATTCCTGTAGAAACTTTTTCATCCATAAAGTTTCCTTGCAGGCTTTAGTAATTGCTATGTATTCTGCTTCTGTGATTGATAGAGCAACACACTTCTATAACTTAGACTGCCAAGAGACTGCTCCTCTTACAAATGTCATCAACAATCCCGAAGTGGATTTCTTGGAATCAGTATCACCTGTCATGTCTGCATCTGTGTAACCTTCTAACACAGGTTCATCACTGCCAAAACATAAACACAAACTGGAAGTACCTCTTAGATATCTTAATATCCATTTCATTGTTGCCCAATGTTCTTTTCCAGGATTAGAGAGAAATCGACTGACTACTCCAACTGCATGAGCTATATCTGGCCTAGTATAAACCATAGCATACATCAAACTGCCTACTACAGATGAGTAGGGCACTCTGGACATTTCTTCTTTTTCTTTCTCGCTTGTAGGATATTGTTTCGAATAAAGCTTGAAATGACCTACAAGTGGAGAACAAACTGCTTTGGCTTTACTCATGTTGAATCTTTCAAGAACCTTTTCAATGTAAGTCTCCTGAGATAGCCAAATCTTTTTTTTCTTCCTATCACGAAGAATCTTCATGCCAAGTATTTGTTTCACCGATCCCAAATCTTTCATGGCAAAAACCTTACTTAGCTCTCTTTTAAGCTTTCCAATTTTTTCAACATCATGATCAACAATCAGCATATCATCCACATATAGCAGTAAAACAATAAAATCATCATCTAAAAATTTCTTCATAAACACACAATGATCAAATGTGGTTCTATCATAACCTTGGCTCATCATAAAGGAATTAAACTTCTTGTACCACTGTCTAGGTGTCTGTTTGAGTCCATATAAGCTTTTCTTAAGCTTACACACTAGATTTTCTTTTTCCTTGACTTTGAAACCTTCTGGTTGCTCCATGTAAATTTCTTCTTCCAAATCACCATGAAGAAATATTGTTTTTACATCAAGTTGCTCAACTTCTAAATTCAAGCGGGCAGCTAAACCAAGAACAACTTAGATAGATGACATTTTCACAACTGGAGAAAATATTTCTTCAAAGTCAATACCTTTCTTCTGACTGGATCCTTTTACAACTAGTCGTGCCTTGTATCTTTGTTGTGAGCTATTATTTTCAGTCTTCAATTTGTAAACCAACTTATTCTTGAGAACTTTCTTCTCTTTAGGCAACTTTACCAAGTCATACGTGTGGTTCTCAAGCAAGGATCTCATCTCTTCTTGCATGGCTTTAACCCACTCATTCTTATTCTCATGTAGAATAGTTTTTTGGTAAGTTTCTAGCTCTCCCCCGTCAGTAAGCATAACATACTTATGTGGAGGATATCTCGTAGATGGTTGTCGCTCTCTAGTGGATCTTCTCAATGGAATCTCAACTGGTGGTGGAGGTGCTTGTTCAGTTGGTTCAACATCATCAACTGTAGTTGTATCATCACTGGTATTCGCATCATATTCTCCTTGTTCATTTCCCCCATGATCATCATGAACTATAGGTGAAGGAACTGGACCCAGACTCTAAGGAATATAAACAGAGGTTTTTGGCTTCTCAATATTATCACCATCATCAAACAATTGGTCTTCAAGAAACACAACATCTCTGCTTCTAATAATCTTCTTGTTCACTGGATCCCATAATCTGTACCCAAACTCTTCATGACCATATCCTAAGAAGATACATGCTTTTGCTTTACTATCAAGCTTGGACCTCTCATCTTTAGGAATATGAACAAATGCTTTACACCCAAAGACTCTTAAGTGATTATAAGATATATCTTTTCCTCTCCATACTCTCTCTGGAATATCACCTTTCAGAGGAACTGATGGAGAAAGATTTATCAGATCAACTGTAGTTCTCATAGCCTCCCCCCAAAATGACTTTGGTAACTTAGCGTGGGAAAGCATACACCTAATCCTTTCTTCAATGGTTCTATTCATCCTTTCTGCCACACTGTTCTGTTGAAGAGTTTTAGGAACTGTTTTCTCAAGCCTGATACCATAGAACCTGCAATAATTCTCAAAAGGACCCCTGTATTCGCCACCATTATTTGATCGGATACACTTTAGCTTTCTGCTAGTTTCTCTTTCAACACTGACATGAAACTCTTTGAAAACATCGAGTACCTAGTCTTTCGATTTCAAAGCAAAAGCCCACACTTTTCTAGAATGGTCATCAATAAAAGTAACAAAATAAAGAGCACCTCCAAGAGTTCTAGTTTGCATAGTACAAACATCAGTATGAACTAAATCAATAACATTTGATCTTCTAGATGATGGATATGTCTGAATTGCAACTCTATGTGTTTTTCCAACTAAGCAATGATCACAAGATTTAAGAGATATACCTTGCAACTCCGGTAAGAACTGCATTCTAGCAAGAGTTTGAAGTCCCTTCTCGCTAATATGTCCAAGCCTCTTATGCCAAAGATCTATACTTTCACCTTTTTGAATTGCATTAATCTCTCCTTTATGTAGCTTAGCTTCCATGACATAAAATGAGTTAAGTTTCTTTCCTCTTGCCACAATCAGAGAACGTTTAGTGAGTTTCCATTTGCTTTCACCAAAATCGTGTGCAAAGCCCTCATCATCAAGTCTACCTGTAGATATGAAGTTAAGACGAATATCTGGAACATGTCTTACATCTTTGAGTATCAATTTGCTCCCAATACTGGTCTCTAAGCAAATATCTCCAATACCCACAATCTTAGATGTACCATTGTTTCCCATTCTGACATTACCAAAATCACCAGCAATGTAAGATCTAAAGAAATCACCATGAGAAGTAACATGAAATGAAGCACTAGAGTCAATTACTGTCCTGAGCTTCCAAAACCTACACTCTTTCTCCATGTGACTTGGCCTGTTATAGTGAAAACATTTGATATCTCTTCTAGACTTGGATCTTCCTCTATAACCATGTGGATTTCTGCTATGACTTCTTCCACATCTTTCTTGTTTTTCAGCAACAAATGTCCCAGAAGAAGAATCACCCTGTTCTTTCATTCTGGCATCTTCATTTAGCAAACTGTCTTTAACCATATCTATAGTTAGAGTTCCCTCTGGCGTAGAGTTACAAATAGTCACCACATACGTTTCCCAACTTTCTGGTAAAAAGCTGAGAAGTAATAATCCTTGCATCTCATCATCTATATTCATTTTCATAGCAACCAACTTGTTTGCAAGACTTTGAAATAGGCTTATGTGCTCAACAATGTTACCACCACCATCTTTATACTTCAAATTTACAAGCCTTCTGAGGAGAGAAATTTTATTTCCCACAGTCTTTTTCGCAAAGAGATTTTCTAACCTTTGCCAAACAACATCAGCTCTGGTTTCATCTGAAATATGCTCATGCAAGTTTATATCCATCCATCTTCTAATATAGGCAATAGCTTTTCTAAGTTGAACTTCTCATTCTTCATCGTCCATAGTAGAAGGTTTATCTTTAATCTTGATGGGCTTATACAAATCTTTACAATAAAGCAAATCTTCCATCATATGCCTCCAAGTGGAATAATTTGATGAGTTCAATTTAATCATACCATCTGACTGCTCCATTTCAATCACACAAGAAAAAACTAGCACCAAATAACCTGATGCTCTGATACCACTTGTTGGGAAAAACCTGTTAAAGCGGAATATTCTTTTCCCTCTTTGTGTATCAAAATGGGTTCCTCATCAAAATACCAACTTGATATCCAAATGAAAATATCAACCAGCACAGCATAAATAATAGAACAAAAATCAACCACACAGCGAGAGCAAATCTTTTTAACGTGGAAAACCCAATGTGGAAAAAACCATGGGACCGTAGTCCACCTCAAAATTCCACTATCAATAATAATGATAACAGGTTTACAGTAGTTCTTCTCTAGAATAACTAGAGGATCAAGATAACATCAAGATTATAGATCTTGGCTCAAGAATAGCATATCTTCATCATGTAGGATGGATCTCCTTGTAAGAAAATTCTAGATCTCACAAAGTGGATATCGCAGGAAAGTACCTTAGAGACGGTAAACTACAGATCAGCACCATTAGGATTATAGAGTTTACTGCAAGGATTCTCCACTTAAAATTTGGGCCGAAACCGACAACGTTTAGCTACCGATCGTCAAGCAGAAAACTCAGAGACCTAATCTTTCTCTCTCTACTGCATGTTGCCGCACACTGCAATCTGATCTATTTTCCTCACCTCCTCTCTCCTCTTTTTAATTTCTTTCATTTGATTATTGATTTGGGCTCAATAAGCCCAATTGTCCAAGCCCACATATGGGCTGGACCCAACACATTTGTACGCAACATATCCAGGTTTACAACAAAAGTTACATTTGGTGTGAGGTGATACCTGTAGGGTAGGGCCTTTAATAAAGGTGATTGGATTTTGATGAGATCTACTCATAAATCCGATTCCGCCTTTCCTATGAACATGACCCTTGTTGGCAAGGATCATATTCAAGGACTTGCTACCAACTTCAAATTTCTTTAAGGTATCTTTGAGTAGCAAGTTTTTCTTTTGAAGTATTTCTAAATCATGGCATTTTGTGTAGGGAGCTAAGCTATTTTCATGCTCAATCTTTACTCTATCAAAATTGCTAATAAGAGAAGCATATTCCTTTTTTAAAGAATTATACTTTTTACTCAAAATTCTACATTCATCAAATAATTGACGAAAAGCACTTAAAAGCTCATCGAAAGTTAAATTTGCGTCTAATGAACTTGTTACCTCATCTCCAGTAGTCATTAGCATATAGTAACCAACTTGCTTGGTGTTGGTTGGCTCCTCTTCTTCGAAAACACTTGAGTCGTCCCATGTAGCTTTGAGCGCCTTCTTCTTTGGTGACCTCCTCTTTGCTTAGGGACATTCACTCTTGTAGTGTCCCGGCTTTTTGCATTCATAGAATATCACTTGTTTTTTCTTTGGTTCAAATTTATTTTTTGTTTCATTTTTGAATTTATTTCTTTTTATAAATTTTTTGAATTTTTTTATTAAGAGTGTCAAGTCTTCATCAAAGTCCTCATCACTTGAGTTTTCTTTCAAGTGGTCTTATTTTGTTCTCAATGCTATATCCTTCTTGTTCTTTGGAAGGGTGTCCTCAAGCTCTTCATGAGCTTTGCATGTCATTTCATAGGTCATTATTGCCCCAATTAATTCTTCAAGAGGAAAATTATTTAGATCTTTGGCCTCTTGAATAGTCGTTATTTTAGGATCCCAACCTTTTTTAAGGGTTCTTAAAATCTTATTTACTAGTTCAAAATCTGAGAAACCTTTACCAAGTCCTTTTAGACTATTGACAATATCCATAAATCAGGGGTACATATCTCCAATTGTCTCACTCAGTTTTATTCAAAACAACTCATAAGAATGCACTAAAAGATTAATTTTTGACTCCTTCACTCTACTAGTGTCTTCATGAGTCACTTTGAATGTTTGCCAAATGTCAAAAGTCGTTTCACAAATTGATACTCGATTAAACTCGTTTTTATCTAATGCATAAAATAAGACATTCATAGCCTTTGCGTTTAAAGTAAAAGTCTTCTTCTTCAACTCATTCTAATTGTTCATTAGAAGAGAAGACTTTTGAAAACCATTTTTGACAACTTTCTAAAGCTCAAAATCCACTGATATTAGGAAGATCCTCATTCTAGTCTTCAAATATGTGTAATCCGTCCCATTGAACATGGGTGGACGTGTAATTGAATGGCCCTCTAGGTTGCCAGCAAATGCTATCTCTCTTAGGTTTAAAACCAAATGAGAGTGAACCTTGTTATGATACCAATTGTTAGGATCAAGAGTGGCACTAAGAGGGGGGGTGAATTAGTGCAGTGAAAAACTTCCGTTATTTCAAAAAACTTTATCGATTAAAATCGATTTCGATGAGAATGGTTTTGATTCAATCCGTTTTGGTAAGAATTTGAACTTGAAAGCTTTCGTGAAAGTGTAAGAGAAGACTAAGGTGATTTGCAGTAACATAAATTGTACAAATGAAAAGCGTCAGTTTCGTAAAGTCTTCGTATGATTAAAGTCGATCTCCAAAGGTGTTTACTTGAAAGCATATGTAAACGTAGTTAAAGTATAGTAAGGAGGAGAGGCAGTTTGCTATAAAAGAAAGTTGCTCAAAGTAAATGCAAAACGAGTTTTAGAGTGGTTTGATCAATGTGACCTCATCCACTTTCGAATTCCTCCTCCGACGAGGTCACCGGCGTCCACTAAAGGCCTTCCTTCAATAGGTAAAGACCAAACACCTCTTTATGACACTTTCTGCTTTTCCTGGGTTTAGGAGATGAAACCTTACAAGTCTCACTCCTCTTTCTTGGATGGTTACAAGGTTATGAGATGGAGGAGAATTCTAACTTTTACAACACATTAAGACTCAAGAATTCAAGATTAAGCTAGTTGGTTTCATGCCCTTTCATGAAGAAAAGGGCATGATTTTTATAAGCCCTCATGATTTGACACTGGGCGATACCACCGCCCATTTTGGGTGGTACCACCACCCATTTTGGGTGGACCACCACCTAGATATACTAGGGCATTGTCTTCTAGGCGGTGCCACCGCCGGCCCTAGCGGTGCCACTACCAGCCAATAATTCAAGGGTTGAATTGGGTGCTCAATTTGGCCCAATTGAGTCCTGTTAAAGGGTTGAATTGGCCCATAATTAAGTTAGTGGGATTACCTCCTAATCCTAACTTAATTTACGTTCTAACTATGATAATTAAGATAATTTAGAGTGCATCTTGTTCCGGTGCATCACATGCTCTTCCGGCGAGCTTCCAGCGTACTTCCGGCGAATATCCGACGAACTCTTGGTAAGCTCCTAGACTTTACGATGATCTTTTTGGCAAGTTCTGATAAGCTTCTATGACAAGCTCCTGGACTTCTCGGTTGGTTCCCATAGAACTTTCGACGAATGTCCGGACTTCCATCGAACACTTGAACTCCTAATGAGATCTCGATCTTGACTTCGGCACAATACCTGCTTTATGTCTTACTGCCATTGTAGTTAATCCTGCACACTTTTCTTAACATATAGATTAGATTAAACTGTTCAATCTCGAATTTTGATGATGAAGTCAATTGATGAGTTAATTGATCTAATCCATATTTTTGAATTAAGTGTGCAGGATTAACTATGATAACTTGAAGACATAAAGCAAGTTTACTAGAGTCAAGTTCGATGGGTGTTTGAGAGTCCGCCGAAAGTCTGAAGAATCGTCGGGAGTGCTGTAGGAGCCAATTGAGAAAGAATCGGGGACTTGCCGAAGTTTTCGGAAGTCCGCCGAAAAGATCGTCGGAGGTTCGCGGAGATCACCAAGAAGGTTCGAATACTTGCCAAAGACTCGTTGAACTTGCCACAAAACCGGGAGCCTACTGAGAGTCCACCAGAAGAAATCCAAGGGTGTATCAGAAGTCCGTTGGAAGTTCACCGAAAGCTTGCCGAAAGGAAACTCGACGTTGTCGGTTAAAAATTTGCTTAGGGCTATGTCTTAATTTTGTAGTTTGCATATAATTTGGGTTAGGATTAAGGGTTAATCTTATAACCCGGTTAGGGGCCAATTGGGCTCGAGTTTGGACTGGTTTAGGCCAAGTTTGGAGCCCAACCAGTGAGCTGGAATAGTCCAGGCGGTGGCACCGCCTAGAACCCGAGAGGTCTGGCGATGGCACCACTAGTACACTATCAGTGTCAGACACTGACAGGCAGTGGCACCACCATTGATAGGCGGTGGCACCGCCTGCACAAGGAAACCCAAAAGTAATTCAAATTTGGAGCCCAAATTTGAATCTTCTTGGGGCCCAAATTTGAATACACCTTTTTGGGAAGTTAGAAAGTGAGACAAAACTCTAGCAAAGTCTTGTTTTCAATAGCTTAAGTGTTCACCTCCCTCTTTCTCTTTGGAAAAATCTGTAAGAGTATGAACCACTTGTAAGAAGGTTGTAAGAGGGATATTTGGACCTTCCCCTACAAAGTGATTTGCTAGTAGAAGTTGGGAGTCTCATCGAAGAAGACTTCGAAAGTGGATGTAGGGCATTTGACCCAACCACTACAAATTGTGGTGTTCCTTGAATGTGTGAATGTTAAATTTTCTAAACCATTTCTCTACATAGCTACCAATTGTTCGGTTTTCATCTACCTACTCTTGACTACCTTTACTCGAGCTATTTTAGCTAAGTCATCCTTCGTCGAATCGAAATCTGTACACATTTACGAAATCGATTTCAAACTTATGAGTTTTAATCCGCTGCACTAATTCACCCCCCCCCCCCCCCCCCCTCTTAGTGCTGCTTTGATCATAACAATTGGTATCAGAGCAAGGCTCGCTCTCATATTTGGTTTAATACCCAAGAGAGATGGCTTACTCCTGTTAGGATCAGAGCGGCACTAAGAGGGGGGGGTGAATTAGTGCAACGGATTAAAACTTCGGTTTCGGAAAAATCTTTCCCACGATAACAAACAATATCAAAGAGAACTGATTTGGAAGCTTGATAACTTAGAGATGTATAGAAGCGTAATGACTAAGTAAAGAAATTTGTAGTATGTAAATGGCAAGAATAGGATGCAAACTAGATAACACAGCAGTTTTTAAAGTGGTTCGGTCAAAATGACCTACATCCACTTGCGAAGCCTTCTTCGAAGAGGCTCCCAACTTTTACTAGCAAATCTCTTGTAGGGGAAGGACTAATACCCCTCTTACAACCTTTACAAGTGGTTCATACTCTTACAATTCTTTTCAACAAGATGGGAGGAGGTGAACACTTAAGCAATATGAAAAGCAAGACTTGCTAAGACTATTCTAAAGCGCTTAACCCAAACTATTGCTTTACAAAAAGGGTGTATTCTCAGCTGAGAATTGAGGGGTATTTATAGGCCCCAAGAGGATTCAAAATTTGGGCTCCAATTTTGAATTCCTTTTGGGTTTCCGAGACTGGCGGTGCCACCGCTTGTCAGTGGCGGAGCCATCGCCTGTCAAAGTCTTGTCAGGCAGATGTACTGGCGGTGCCACCGCTTGTTGGTGGCTGTGCCACCACTTGGTCTGGGGTGTTGGGCGGTGCCACCGCCTAGTCTGGCGGTGCTACCGCCTGTTGGTGACTGTGCCACCGCCTGGTCTCGGGTGCTGGGTGGTGCCACCGCCTAGTCTGGCGGTGCTACCGCCCATCCTTTCAAGTTTCTGGTTGGGCTTTACGTCCAACCCAAACTAAGATACTTTTGGGCCTAGTTGGCCCCTAACCAAGGTATAGAATTATCCCTTAATCCTAACCCTAATTACTGTTAGGATCAAGAGCACTAAGAGGGGGGGGGTGAATTAGTGTAGTGGAAAACTTTCTGCCATTAAAACGAAACTACGTTCGAACGATAAAAATGATTTCTGTTTGAAAGCCGATTCTAAGATTACTTTAACTTAAGATCAAGCAAGATGATGTTAAAGTCAATCTATGAAGGCATTTTGCAGTTATGATGAAAACCAGAATATAAGCGCAAACTGAAATACGACGTTCGTACGAAGAAACTGATTTACGTCTAAATGCTGATTCGTAAATCACTTGATTAGGTGAGATGCTGTTTAAGCAAGGGTATAAAGGTAGTTTGTAGTTATGGTAAAAATCAAAACGTAAACGTAATCTGAAATATGATGATCGTACGAAAAAGCATATTTACGTCTAAACGCTGATTCGGAAAGTGCAAGGCTTGAAACTCGATCGTATATACGTAGAAAGCAGTAAGCTTCAGAGGAGGTTTGCAATAAAGATAATATGCTCAAAGTAAATGCAAACCGAGAGTTAGAGTGGTTCGGTCAATCTTGACCTACTCCACTTTTGGCTTCCTCCACCGACAAGGTCACCGACGTCAACTAGAGGCCTTCCTTCAATAGGTGAAGGCCAACCACCCTTTTACAGTTTCACTCCATTTGATGGGCTTAGGAGACAACCCTTACAGAAATTTTCTCTCCTCTCTTTACAACTCAGAACTTGGAAGAAAAGAGGGAGAAGAACTTTTGGCCTTTACAACAATTTTGAGCTCTAAGAATCACAGAAAAAGATCAAGATTTCGGTGTATATCTATGTGTGTTCAGTGCTGAATGGGTGGGGTATTTATAGGCCCCGACCCAGTTCAAATTTGGAGCTCAAAACTATCAAATCCCGGAATTCCGGGATCAGGCGGTTGCACCTCCTGACTGGAACGGTTGCACCGCCTGGCAGAGCTCGAAGACTGAGCCCTAGCGGTTGCACCTCCTGTCAGGGGCGGTTGCATCGCCCCAGTTTGGCTCAGAGAATGATCCCAGGCGGTGCCACCTCCTGACTTAGGTGGTTGCACTGCCTGCCAGAGCTCGAAGACCGAACTCAAGCGGTGCTACCTCTCTGTCAGGGGAGATTGCACCGCCCAGTCTCGCTCGGAGACTGAGCCCAGGCAGTGCCACCTCTTGGCTGGGGCGGTTGCACCACCCAGTCTCCCTGGGAGACTTAGCCCAGGCGGTGCTACCTCCTGGTCTTGGGCGGTTGCACCGCCCAATCAGGGTTCGAATGGGTAGATCCATTCGGCCCAATTTGGGTTTTTCAGGGGCCCAATTGCCCCAAGACTAAGTTTATGGGATCACCTCACATTTTTAACTTAATCAATGTGCTAACTATGATTAATCCTTAGACAATTTCTGCAGCTTGCTCCAGTGCGTCAATCGCTTCTTCCGGCGAGTTTCCGGCGAACTTCCGTCGATCATCCGATGAACCCTTGGTGATGATCCTACGGACTTCCGGCAAACTCCCGAACTTGCGACGATCCACTTGGCGAGTTCCGGCGAGCTTCTTTTGGCAAGCTTATGGACTTCTCGGATTTGTTCTCGCAGAACCTCCGACGACTGTCCAAACTTCCGTCGAACTCTGGAACTCCCAATGTGATTATTGTCCTAACTCCGGCACAACTCCTGCGGCATGTCTTTCTTCCATCGTAGTTAATCCTGCACACTTAAAACAAAACTTCAATCGAGACAATTAATCCTAAGCAATTAACCAAGTTGTCCGGCATGTCATTGGTCCCTCGACGCTTCGTCCGATTCTTCGGCGCATCGTCCTCTCCTGCAGCCTATTGCCCAATCGGCCAGTTGACTCCGCAACTCTGATATCCTTGGCACAATACCCGCCCTTCTTGGCCCGATGCCCGAGTCCACGGTCCGAAGCCTTCTGTCGATACATCGACCGATCCACCAGCCCGACGTCCAATCTTCTGACTTGTTCCTTCGGCACAACATGATTTTCCTGCTTTAATTGTCTCATTCTGATCGAAGCATCCTGCGTCACTCAAAACGCAGATTAAATCATAAATATATATCAAGTAGTTTCATCATCAAAATACGAGATTCAACAATCTCCCCATTTTTGATGATGACAACCACTTGATGACGAAGTTAAACTTAACTCCCGGAGTTTAAACAAACTCCCCCTATCAATATGCCATATTGATAAAACCTTGAATTCAAACTGAATTCAAGTCATTGCAATATTCATCATGAATACTTGCAACTCGTCATCATGAACTTATGCATAAACTTATGCATAACATGTCATGTCATCAACATACTTCTCCCCCTTTGTCATCAACAAAAAGGAGAAGTACCACAATCAAGTGTTTGTGATATTGGTTCAACTCATTGCATGAAAAACATAATATTAAGTTTTATCATCATGCAAGTTTGCTATTATCAAATATCAACATGAAAAATTGCAATGTAAGCTTTTGATATCATAACGCAAACATTTCAAGTGTTTATCAATTGTAGCATTTCATCACATGGTAAGATATCAATGCGTAAAATTACAATGCAAGTTCTTGACATCTTAACACATGATGCAGACATGGCATAATGCAAATTTGGCAATCATAGCATCAGTGTTCATAGCATTAATTCATATATTTCTCCCCCTTTGTCGTCAACAAAAAGGAGAACGATATAAGCAAATTTTAAATATAAGTGCGATGCCATAAGCAGGTTCATGTCATTTTTCAACAAAAAGTGATAAGATACCAAATATTCAAACATTTCAAGGAAAACATGACATGGAGATAGCTTTGAAAACTTCTTCCATTTTATTTGTTATTTTCTTTTTGCATGACGGAGGAAAGCTATTTCTGAGCTTACTCGAATGAAGTTAAAATCGATAAGATATTAAAGCACACTTCATTTTTACAAGTATCAAGATATGTATCAAATCCTTGTACGTAAAAATGACTTCCTTTTTCAAGAAGGAATTTATAAGCAGGAATCATTTCATCAAATCCATTTCTCAAAACAAAATATTGTTCACATGATAAGTGTATAAGAGATGTATTTGCTGATTGATTCCATATGTCAAAAATTAATGATATGAGTTAAACTTAATATGACATATGCTTATAAAGTCTGAAAGAGGATAATTCGAAAATCCAATTGTTAGGATGCCAATAGTAAGAGAATCCGAAAATGAAATTAACACTTTCATGCATTCGGACAAGGTTGTGCTATTGATTTTCAAATACAATCATGAAGATAGGACATGCTCATGATCATGATAGTACGATAGCAAGTTTACAATATACAAGCTAGCAAAAATTTTCAACATTTTAAGACACGAAAGCTATCAATTTTCTCTTTGAGATATGCACAATAGCAACTCTTTCTCCCCCTATGTCATTGGGAAAGAGAAGGGAAGACCCTTTACATTAATTTCTAAATTATGACAAGGGAAGGTTTCAATCTTATTTGTGCATCATTATATTTTCAAATTCGAACATGCACAATTTCAAAAACCTTATATTTCATTCATGCATGATACTGAATAAATCAATCAATATTATGAGCATATCATACATGATACTTAAATTTTTAACTATTTATCAACATTTTAATCATGATACCAAACATTCATCTTTTAGAGTATTCATGACATTAAATCAACATACATCATTTTAGTAACAACTCATAACATTTTAAATCATGATTTACATCATTTGCAATACATCACATCATAATTAAAAAGCTCAAGTATTGCATGCATCATTGCAAATCATAAATGCTTCATATCATGATGGTATCAATTTTGTCAAATTATATCTTACCATGCATGATCATAACTTTTCATTTGTATACATCAAAACAAATTAATGAATATCTCATGTATTCATATCATCACATCATAAGGAATCTCAAGAAGAGTTGGTAATGAGATTTACGAATCATGTAGACAAATTATGAATATTAAGAGACATATTATGATTCTTTTTAGATAACTCAAATAGCAAAAAGAAAAAATCACAGTAAGTTATTTTGATTTATAAAAAGAATTCTCAAGTTATAATTCCACGAAATCACGATTCATTTCAATAAATTTCAATAAGAACATATCATCAAAATCTCAACATTACTTTCAAGAGATTCAAAATGACATAGATAATTTTATTGATCTCTTAGTGAAAAAGTCAATACGGTAGAGAAAAATAAATTTTCAAGAAAAATACTTTTCTCTTTTTAGTTGTTTTAGTTCATATGATTTTATTTCATCTATGCCAAACATGTAGCATGTTTTAAAATCGAAAGTGCAAGTTTTATTACAACAAAGATCAATAAGGCACTTTCATTATCGTGAAAATCGAAAATCGCAAGATTCATCATCCATAATTATAAAACCAATAAACACTATTTTTAAAATCTCATGCATAGAATAAAATCATGGTATCAAAACATCATTATATCATCAAGCATGATTTCATATTTTCAATCAAAATCATTTTGTTTGTTTATCATAAAATATCTATTTTTCATGATTATTTTCAAAATTACTAGCATGATCATAAATTTTGCATTTTCATCAAATATATATATATTTTTTTAACATGTAATTTTCAAGAAAATTAATTCTATATTAAAAAGAAAATGTATTATGAAGAGCATCATGTAATTTTGAAATAATTCAAGAGAGTTGAGTTACTTACCTTGTAGTCGAAGCCCGTCAAAGCCCAATTCGCCGTTTCACCTTTGGAAGTTCTTGATTCATCCTTGGTTGCCTTCCTCTTCTTTGGTCTCTTCCTTCATTCAAGTTCATTGTCTATTTTAGATTTTTGTTGAATAAACTTATTAAGATTTAGTGTTCGAAGTTCAAGTTCATCATTGTCCTCATCACTTGAGTCATCGCTCAAGTGGCATTCATTTGTCCGGAGTTCCAAATCCTTCCTGTTCTTTGGAAGGTGATTGTGTTCAACATGTTCATCATGTGCATTGTGCACCATTTCATATGTCATCAACGAACCAATTAGTTCTTCAAGTGGTAAGTTGTTTAGGTTTTTAGATTCTTGTATTGCAGTTACTTTTGAATCCCACTTCTTAGAAAGAGAACGCAAAATCTTGTTTACGAGTTCAAAATCCGAAAAACATTTTCCAATAGCTCTTAAACTATTGACGACATCCGTGAAATGGGTGTACATGTCGCCTATAGTCTCGCTTGGTTGCATTCGAAAAAGCTCAAAATCATGCAATAAAAGTTAACTTTCGAGTCTTTGACTCTACTAGTTCCCTCGTGCGTGATTTCAAGTGTTCGCCAAATGTCAAAAGCCGTTTCACACGTAGAAATTCGATTGAACTCATTTTTGTCCAAAGCACAAAATAAGGCATTCATAGCCTTTGCGTTTAAAGAAAAATACTTCTTCTCCAAATCCGACCATTCGTTCATCGGTTTAGAGGGAAGTTGAAAACCGTTTTCAAAGATATTCCATAAATCTAAATTCGTAGAAATCAAGAAAACTCTCATTCGAGTTTTCCAATAAGTGTAGTCCAATCCGTTAACCAACGATGGACGAAAGACCGAAAAGCCCTCTTGAAAGCCATGAAGAGGCATTTCTCTCGGGTGTAAATCCGAAATGAGAAAAACCGGGCTCTGATACCAATTGTTAGGATCAAGAGCACTAAGAGGGGGGGGTGAATTAGTGCAGCGGAAAATTTTCTGCGATTAAAACGAAACTGCGTTCGAACGATAAAAACGATTTCTGTTTGAAAGCCGATTCTAAGATTACTTTAACTTAAGATCAAGCAAGATGATGTTAAAGTCAATCTATCAAGGCAGATTGCAGTTATGATGAAAACCAGAATATAAGCGCAAACTAAAATACGACGTTCGTACGAAGAAACTGATTTACGTCTAAATGCTGATTTGTAAATCACTTGATTAGGCGAGATGCTGTTTAAGCAAGGGTATAAAGGCAGTTTGCAGTTATGGTAAAAATCAAAACATAAACGTAATCTGAAATTTGATGATCATACGAAAAAGCAGATTTATTCCTAAACGCTGATTCGGAAAGTGCAAAGCTTGAAACCCGATCGTATATGCGCAGAAAGCAGTAAGCTTCAGAGGAGGTTTGCAGTAAAGATAATATGCTCAAAGTAAATGCAAACCAAGATTTAGAGTGGTTCGGTCAATCTTGACCTACTCCACTTTTTGCTTCCTCCACCGACGAGGTCACCGACGTCAAGTAGAGGCCTTCCTTCAATAGGCAAAGGCCAACCATCCTTTTACAGTTTCACTCCTTTTGACGGGCTTAGGAGACAACCCTTACAGAAATTTTCTCTCCTCTCTTTACAACTCAGAACATGGAAGAAAAGAGGGAGAAGAACTTTTGGCCTTTACAACAATTTTGAGCTCTAAGATTCACAGAAAAAGATCAAGATTTCAATGTATATCAATGTGTGTTCAGTGCTGAATGGGTGGGGTATTTATAGGCCCCGACCCAGTTCAAATTTGGAGTTCAAAACTATCAAATCCCGAAATTTCGGGATCAGGCGGTTGCACCTCCTGACTGGAGCGGTTGCACCGCTTGGCAGAGCTCGAAGACTGAGCCCAGGCGGTGCCACCTCCTGACTGAGGCGGTTGCACCGCCTGCCAGAGCTCGAAGACCGAGCTCAAGTGGTGCTACCTCTCTGTCAGGGGAGGTAGCACCACCCAGTCTCGCTCGGAGACTGAGCCCAGGCGGTGCCACCTCTTGGCTGGGGTAGTTGCACCGCCCAGTCTCCCTGGGAGACTTAGCCCAGGCGATGCTACCTCCTGGTCTTGGGCGGTTGCACCGCCCAGTGCAATCAGGGTCCGAATGGGTAGATCCATTCGGCCCAATTTGGGTTTTTCAAGGGCCCAATTGCCCCAAGACTAAGTTAATGGGATCACCTCCCATTTTTAACTTAATCAATGTGCTAACTACGATTAATCCTTAGACAATTTCTGCAGCTTGCTCTGGTGCGTCAATCGCTTCTTCCGACGAACTTCCGTCGATCATCCGATGAACCCTCGGTGATGCTCCTACGGATTTCCGGCAAACTCCCGGACTTGCGACGATCTACTTGGCGAGTTCCGACGAGCTTCTTTTGGTAAGCTTATGGACTTCTCGGATTTGTTCCCGCAGAACCTCCGACGATTGTCCAAACTTCCGTCGAACTCTCGAACTCCCAATGTGATCATTGTCTTGACTCCGGCACAACTCCTGCTGCATGTCTTTCTTCCATCGTAGTTAATCCTGCACACTTAAAACAAAACTTTGATCGAGACAATTAATCCTAAGCAATTAACCAAGTTGTCCGGCATGTCATTGGTCCCTCGATGCTTCGTCCGATTCTTCGGCGCATCGTCCTCTTTTGCAGCCTATTGCTCAATCGGCCAGTTGACTCCACAACTCCGATATCTTTGGCGCAATACCCGCTCTTCTTGGCCCGATGCCCGAATCCATGATCCGAAGCCTTCTGTCGATACGTCGACCGATCCACCGGCCCGACGTCCAATCTTCTGACATGTTCATTCGGCACAACATGATTTTCCTACTTTAATTGTCTCATCCTGATCGAAGCATCCTGCGTCACTCAAAACGCAGATTAAATCATAAACATATATCAAGTAGTTTCATCATCAAAAAACGAGATTCAATAATTACATGTGAACGACATACCTAAAAACATAATCCTAAGCAAGTATTTAACCGGCCAACTTCAAGTTTTGTTTCTGCGAGCTTTCCTGCGTTCTTCCAGTGGACTTCCAATACGCCCTCTGGTTTCTTCCAGCGGACTCCCTGCAGGCTCCCGATCTTGTGATGAGTTCAACAAGTAGCCGAGCCTTCTTGGTGATCTCTGCAAACCTCCAATGATCTCTTCGGCAGACTTCCGAAAGTTCTGACAAGTCTCCAATCTCTCTTAGTTGGTTCCGACAGCATCTCTAATGAATCTTCAGACTCTCAAACGTCCATCGAACTTGACTTCGGTATTCTTGCTTTATGTTTTTAGACTGTCGTAGTAAATCCTGCATACTAAACTTCAATAATATGGATTAGATCAATTAACCCATCAATTGATTTCATCATCAAAATCCGAGATTCAACAATCTCCCCCTTTTTGATGATGACAATCAATTGATGACGGAGTTAAACATAACTCCCCCTATCTATATGCCATATTGTGAGAAGATAAAACCACTTGAATTCCATCCTATTGAATTCAAGCATACATCGATAAGTTCTAATGTTGAACTTATCATTGCCTTATTAAGCAAGAGCAAATATGAACCTTCGTATTTCTCATAATTTTCAGCTATTGAAAATCATTTTCAAGTCAAATGATAAGAGACAATTTTTACTTTGACAAGAGATAAAAAAATATGATAAAGATTTTCACCATGAATTTCATGATATGATATGATCAACCATTCTTGCGATATACTCAAAGAATAAGACAAGCAAGGCATGTAAGACAAACTTTTGCAATTCATATAAGTCATGCTATCGATGCGCATAAGTCATGCAAGTCATCACTTCTCCCCCTTTGTCATCAACAATAAAGAAAAAGAGAAGGAAATGAGACTTGAAGTACACAGTTTTTTATCAAAAGAAGTCGGCATAAAGATTAATTATACGAAATTTATCATTCAAAATTAATGTCGCAAGCAAAACATCCAGAATTTAACAATACATCTTAAACAAAGGTTCTGTTTTTGTTCATCAGAAGATGATGGACTTCAAACTTCACATGAAGAGTAATCAGAACAGAACAAGAAACTACGATTAATCTTTAGGAGGTAAGCCACAGTGCTGATATATGACATCTATTTTTTGATTCATATATCGTATTTCCTTCAAAATTTCAATTTGCTGGATCTGAATTTGTTCTTGTTGCGATTTGATCCGATTCAATTCTGCCATAATGAGTTCTTCGGAGGATGAAACAGGAGCCGAAGGTGCCGCGTCAAAGGGACTAGGAGGAGATTTATTTCCCCTAAGAATTGGTGTTTCGGGGTGTTCTACTGGTGGGGGAATTGGATCAGTCCTTCTTGGTTGCCTAACCCATATACCGTTGTTAAATGTGCACCTAAGTCTTTTCAGCAGATTTCTATTGATAATGTTATACCGATCACTTTGAATTGTTTCTTCATCGGGTGGGATACAAATGTCATGGGTAAGTAGGAATCGAGTGATTAACCATCCATATGGCAACATAGTGTCTTCAGCTATAATATCTTGCATGTGTTGCCGAATTGAGTATCCAAAACAGTTATGTTGACCGGTCATAATCCAATACATGGTGCTTATTTCTATTTGACTCATTTCATCAAGATGAAATTGCTTAGGGAATAGTATGCTAGTTATGATATGATGAAGGATTTTAGAGTTAAAGGGCAATAGGTGCTCACAACTCATGGGTATTATGCCGAGGTCAGGGTTTGCAAAAATAGTTTCGACGGCTTCGGAGTAAGTTGCTCCGATTATGTTGACATCCCATTTACCTCTAAAATAACAGACCCTATCTTTTTCAGTGATTCCAATTAGTTCACAAATAGTGCTATAAAAAATTCTAATTTGTGTTCCTAGTAGGTAAGTACTTAGGCTATCATTATCCACATATAGGTTTGCATAAAATAAGTTGACTAATCTAGGATAGACTGGTTCATTTATTCATAACAGAGGTAGGGCATCTAGATGTGCAAACCACCTAATAGGTTCTAGGTGTCCTAGTTCATTGAGATCAACGTGTTTACCCTTATGGATACATCTTGTTTCGAAGTTTGGAAACCTAAGAGCTACTTCTTTGGATCTAAAAAGCTCTTGGTCATATGAATCTCCTTCAACCCTTTTCTCTTTTGATCTTTTAGGAGCCATTATCTAGATATGATAGATGAAACTGTAAGGAGTAGATAAACTAATGAGAAGAGAGAAAAATTTTCATATTTTACCTTATAGAGAATCTCTTAGAAGATGGAGAGCTTGGATTAACAATAATCACTTTTCAAGGCTTTTAAATGCTGGAATGAAGCTTTGGAGAGGTTGTGGGAGAGGTAGAGGCGATTCCTCACGGGTTGGAGGCGGTGTCACCGCCGGCCCTAACCCCTCGGGTTATAAAGGGGCTCTCGGGCGGTGCCACCGTTGGCTTGCCGCAGAAGAAAGAAAGAAAATTTTTCTTCCCCCTTCTTGATTTCCAGAGGTGTTTGACTCAAGAAAAGGTTGAGCTATTGAGTTGTACTTTAATATATCGTTTGGAATCCAAAGAAGAGGATGAAATAAAATCCACAAAAGAACGGAACAAGGATGATACATTCTTCGAAAAATACATTCAAACAACTTACTTTAAGAGACAATTTAATATGCCAATTTCCCTTCTAATAAATTTAAATTGGTCTTCATTTAAGGCTTTTGTAAAAATATCTGTTAATTGATGCTTTGTATCAATAAATTCTAGAACGACATTATTATTAAGAACATGATCGCGTATGAAATGATGTCTAATATCTATATGCTTAGTTCTAGAGTGCTGAATTGGATTTTTGGTAAGACATATGACACTTGTATTATCACATTTTATGGGAATATTTTTCGAATAAATTCCATAGTCTTCTAATGTATTTTTCATCCAAACAACTTGTGCACAACATGCACTTGCAGCAATGTATTCAGCTTCCGTTTTAGATAGTGCAACTGAATTTTGTTTCTTGGAAGTCCAAGAAACTAGTGCATGTCCTAAAAATTGGCATGTTCCAGATGTACTTTTTCTATCTATCCTACATCCGCCAAAATCGGCATCTGCATAAGCTATTAAATCGAATTTATCAGATTTTGGATACCACAATCCTAAATTTGGAGTTCCTTTAAGATATCTAAATATTCTTTTAACACTCTTAAGATAAGATAGTTTAGGATTAGATTGAAATCCAACGCAAAGTCCTACACTAAACATGATGTCCGATCTAGTCGCGGTAAGGTAGAGTAAACTACCTATCATTCCCTTATATGTTTTTTGATCAAAATTTTCATTGTTTTCATCCATATCTAACTTAGTCGAAGTACTCATAGGGGTGTTTATCACTTTTGAATTATTCATATTAAATTATTTTAACAATTCTAGTGTGTATTTAGATTGGTTAAGAAATATACCATCACTAAGTTGTTTAATTTGTAATCCTAGAAAGAAAGTTAATTCACCCATTAAACTCATTTCAAATTCATGACTCATACATTTGGCAAATGATTCATATAGTGATTCATCTGAAGAACCAAAAATAATATCGTCAACATAAATTTGTACAATAAGAAAATTATTTTTAAAGTGTTTGATAAACAATGTAGTATCAACCTTGCCTTTGGTAAAATTATTTAAAATAAGAAAGGAACTAAGCCTTTCATACCAAGCTCTAGGAGCTTGTTTCAAGCCATAGAGAGCCTTAGTCAATTTGAATACATAATTGGGGAGAAGAGAGTTTTCAAATCTGGGAGGTTGTTCAACATATACTTCTTCGGAAATAAAACCGTTCAAGAAAGCACTTTTGACATCCATTTGAAATAGTTTAAAATTATTACAACTAGCATAGGCAAGGAGCATCCTAATGGCTTCTAATCTTGCCACAGGAGCGAAGGTTTTTTCGTAGTCGATACCTTCTTCTTGGTTGAAACCTTTGGCCACTAATCTAGCCTTGTTTCTAACCACGATACCGCATTCGTCTTGCTTGTTTCTAAAGACCAATTTCGTACCATTGACTAAATGGTCACTAGGTCTAGAAACAAGCTTCCATACCTCATTCCTCTCAAATTGGTTCAATTCTTCTTGCATTGCAATGACCCAAAAATCATCTTTTAAGGCCTCGTCAATGCATTTTGGTTCGATTTGAGAAAGGAAGGTGGCGTTGGCACAAAAATTCTTGAAAGAAGAGCGAGTTTGAACCCCTTTTGATGTATCTCTTATAATTAGCTCCTTTGGATGAGCATCCACATACTTCCATTCCTTGTGTAATGAAATTTCGGAAGAAGATGCATCCAAGTTGCTATTTTGAGGAGGGGGTTTATTTAAATTCAAATTATCAAAACCAAGATCATCATCAAAATCATTTTTCTTTAAATAAAAAATTTCATTAAAATCTACATGAATAGACTCTTCTATAACTAAGGTTCTTTTATTAAAAACACGAAAAGCCTTAGAAACGGAGGAGTAACCAAGAAAGATGCCTTCATCGGATTTAGCATCAAATTTTCCTAAGGCATTCTTTTCATTCAAAATAAAGCATTTACAACCGAAAACTTTAAAATAAGAAATATTTGGTTTTTTGTTATTCCATAATTCATAGGGAGTTTTTGATGAAGATGGTCTTATTAGAACCCTATTAATGATGTAGTAAGCTGTATTTACGCCTTCAGCCCAAAAATACTTGGGTAGACTATATTCATTCAACATAGTTCTTGCCATTTCTTTTAAGTTTCTATTTTTTCTTTCAACTACTCCATTTTGTTGAGGATTTCTTGGAGTGGAGAAGTTGTGATTGTATCCATTAATTTCACAAAGATTTTTGAAGTCACAGTTTTGAAATTCACCACCGTGATCACTCCGAATTGATGAAATCATGAAGCCCTTTTCGTTTTGAGTGAGTTTACAAAATTTTGAGAAGCACTTGAAACAATCACTTTTATGGACTAAGAAATAGGTCCAAGTGTACCTAGTATAGTCATCCACAATTACAAAAGCATATTTGCTTCCTCCTAGACTTGTTGTGTCAATTGGTCCAAATAAGTCCAAATGGATCAATTGTAGTGGTCTAGTGGTGCTAATTTGATTTTTTGGTTTGAAACTAGTTTTTATTTGTTTACCTAGTTGATATGCATCGCATACTTTGTCCTTAGTAAACTTCATATTTGGAATCCCTCGTACTAATTCTCTAGATGAGATATTAGATATTAGTTTCATGCTTGTATGGCCTAATCTCCTATGCCAAAGCCAAGCATCATCATTTAGAGCAGAGAGGCACATTTCATTACTTAGTTCATCAAGGTTGATGGTGTAGACATTATTTTGTTTTAATGCAATCATAGTCATGTTATTGTTTGGTTTTTCGATAACACACACATTTGATTCGAATCTAACGATATAACCTTTATCGCATAGTTGACTAATACTCAAGAGATTATGTTTCAATCCATCAACTAGTAAAACATCATCAGTAGAAAAACTTAATTTGTTACCTATAGTTCCCTTGCCAATGATTTTGCCTTTGTTGTTGTCTCTGAAGGTGACGTACCCTTCTTCTTTGCTAATGAGCATAGAAAAATGAGATGGATCTCCAGTCATATGTCTTGAGCATCCACTATCGAGATACCATCTCTTGCTCCTAGCTTGTGGGTTTGTCTACAAAAGAGAATGATTTTTAGGTACCCATTTGATTTTGGGTGCCTCAAAAATCGATCCACTAGCTTTGTTATTTATTATTGAATCATTTATAGTTCCTTTAGGAACCCATATTAATTTTTATGAATTAATTTTCCTAAATGGACATTTGTAGGCAATATGTTCGGATTTGCAACAAAAGTTGCATTTCATATAAGATGAAACATGTAATGTAGGTCCTTTTATGAAAGTGGTAGGATTTTGATGTAATCCTTTTACAAATCCAATTCCACTTCTATTTGCGACGTGACCCTTGTTTGTAAGGATCATATCTAATCCTTTGCTACCAACCTTAAACTTGTTTAAGGTTTCTTTAAGAACCAAATTTTTATTTTTTATTGCTTTTAAATATTCACATTTAGAGCATGGAGAAGTTTGAAGACTATCAAACTTATTTTGTAGTAAAACATGTTCTTTCTTTAAGGTACTTAACTTCTTACTAATAGTTCTACATTCATCAAATAATTCATGAAAAGCGATAGAGAGTTCTTCAAAAGATAAATCTTCATTAAATAAATCACATACCTCTTCTCCTAAAGCCATTAGTGCGAAGTTTGCCTCCTCTTTGTTGCTAGCTTCTTCACTTTCTGAATCACTTAAGTCGTCCCAAGTTGCCTTTAGAGCTTTCTTCTTCTTTGGTTGCTTCTTCTTGGCTTGGGGGCATTCATTTTTGAAATGCCCTGGCTTCTTACATTCATAGCATATCACTTGATCCTTTTTATGTTCAAGTATGTTTTTAGTGTTGTTCTTAAATTTGTTCTTTCTTAAATTTTTTTTGAATTTTTGAGTCAAGAGTGCAATGTCATTTTCATTGTCCTCATCACTTGATGTTCCTTTCAAGTGATCTTCTTGTGATGTGAGTGCCATATCCTTCTTGTTCTTTGGAAGGGAGTTCTCGAGTTCATCATGATCTTGTCGCGTCATTTCATAGGTCATTAGAGACCCAATAAGTTCTTCAAGAGGGAATGTTTTGAGGTCCTTAGCCTCTTGAATGGCCGTAACTTTTGGATCCCAACTTATGGGAAGAGATCTTAAGATTTTATTTACTAGTTCAAAGTTAGAAAAATCTTTACTAAGAGCTTTGAGTCCATTGATGACATCCGTGAAACGGGTGTACATGTCTCCGATGGACTCACTTGGTTTCATTCGGAAAAGTTCATAAGAGTGCACAAGGATGTTGATTTTGGACTCTTTCACTCGGCTAGTGCCTTCATGAGTGACTTCAAGAGTTCTCCAAATATCAAAAGCCGAATCACAAATTGAAACACGATTAAAATCATTTTTGTCTAGTGCACAAAACAAGGCATTCATAGCCTTTGCGTTTAAAGCAAAAACCTTCTTCTCTGATTCATTCCATTCGCTCATCGGAAGAGAAGATTTTTGAAATCCGTTTTCGACAATAGTCCAAAGCTCGAAATCCATGGAAATGAGGAAGATCCTCATACGGGTCTTCCAATACGTGTAATCCGACCCATTAAACATAGGTGGACGTGTGATAGAATGTCCCTCATGCATGCTGGAGTAAGCCATCTCTCTTGGGTTTTAAACCAAATACGAGAGTGAACCTGGCTCTAATACCAATTGTTAGGATCGGAGTGGCACTAAGAGGGGGGGGGGGTGAATTAGTGCAGCGGATTAAAACTTCGGTTTCGGAAAAATCTTTCACACGATAACAAACAATATCAATTAGAAGCGATTTGGAAGCTTGATAACTTAGAGACGTATAGAAGCGTAATGACTAAGTAAAAAAATTTACAGTATGTAAATGGCAAGAATAGGATGAAAACCAGATTACGTAGTAGTTTTTAAAGTGGTTCAGTCAAAATGACTTACATCCACTTGCGAAGCCTTCTTCGAAGAGGCTCCCAACTTCCACTAGCAAATCTCTTGTACGAGAAGGACTAATACCCCTCTTACAACCTTTACAAGTGGTTCACACTCTTACAATTCTTTTCAACAAGATGGGAGGAGGTGAACACTTAAGCAATATGAAAAGCAAGACTTGCTAAGACTATTCTAAAGCTCTTAACCGAAACTATTGCTTTGCAAAAAGGGTGTATTCTCAGCTGAGAATTGAGGGGTATTTATAGGCCCCAAGAGGATTCAAAATTTGGGCTCCAATTTTAAATTCATTTTGGGTTTCCGAGATTGGCGGTGCCACCGCCTATCGGTGGCGGTGCCATCGCCTGTCAAAGTCTTGTCAGGCAGATGTACTGGCAGTGCCACCGCCTGGTCTCGGGTGCTGGGCGGTGCCACCACCTAGTCTGGCGGTGCTACCGTCGGTCCTTCCAAGTTTCTGGTTGGGCTTTATGTCTAACCCAAACTAAGATACTTTTGGGCCCAGTTGGCCCCTAACCAAGGTATAGATTTATCCCTTAATCCTAACCCTAATTACATGTGAACGACATACCTAAAAACATAATCCTAAGCAAATATTTAACCGGCCAACTTCAAGTTTTGTTTCAGCGAGCTTTCCCACGTTCTTCTAGTGGACTTCCAATACGCCCTTTAGTTTCTTCCAGTGGACTCCCAACAGGCTCCGGATCTTGTGATAAGTTCAACGAGTAGCCGAGCCTTCTTGGTGATCTCTGCGAACCTCCAATGATCTCTTCGGCAGACTTTTGAAAGTTCTGACAAGTCTCCGATCTCTCTTGGTTAGTTCCGATAGCATCTCCGACGAATCTTCGGACTCTCAAACGTCCATCGAACTTGACTTCGGTATTCTTGCTTTATGTTTTTAGACTATCGTAGTAAATCCTGCATACTCAACTTCAATAATATGGATTACATCAATTAACCCATCAATTGATTTCATCATCAAAATCCGAGATTCAACAACTCCGGCATGCAAGAGGGTCACTCTATTACACGTCCGCCTATGTTTAATAGGTCAGATTACATATATTGAAAGACTCGTATGAGGATCTTCCTTATTTCCATGGATTTTAAGATTTGAAAAATTATCAAAAATGGATTTTAAAATTCTTTTTTTTCGATAAGCGAATTAGATGAATCGGAGAAGGTTTTTGCTTTAAACGCAAAGGGTATGAATGCTTTGTTTTGTGCACTTGACAAAAATGAATTTAATCGCGTTTCGATTTATGATTCGGCTTTTGATATTTGGAGTACTCTTGAGGTCACTTATGAAGGCACTAGCCGAGTGAAAGAGTCCAAAATCAACATTCTTGTGCATTCTTATGAACTTTTCCGGATGAAACCAAGTGAGTCCATCGGAGACATGTACACCCGTTTCACAGATGTCATCAATGGACTTATAGCTCTTGGTAAAGGTTTTTCTAAATTTGAACTAGTAACTAAAATTTTAAGATCCCTTCCAAAGAGTTGAAATCCAAAAGTTACGGCCATTCAAGAGGCCAAGGACTTTAAAACATTTCCTCTCAAAAAATTTACTGGGTCTCTAATGACCTACGAAATAATATTTCATGCTCATAAAGAGCTCGAGAACCCACTTCCAAAGAACAGGAAGGATATGACACTTAGAACACAAGAAGACCACTTGAAAGGAACATCAAGTGATGAGGACAATGATGATGACATTACACTTTTAACTTAAAATTTTAAAATATTGATAAGAAAGAACAAATTTAAAAATGGACCAAGTAATATGCTACAAATGCAAGAAGCCGGGTCACTTTAAAAATGAATGCCCCCAAGCCAAGAAGAAATAACCGAAGAAGAAGAAATCTTTAAAAGCGACTTGGGACGACTCAAGTGATTCCGAGAATGAAGAAGCTAGCAACAAAGAGGAGGCAAACTTCGTGCTAGTGGCTTTAGGAGGAGAGGTATGTGATTTAATTAATGAAGATTTATCTTTCGATGAACTTTCTATCACTTTTCATGAATTATTTGATGAGTGTAGAACTATTAGTAAGAAGTTCAATCTATTAAAGAAATAGCATACCTTACTACAAAATAAGCTTGATAGTCTTCAAACTCCTCCATGCTATAAGTGTGAACACTTAGAAGCAATAAAAAATTAGAATTTGCTACTTAAGGAGACCTTAAACAAGTTTAAGGTTTGTAGCAAAGGCTTGGACAGGATCCTTGCAAACAAGGATCACGTCGCAAATAGAAGTGGAATTGGTTTTGTGAGAGGATCTCACCAAAATCCTACCACCTTTATTAAAGAACCCACATTACATGTTTCACCTCATTTGAAATGCACCTTTTGTTGTAAATTTGGACATGTTGTTTACAAATGTCCATTTAAGAAAATTAGTCCACATAAGTTATTATGGGTTCCTAAAGGAACTATAAATAATTCAATGATGAATGACAAAATTAGTAGATCAATTTTTGAGGCACCCAAAATCAAATTGGTACCTAAAAACCATCCTATTTTTGTAGACAAACTCACAAGCTAGGAGCAAGAGATGGTATCTTGATAGTGGATGCTTAAGGCACATGACCAGAGATCCATCTCATTTCTCTATGCTTACTAGCAAAGAAGAATGGTACGTCACCTTCGGATACAACAACAAAGGTAAAATCATTGGCAAGGCAACCATAGGTAACAAATTAAGATTTTCAATTGATGATGTGTTGCTAGTTGATGGATTAAAACATAATCTCTTAAGCATTAGTTAATTATGTGATAAAGGTTACATCGTTAGATTTGAATCTAATGGGTGCATTATTGAAAAACCAAACAATAACATATCAATGATTGTCTTAAAATAAAATAATGTCTACACCATCAACGTTGATGAACTTAGTAATGAAATGTGCTT
The DNA here is from genome assembly GCA_900464855.2 of Musa schizocarpa. NCBI lineage: Eukaryota > Viridiplantae > Streptophyta > Magnoliopsida > Zingiberales > Musaceae > Musa > Musa schizocarpa. The sequence continues at coordinate 25,523,176 of LS990918.1, forward strand.
TTCCGCTTTAAATGATGATGCTTGGCTTTGGCATAGGAGATTAGGCCATGCAAGTATAAAACTAATATCTAAGATTTCATCTAGAGAGTTAGTACGAGAGATTCCCAATATGAAGTTTGTTAAGGACAAAGTGTGTGATGCTTGTCAACTAGGAAAACAAATAAAAACTAGTTTCAAACCAAAAAATCAAATTAGCACCACTAGACCATTGCAATTTATCCATTTTGACTTATTTGGACCGATTGACACAACGAGTCTAGGAGGAAGCAAATATGCCTTTGTAATTGTAGATGACTATAGTAGATATACTTGGACCTATTTCTTAGCTCACAAAAGTGATTGTTTCAAATGTTTCTCTAAATTTTGTAAACTTACTCAAAATGAAAAAGGCTTCATGATTTCATCAATTCGGAGTGATCACGGTGGCGAATTTCAAAACCATAACTTCTAAAGTATTTGTGAATCCAATGGATATAACCATAACTTCTCCACTCCGAGAAATCCTCAACAAAATTGGGTAGTTGAAAGAAAAAATAGAAATTTATAAGAAATGACAAGAACCATGTTAAATGAACATAGTCTACCTAAGTATTTTTGGGCCGAAGTCGTTAATATGGCTTGCTATGTCATGAATAGGGCTCTAATAAGACCTTCTCTATCAAAAACTCCCTATAAATTATGGAATAACAAAAAAATAAATGTTTCTTATTTTAAAGTTTTCAGTTGCAAATGCTTTATTTTGAATGAAAAGGATGCCTTAAGAAAATTTTATGCTAAATCCGATGAAGGTATCTTTCTTGGTTACTCTTCCGTTTCTAAGGCTTTTCGTGTTTTTAACAAAAGAACCTTAGTTATAGAAGAGTCTATTCATGTAGTTTTTAATTAAATTTTCGAGTTAAAGAAATATGATTTTGATGATAATCTTGGTTTTGATAATTTGAATTTAAATGAACCCCCTCTTCAAAATAGCAACTTGGATGCATCTTCTTTTGAAATTTCCTAACCCAAGGAATGGAAGTATATAGATGCTCATCCAAAGGAGCTAATTATAGGAGATACATCAAAGGGGGTTTAAACTCGTTCTTCCTTCAAGAATTTTTATGCTAATGCCACCTTGCTTTCTCAAATTGAACCTAAATGCATTGACAAATCCTTGAAAGATGATTCATGGGTTATTGCAATGCAAGAGGAATTGAACCAATTTGAGAGGAATGAGGTATGAAAGCTTCTTCTTAGACATAGTGACCATTTAGTCATTGGTACTAAATTGATCTTTAGAAACAAGCAAGATGAATGCAGCATCGTGGTTAGAATCAAGGCTAGATGTAATTTTCAAATGTTTGAGATATAATTTTAAATTATTGTAATATAATATCAAGTTTTATCATCATGCAAGCTAACAATAATTCTTTGTTTTGCAAGTTTATAAATTTTGCTAGATGAGTAAGTTTAGCATGTTTTGCTTCTTGAGATAGGCAAGATAGCACTTTTGCTTCTTTTGCAAGCTAGCAAGTCTTGGTGATGTTCAAGATTGTAAGTTCTACATCATGCAAGCTAGCAAACTTTAAGATGTATAAGTTGATATATTTGCTTTTCTTTATGATGTTCAAAACTTGCAAGTTTTTGAAAAGTACAAGATAGCACCATTTTTGTATATTCTTGAAATGTGTAACTTAGCAAAATTTACAAGATAGCATTATTCTTTCTTCTCTTTTGAGAAGTGCAAGCTTATCAATTTTGCTTTTTAGTAAGTTTTGCTCCCCCTTTGTCATTGTCAAATAGAAGGGAAGAATACAATGTTGTAATTCTTTTCCCTTTATAACAATTTTCAAAGCATGACAAAGGTAAACAACAAAAATAAATGTCAAAAGTTCATATATCATTTTTCACAAGAAAGCATGATAGGAAAAATAATCTTGATTCAAAAAAAAGATTCAAGTTTAAAATTTGAGAAATCAAGATCATGATCCGAAAAAGAATGTATAAGGAGAGTTTATGCATCTTTTGCAATTTGGCTAAATTTAACATTCAAACTAGTAATTTTCTTTCTCCCCTTTATTGTAATCAAGGAAGAAGTAGAATGGAAGAATACAATTTTTACATCAATACTCTACTTATAACATGAGGTTTATAACCACAAATACAAAGGAATTTACATCATGTCATGAAAGATAATAATATCGAATCATGAATGCCACAAGACATGATCATAATAAAATCATAGGTATTGCATGCATCATTCTAAATCATAAATATTTCACATCATGATGATATCAATTTATCAAATTATATCCTACCGTGCATGATCATAGCTTCTCATTTGTATGTATCAAAATAAATTTATGAGTATTTCATGCATAGTTTCATATTATCACATGAAAAAGATCAAGAGAATTTTGGTGTTAATTTCATATAATTCTGAGAAATCAAGAAACACTATGATTCATTTTAACAAATCTCCTCTTAAATAAATAATGAAAGGAATTCTTAGGAGATCATGATATAGATAAAATTCATTCAATCTTGTAGGAGAACAAGATATTAATTCATGTATATAAAATCTCTCAATTCATTATGAATCATAAAAATTGTAGTTCCAAAAAATCATGATTCATTTAGGAAAATTTCCGCTTTAGTAAACGACAAGAAGAATTATAGCAATGTTACCAATCATGATTCATTTGGATGCTAGATGGCAAAAAGAAACATTGAGGATAAAAGATCTTGATTTATATAGAGTAAATCTCAAGTTATAAATCTCAAAAATTCAAGATAAAGCTCATTCAAATTCAAATCATCAAATCAAAATCATTGTCAAGAGATTCATAAAAAGATGATCAAATATATTCATCAAAATCAATAAGATAGAGAAAAATAATTTTTAAGAAAAATAATTTTCTCTATTTAGTTGTTTCAATTCATGTGATTTATTTAATTTATGCCAAATAAAAATATGTATCAAAGTTTAAAAACCGAAAAAGCCATTTTCATTACCATAAAAATCGATAATCTATAAATCTCAAGAATCATCATGCATAATTTCGAAATTTATTAAGCATGATCATTATGCATGACATCAAAACATGGTTTCAAAATATTTAATATTTTCATTACATGATTACATCATTATGCATCATCGAAATCGATTTCATCAAACATAAAGCATTTTCCATCAAGATCATTTTGTTTGTTGTAGTCATGCATTTTTCTTTTTAGGTGAATCTAACTTTTCATTCTTAGTTTTCCATATAAAATCCATGCATCATCATTAAGCATGATATCAAACCTCTTAATATTTTCATTAAGACATCAAGTATAGTTTCAATCAAAATCGGAAATCATCAAGATACACATTATTTCTTTTTGAAAAACATACATAGGATCATCATTAGATTTAAATCTAATATTTTATTCTTTTAACATAAAATATGTAATTTTCATTATCATTTTCAAAATTACTAGCATGATCATAATTTTTGCATTTTTATTTTATTTTTAAACATGTAATTTTTAAGAAAAATAATTATTCTAAACTAAATTAAAAATAACTCATAAAAAGCATCATGTAATTTTGAAATAAATTAAGGACATTTTGATTACCTTATCGTCGAAAGCCGTTAAGGCGTAGTTTGCCACTTCGCCTTTGTTGATTTTCTCCTCGTCTTCGGAGGAGCTCGATTCATCCTAAAGTTCTTCCCTCTTCTTGCGTTCATAGCAAGTAGTTGTGTTCTTTTTGTTTTTTAATTTTTGCTTCATGAACTTTTTAAATTTCATAGTGATGAGTTCAAGTTCACCATCACTTGAGCTTATGCTCGAGTGGTCTTCTTTTGTTCAATGTCTGAAATCCTTCCTGTTCTTTAGAAGGTGGTTCTCAAGTTCTTCACGTGCATTGCATGTCATTTTATAGGTTATTAGAGACCCAATAAGTTCTTCGATCAATAAAGTATTCAAATTTTTTTATTCTTGTATAGCCATTATTTTCGAATCCCAATTCTTAGAAAGCGATCGTAAAATTTTGTTGACAAGTTTAAAATTCAAAAAACATTTGTCAAGAGCTTTTAAACCATTGACGACATTAGTAAAACGGGTGTACATGTCAACAATGGTTTCGTTAGGCTTCATTTGAAAAAGTTTAAAATCATGTAATAAAATATTGACTTTAGACTCTTTAACTCTATTCGTGCATTCGTGTGTGATTTTAAGAATGTGCCAAATATCAAAAGTCATTTTGCACAAAGAAACCCGTTTGAATATGTTTTTGTCTAAAGTACAAAATAGAGCATTCATAGCTCTAGCATTTAGAGAAAACGTCTTCTTCTCCAAATCATTCCAATGGTTCATTAGAAGATAAGACCTTTGATAACCAAATTCAACTATGTGCCATAAATCGAGATTCCATGAAAGCAAGAAAACTCTCATTCGGGTTTTCCAATGAAAGAGTGACCCTCTTGAAAGTCGGAAAGATCCATTTCTCTTTAGGTGCTAAACCAAATAAGAAAACAAGGCTCTGATACTAACTGTTAAGAAAAGAGTCGGCACTAAGGGGGGTGGGGGGGGGGTGAATTAGTGCAGTTGAAAGATTATGTCAGTTCAAAAACTTTGTTTCGATTAAATATGTTTCCAACGAAAAACCATTTCGTAAAGGTAATAATTTTGAAAGTGTATGGAAGAGAGTAGGCATAGTAAAACAAGTAAGGAGGTTTGTAATAAAGATAAATTGCACAAATAGAAATGCAAGACAAAGAACATGCCAATTTTATAGTGGTTCGATCGTCATGACCTACATCCACTCCGTCGATTCCACTTCCGTCGAGGCCACCGACCTACTATCAATCTTTCATTAATAGACGAAGATCAACCTCCTTCTTACACCCCTCTTCTCATTTTTATAGGTTTATGAGTCAACCTTTACAAGCACACACTCCTCCTGAACAGAATTCTAAACTTAGACTATAGGAGGGGATTTCTCTAGTGATTGCATAAACATTTTCTTACTTTTAAATACTCTGTGCTTGTGTATGTTAACCAGGGATGAGAGGGGTATTTATAGGCTTCAAATTGATTCAAACTTAGAGCCTAAAAATATCTCAACCCTGGTTTCCTGGGTCTGGGCAGTACCACCGCTAGTGTCAGTTTGACACTCACACTGCACTAGGCGGTACCACCACCTAATCTAACGGTACCACTGCCTGGCACTGGGCCACTGGGTGGTATCACCACCTGGCACCCTGTTAGGGGTGGTACCACCGCCCAGATTAGTGGTACCACCGCTTGACATAGTCTCAAAGATTGTGCCACGATGATGCCACTTCTTGGGTCACTATTTGGGCCTTTCATTAGGTCCAACATAGTCCTTACAAAGGCCCAAGTGGCCCCTAATTGGGTTGGCCCAAATCCAAACTGAATTATATGCTAACTACGATTTCTAAGATATATTCTAAACTAAACACGTCAGAGAGTCTAGTTTCTTCCGGCGAACTTCCGACGATCTCTCGGCAATATTCCAGTAGACTCCCGGCAAGCTCCTAGACATCACGAAGATCTTCTTGGCGAGTTCCGACGAGCTTCTTTTGCAAGCTCCTGGACTTCTCGGTTGGTTCCTACAGAACATCCGACAAACGTCTAGACTACTGACGAACTCTCGAACTCCCAACAAAATCGTGTCCTTGACTTTGGGACTTTATTTTGCTTTATGCTTTGCTATCATAATTAATCCTGCACATGTAAAAACACACTTCGATCTAGATAATTAATACTAAGCATTAATCATGTTGTCCTACATGTCATTGGTCCCTCAACGCTTCGTCCGATTATTCGGCGCATCATCCTCTCTTACGGCCTATTGCCCAATCGGCCAGTTAACTCCAAAACTCCAATATCCTTGGCGCAATATCCACTCTTCTTGGCTCGATGCCCAAATCCACGGCCCGAAGCCTTTTGTTGATACGTCGACTGATCCGCCAGCTTGATGTCCAATCTTCTGACATGTTTTCCCCCGACCCAACATGATTATTCCTTCTTTAATTTTCTCATCCTGATCGAAGCATCATGCGTCGCTCAAAATGCAGATCAAATCATAAACACTTATCAATTGGTGTCATTATTAAAATATAAGATTCAATAATTTTGAACTATGAAAAGGAATATGGTAGGGACTAAAGCACAAGTTCCATACATAGGTTATCCTCTATGACTATTCCTAGACCTGTGAGTTTCTCTATCCACTCACTCATCTTTAAGACATGGTTCTGAACCAGTGTCCTCTTAGTCATCCTAGCGTGGAAGAGGCTCTTGGATATCTCATATCGCTGAGTCCTTCACTATTCCTCAAATAGTTTACAAACATATAGTAGAATGAATTTGGCATCCAGCTATTCACGCTATCTCTGTAACTCAGGAGTCATGGAGCCCAACATATAACACTAAAGAAGAGTCGAGTCATCCATGTACATCACTAGCGAGCGATCTTATCTTCGTTAGCCCCTTCCTCAGATGTAGGCATCACTGTATCTAGGACGTACGTGATTTTCTCTGCTATGAGAATAATTCTCTAGTTGCGAAGCCAATCCATATAATTTGTACTAGTGAGGTAGTTGACATCAAGTATGTCACGTAAGGGATTTGAAAGCGACATTTTCTGAAAATAAAGATATGGTAGAAAAAAATAACATGTAGATTTTATAAAAAAATAAACAATCAAGATATGGATTTCTATCTTAATCTACTCCCACTATTTTACAAGCGAGTCACACGATACCCTCAACACGTGAAATGGAAGTCTCCGGTAGACTTCTAGTGGGGATTGGGATCCAATCAGTATCTTAGTGTAACCTTGAGGGACTCGACCAATCACACTAAGCCCAAAAGGTAGGCAACTCTTACCAATCATAACTCTTTGTGATTCTTGTCCTGTTCGACCTCCGAACCACCATGGTATTGAAGAACTTGACTAAACATGATGTTTGGTTAAGTCAACACCATCGTTACAAGATTAGTCTGATTCGATGATATACCCTTGAGTGACTCGACCAAGCATACCATGTCCTTCATGCTAGTCATAGGTGCTCAGCAAGCCAATCACGTGAGTGATGGCACGTGTGACTTGATACAGAATCTTTTCGCTTATTATATTTTGGCGTATATCACTTTATAACTATTGCATAAATGCATATATATATTGTGATGTCCTTGGATTTGTGCAATGGGAATCGGATCGTGATGAGATCACGATAATGAGATCGATTCACCTTTAAACACATATCCTAAATAATCCCGGTCATAGGTTACTCGAGAGGGACATCGTGATAACCGGATAGACTGGTGTGCTGTATACCCGTCCATATGATGGATGCAGCTGGTCTCATAGCTGCTCGTGTAAGGACATTAGGGATATAGTACAGGTGCTCATTGGAGAATGAGTTCACTCGATTGATCCGCTACGAATGCTTTGGATGGTTGATGATGCCTTATTGTCGACAAATGATTCCGTAGTCCTAGTGGTGTATCTGGTCCTTAGACTTGAGACACCAAGGATGTCCTATATGAGTGCTCCACTCTTTGATACCAGACTTATAGGTTTGGCTGTCCCGGATCTAGTACAAACGGGTCATTGGGAGTGGTAGTCGACCTTACGAGGCTATTGAGTGTCGATAGAGGATCATCCACTCTGCGTCATGAGAGGAATATCCCATGTGTTCTTGCTCGACAAATCCCCGGCGGGGTCATTCGGGTTGACAAAGAAAGAGTTCTCCGGAGAATCCGATTAGAGTGAGACTCGAGTAGAAACCTTATGGGGTCCGACAACACCATGCTCGATATACGGTCTACGGGATATTAGATGGATGAGGGACTATAGGTACATGGTAATCGAGGACGACAGGTCCAATGGATTGGATTCCCAGAGTACGTCTGGGGACTACGGTAGTGGCCTAGTACGTCCGTAGTCGATGAGTCGAGTGAATTATTACAGATAATAATTCACCGAGTTAGAAGGAGTTCTCTGACCGGTATGACTCACGGCCAGCTCGATATTGGGCCTAGAGGGTCACACACATATGGTAGGCATTGCGATGAGTAGAGGTTCGGATATGAGATATCCGACGGAGCCCTTGTCTTATTGGATCTAGATCCAATACCCACTAGGGAAGGACCCATTAGGGTTTGACACGGGATCTCTATAAATAGGAGGGATTCACAGCCTCATAGGCTAGAGTCTTTGCTTGCCTTTCCTATTCTCCTCTCCCTCTCCACCTCAGAGGCATGGAGTTTTGAGAAGGGTCGTCGCAACCCTGCTATGTGGATCACCGCTAGAGAGGAGGACAGTTGACCTCCTTCACCCTCTCCTAAGGATCTGCAAGGAAACAGGATATATCGATCTCCCTAGGTAACACAATCTCTATCGTAGTTTTGTGTTTTATGATTTTTACGCTTTTCAATCTTCATACGCAACGGACAACATCTTTTTTTTTTGGGAATCGGGATTTTTGTTTTCTTGTTCTTCCACAAGATATGATGTCACCCCATGATATCCCAACAGTGGTATCGAGCCAAGTTGTTCGTGGCGAATGATTGGTTTTGAACTGCGTGTGTTGTGTTTAGGAAGAATTTTGACGTCAAAATCGTTGACGCGAAAAAAGAAGAAAGGGGCAGCAACAGTTGCTGCCCTCGATCTGCGATGCATGCAGCGCAGCGGCGTGGCAGCGCATAAGCGCTCTGCCTGCCTGCAGCAGCCGGGTCGGCGGTCTGCATCGCGGCAAGCTTGCTGTCGGGCGGGGTGGCAAAGACACCGGCGTAGGCGCCCATAAGACAGGGCGCTTGTCGCCGAGGAGACTCGCGCTCCCGCCTCCGCAAGGAAGCGGCGCCCACCGCCCTTGAGGGCAGCGATGCTGCCGCCCTGGGCGGCAGCGACGCCATCACCATGCTCCCATGGGCGAAACCCCCCCACATTACGGGGCGGAGCGGGACAGCACCGCCCTGAGGCAGCGGGCGCCCGGAAGGCGCCCACCAGCGATGACGCCACCAACAAAGGCGCTGCGCTCAGCGGCGAGGGCAGTGCCCTCCGCCCGGCCGATTGCCGCCGCCAGGGGTGGCGGCGGCCGGCAAATGATGATAGAGGAATTAGGGTTTTGGGCAAAAGGACAGTTTTTCCCCTGTGAATTTGAGAAATTCCAGTTTCTGTCTTTTGTCCAAATTATGAAAATACCCTTAGGAATTGAAAAATTCCCTACATGTCCTTGATTTCAGAAAAATATTAATTAATTAAAAGGTTTAGTTGATTATTATTTTTATTATTATCTAGTAGTCCTACATTATGATGATTATTTATACATGTGATGTGATGTATGATGTGTGGACGGATGATCATGGACCGTGTGATGTGTGTACTTGTGATTATTATTATTGAGGTCTGCGAACCTCCATTACATTTCTCGTTTATAGTCGGGCCTGCGTGCCTATGATTAAGTTGTAATCACATGAGGGCGCTTGATGGGAGCGTGGATGCGATAAGGGGACCCACGAGACCGACGATCGTGATGCATGGAGATGCATCAAGATGTCGGCAAAACCGACGAGGATGATGATGATGAACGATCACGGGGCATGGAGATGCACCGTTGCACACATAGATCTTGATGTGAGTGATTAGGCCCTCATTGGCTCGGGCCTCATCATATTAGGTTGTGGTCCATGATCATCTGATGTGATTGCTTATACAAATACTAGATATGTATATATATTTGCATGCGATGTAGATATATATTAAATATGTATATGTGTGACATGTCATATTAGGAGACCAAACTATAGAAACATCTCTCGATAATATTAAGTCGGTAAACGTGAGGCAATTAGATTGACCCACGTGGCCTTCCATCGTTATGGTAGGAACCGATTCCCGGTGTAGGTTGAGTTGGTCGAGTCCCTCGAGACTCACCTATATCGCGATTAAGCTATCTTGCTTACTACGACATAGAGATGTCACCGGTGACCCGAGGACATGGTATGCTTGGTCGAGTCTCTCTCGGGGTATATCATCAAATCGGACTCATCTTGCAAACGAAAGGTGTTGACTTAACCGAGCATCATGGTTGGTCGAGTCCCTCGAGGCCATGGTGATTCGAGAGGCCGAATAGGACCGGGAAATCACAAGGAGTTGTGATCGGCAAGAGTTGCCTACCTTTTAGGCTTAGTGTGATTGGTGAGTCCCTCGAGGTTACACTAAGACGATTGGATCCCGATCCACACTAGAAGTCTGTTGGAGACTTCCGTTTCAATGTCTTTGAGGGTGTCGCGTGACTTCGTTAGTAAAATAGTGGGAGCATATTAAGATAGAAGTCCATATCTTGATAGTTTATTTCTTGCAAAATCTGCATGTTATTCATTTACGCTACATCTTTATTTTTTTCGAAAAATGTCGTTTTCAAATCCCTTTACGTGGCATACTTGATGTCAACCGCCTTACTGGTCCAAATTATACGGATTGGCTCCAGAACTTGAGAATTGTTCTCACAGCGGATAAAATCGTGTACGCCCTTGATATAGTGATGCCTACGCCTCAAGAAGGGGCAAGCGAGGATGAGATCGCCGCCACGTGAAGTGAAGTACATTGATGACTCCACTCTTGCTCGATTATATATGTTGGGCTCTATGACTCCAGAGTTACAGAGACAACATGAAAAGATGGATGCCAATCCATTCTCATACATGTCCTAAAATTATTTGAGGAACAGGGGAAGGACTCAACGATATATGAGATATCCAAGAGCCTTTTCCCTAGGATGACTGAGGGGACACCGGTTCAGAACCATGTCCTAAAGATGATTGAGTGGATAGAGAAACTCACAGGTCTAGGAATGGTCCTAGAGGATAACTTGTGTGTGGACATTGTGCTTCAGTCCCTACCAGATTCCTTTTCATAGTTCATAATGAATTTTAATATGAACAAGCTTGAGGTGACTCTCCCAGAGCTCCTCAATATGTTGAGGGAGGTAGAGAGTACTATTAAGAAAGAGAAGCTAATTCTCTACACTGGTGAGACCAGAAAGAAAAGAAAAGCACAAAGGTCCCTTAAGAAGGGAAAGGGCAAGGGCAAACAAGGTAAAGCAAAGGTTGCTAAGAAAGACCCAGCAAAGGACAAAGGCCAGTGCTTCCACTGTGGTAAAGATGGGCATTGGAAGAGAAACTGCAAAGAGTACCTTGCAGAAAAGGGCAAACAAAAGCTTGATGAAGCTTGGTACATTCATGATCGGTCTCAAGATTTGTCAAACTCTTATGATAACACATGGGTATTGGATACCCAGTAGTGCTTATCATATATGCAATCGTTGCGGTTTACAGCAAGGCCTAGGAGACTCTGAGAGAGGCTGAGATGGACCTCAAGATGGGTAATGGAGCAAAAGTTGCTTTATATTAGCTGTTGGCGGTCGCCCTACATCTGCCTTAGTGGAGCTTTTGCATTAGATGCATGTTATTTTGTTCCTTCTATTATCAAAAACATTATCTCCATTTCATGTTTAACAGTTAGTGGATATAAATTTGTTTTTTGAGAACAATGGTTGTTCGATATTATTAGATGATAAGATCATCACAAAAAGGAACATTGCATAATGGTTTATTTATGTTAGACACCACTCCACATATCATGAATGTAAATATGTCCAAAAAGGAAACGAGATGAGTTAAACAAAGGCATACACAGTGGCATTGTAGGCTAGGTCACATCCATGAAAAGAAGGATTCAAAGTTGCTAAATGATGGATATCTAGATCCATTCGACTATGTGTCATATACAACTTGTGAGCCTTGCATTAAATGGAAAACTAACCAAATCTCCATTTAGTAGAACTGGAGAGAGAGCCAATGAGTTGTTGGAACTCATACATAGTGATGTATGTGGACCCATGTCAACTCATGCCATTGGAGGTTACTCTACTTCATTACATTTACTTGATGATTTCTCAAGGTATGGATATGTGTACCTAATGAAGTACAAGTCTGAGGACTTTGAGAAATTCGTGAGAGTATAAGAATGAGGTGGAGAACCGTGGAAAGAGTATCAAAACTCTTGATCAGATCGAGGAGGTAAATACTTAAATCTGAGTTTACTCAGTTCCTCAAGGACCATGGGATATTATCCCAATGGACACCTCCTTATACACCTCAGCTCAATGGTGTCTCTGAAAGGAGAAATCGTACATTATTAGATATGGTACGGTCCATGATGAGTTTACGACCTACCCATCTCATTCAGGGGATATGCCCTAGAAACCGCAGACTTACCTTCTGAACGAGTTCCAACTAAGTCGGTAGTGTCTACACCATATGAGATATGGAAAGGGAAGAAGCCTGATCTTAAGGTTGTTAAGATGCAGGGCTGTCCCGCCCATGTTAGAAGACACAACCCCGATAAGTTAGAATCAAGGACAGCGATGCAAATTTGTGGGATACCCCAAGGAAACTTGTGGGTATTATTTCTATCATCTCGAGGACCAAAAGGTCTTTGTAGCTAAGAAAGCAGTGTTCCTTGAGAAGGAACACATTCTTGACGGAGATAGTGGGAGAATGATAGAATTGAGCGAGGTTGGAGAACCAAGCTCAAGCACCACTCTATAGTCCGAGTTTGTTCAGGTACCTAATACATAAGTATCAACTTTACGCAGGTCTGATAGAGTATCGCATCCTCCTGAGAGATATGTGGGACATATTAGAGCAGAGGATGTAGAGGATATTGATCCTCAGACCTACGAGGAGGCTATTATGAGTATAGACTCCGGGAAGTGGAAAGAAGCCATGAATTCTGAGATGGATTCTATGTACTCCAATAAGGTTTGGAACCTAGTTGATGCTCAAGGTATTGTACCCATCGGTTGCAAGTGGATCTTTAAGAAAAAGATCGGAGTAGATGGAAAGGTAGAGACCTATAAAGCAAGGCTAGTGGCTAAGGGGTATCGTCAAAGGCAAGGTGTTGACTACGACGAAACTTTCTCACCCATAGCAATGCTAAAATCCATCAGAATTCTATTGGCTATTGCAGCACACTATGATTATGAGATCTGGCAGATGGATGTGAAAACCGCATTCCTCAACGGGAACCTCGAGGAGGAGGTGTATATGATGCAACCTGAGGGATTCGTGTCCAAGAACTGCCCAGATAAGGTGAGTAGGTTGCTTAGATCCATTTATGGACTAAAGCAAGCTTCCTGAAGTTGGAACATAAGATTTGATGAGGCAATCAAATCATATGACTTCGTTAAGAACGAAGATGAGCCTTGTGTATACAGAAAGGTAAGTGAGAGCGCTATCAAATTTTTGGTGTTATATGTGGATGACATCCTCATCATTGGGAATGACATAGGAATGCTATCCACAGTAAAGGCTTGGTTATCTAGACACTTCTCCATGAAGGACTTAGGGGAAGCATCTTATATCTTGGGGATTAGAATCTATAGAGATAGATCCAAGAGGATGCTTGGCTTGTCCCAGTCAAGGTACATAGAAACTATTGTCAAAAGGTTTGGCATGGAAAATTCCAAGAGAGGTCTCATACCGATGAGACATGGGATATCGCTTTCTGAAATATGTCCCCAAAGACTCCGAAGAAAGGGCTAATATGGATATGATACCTTATGCCTCAGCAATAGGGTCTATCATGTATGTCATGCTATGTACTAGGCCTGATATAGCACATGCTCGAGTGTCACGAGCAAGTATCAAAGGATCCGGGCTTGGAGAACTGGAAGCAAGAAAGTGAATCCTTAAGTACTTGAGAAGGACTAAGGATCTTTTACTAGTATATGGAGGTAATAGCCTTAAGGTTGAAGGCTACACCCACTCAAGTTTTCAGTCGATGTCGATGATAGCAAGTCAATTCAGGGGTATGTGTACACCTTGAATGGAGGAGCGATGTCTTTGGAAGAGTTCCAAGCAAGATACCACTTTGTTGACTTCGACCATAGAGGCGGATATTGTGCTGCATCGATGCAGCAAAAGAGGAGTCCGGGTGAAGAAGTTCATCACAGATTTGGGAGTCGACATGAGATAGCGACAAGTCGACTTCCTTATATTGCGACAACTATGGGGTGATTACTCAAATAAGGGAACCCGGGTCTCATCGGAAGTGTTCGAGGGAGGTTCCAGCTATAAGAGAGATTGTAACCCCAGGAAATGTAGCAGTGGAAAGAGTTCCATCCCAAGATAACATTGCAGATCCACCGACAAAGCCGTTGTCTCATTTTGTCTTTGAGCATCACAAGGGTCCGATGGGGATCGGACACATAGGTGATTGGCTTTAGGTCAAGTGGGAGATTGCTAGTCATAGGTGCCCGACAAGCCAATCACGTGAGTGATGGCACGTGTGACTTGATATCTGAGAATCTTTTTTTTATTATATTTTTGGTGTATATCACTTTATAACTATTGCATAAATGCATATATATATTGTGATGTCCTTGGATTTGTGCAATGGGAATCGGATCGTGATGAGATCACGATAATGAGATCGATTCACCTTTAAACACATATCCTAAATAATCCCGGTCATAGGTTTTCGAGAGGGACATCGTGATAACCCGGATAGACTGGTGTGTCTGTATACCGTCCATATGATGGATGCAGCTGGTCTCATAGCTGCTCGTGTAAGGACATTAGGGATACAAAGATGCAGTGCTCATTGGAGAATGAGTTCAGCGATTGATCCGCTTACTTTAATGCTTGGATGGTTGATGATGCCTTATTGTCGGACAACGATTCCGTAGTCCTAGTGGTGTATCTCGGTCCTTAGACTTGAGACACCAAGGATGTCCAGTATGAGTGCTCCACTCTTTGATACCGAACTTATAGGTTTGGTTGTCCCGCATCTAGTACAGTTGGTCATTGGGAGTGGTAGTCGACCTTACGAGGGCTATTGAGTGTCGATAGAGGATCATCCACTCTCGGCGTCATGAGAGGAATATCCCATGTGTTCTTGCTCGGACAAATCCCCGGCCAGGTCATTCGGTTTGAGAGAAAAAGAGTTCTTTGGGAGAATCAGATTAGAGCGAGACTTCAGTAGAAACCTTATGGGTCCGATAACACCATGCTCGATATACGGTCTCTAGGATATTAGATGGATGAGGGACTATAGGTACATGGTAACGAGAGGACAGACAGGTCCAATGGATTGGATTCCCACAGATCGTCTGTGGACTCACGGCGTAGTGGCCTAGCACGTCCCAGTAGTCGATGAGTCGAGTGAATTATTACAGAGATAATAATTCACCGAAGTTAGAAGGAGTTCGGCAGTATGACTCACAGCCAGCTCGATATTGGGCCTAGAGGGTCACACACATATGGTAGGCATTGCGATGAGTAGAGGTTCGGATATGAGATATCCGACGGAGCCCTTGTCTTATTGGATGCAGATCCAATACCCACTAGGGAAGGACCCATTAGGGTTTGACACGGGATCTCTATAAATAGGAGGGATTCACAGCCTCATAGGCTAGAGTCTTTGCTTACCTTTCCTATTCTCCTCTCCCTCTCCACCTCAAAGGCATGGAGTTTTGAGGAGGGTCGTCGCAACCCTGCTGTGTGGATCACCGCTAGAGTGGAGGACGCTTGACCTCCTTCACCCTCTCCTAAAGATCTGCAAGGAAACAGGGATATACGATCTCCCTAGGTAACACAATCTCTATACGCAGTTTTGTGTTTTGCGGATTTTTGCGCACCAATCTTCGCACGACAACGAACATCTTTTTGGGAATCGGGGATTTTTGGTTTCTTGTTCTTCCACTGCGCATATGATGTCGCCCCCATGATTTCCCAACACTTCGCCGGTGACATCTCTATGTCATAGGCAAGATAATGAATCATGATATAGGTGAGCCTCGAAGGACTCGACCAACTCAACCTACACCGGGAATCGGTCCCTACCTATAATGATGGAAGGACACGTGGGTCAATCTAATTGCCTCACATTTACTAACTTAATATTATCGAGAGAGAAGATTTTGACTTAGTCTCCTAATGTATTGTGTCTCACACATACATATTTAATATATATCTACATCGTATGCAAATATATATACATATCTAGTTAGTGTATAAGTAATCACACAGCACATGAGCAATTAAACCAAATGATCATAGACCACAACTTAATGTGATCAGGCCCGAGCTTGTGGGCCTAATCACTAACATTAAGATCTATTTGTGTAGTGGTGCATCTCCATGCCCTATGATCGTCCATCTTGTCCTCGTCGGTTCCGTCGACATCTCGACGCATCTCCATATATCGCAATCGTTCGTCTCGACCTCGTGGGTCCCGCTCTCGCTGCTATGTTCTCGCTGCACACAGGCCCGATAATAAATGAGAAATAAAATAGAGGCTCGCAGGCCCTAATAATAATAATCATAAGTACACACATCACACGCTTCGTGATCATCCGTCCACATATCATACATCACATGTACCCATCATCGTCATGTAAGACTACTAGATAATAATAAATATAATAGTCAATTAAACTTTTTAATTAATTAATATTTTCTAAAATTGGGGACATATAAGGAATTTTCTAAATTTTGAAGGGTATTTTGGTAATTCAAGCAATGGATAAAACTTAGAATTTCTAAATTCTAAGGAGCAAAACTATCTTTTTCCTAGAAAAACCCTAAACCCCTTTCTCCTTTGTTTGTTGTGGCCACGACCACCCTACCGGTAGCGGCCCTCTACAGCGAGGGGCGGGGTCGTCGCCCCTGCAAGTGGGCGGCTCACCCCCGGGTGTGGTGCCTGTGGATGACGCCGCCCCTAGGGTCAAGCATCCCCGCGAGAGGCTATGCTTGTGGGCGTAGCGCCCGTAGGTGCCGTAGCCCCGTGGCGCCTCTACCCATGGGCACTACTGCCCTACGATGCTTCTACCCACTATTAGGATCAAGAGCACTAAGAGGGGGCGGTGAATTAGTACAGTGAAAAACTTTCGTCGGTTCAAAAAGACTTCGCATAAAAACCATTTCGGAACGATCTTTAACTTGAGGGCAAACGGAAGTATAGTTGATGTAAAGCAATGGAGGTAGTTTGCAATTAAGATAAAGAGTAGAATGTAAATGCAAACCGAGATTTAGAGTTGTTCGGTCAATCTTGACATACATCCACTTTTGGCTTCCTCCTCAGACGAGGTCACCGACGTCCACTAGAGGCCTTCCTTCAATAGGCGAAGGCCAACCATCCTTTTACAGCTTTTCACCTTTTGACGGGCTTAGGAGACAACCCTTACAAGTTTTCACTCCTCTCTTGAATGATCAAGACTTAGAAAAAAAAGAGGGAAAGGAACTCTAGCCTTTTACAATACTTTTAAGCTCTTAAATACTCAGAATAAAAGCAAGCTTTCGATTTTCTTTCATGCAGGAAAGGGTGGGGTTTATATAGGCCTCAATCAGTTTGAATTCGGAGCTCAAAAGTGTCCATTCCTAGATTTTCTGGGTCCTAGCGGTACCACCGTCATAACTGGGTGGTACTACTGTTAGGATCAGGGTCGGCACTAAGAGAGGGGGTGAATTAGTGCAGCGGTAAAATCATGATAGTTTAAAAACTTTCATACGATAAAACTGTTTCTGCGTAAAACCATTTTCAGAAACTTAACTTAAATTAAAAGCATACGGAAGTGTAGTTGATGTAAAGTAATGGAGGCAGTTTGCAGTTAAGATAAATAGCAGAAAGTAAATGCAAATCGAGTTTTAAAGTGGTTCGGTCAATCTTGACCTACATCCACTTTTGGCTTCCTCCTCCGACGAGGTCACCGATGTCCACTAGAGGCCTTCCTTCAATAGGCGAAGGCCAATCACCTTTTACACCCCTCTTCTCCTTTTACCGGGTTTAGGTAACAACCCTTACAGGCACTCACTTACTCCTCTCTCAAACTAGTCTAACACTTAGAAGAGGGAGAGGAGATCATACAAGATATTAGCAGCATTTCTTTCTTTTTAAACTCTCTGTGCTTGTATGCTTTAACCAGGGATGAGAGGGGTATTTATAGGCTTCAAGTTGATTCAAACTTGGAGCCTAAAACTTTCCCATCCCGGGTTCGCCGGGCACGGGCGGGACCACCGCATAGTGTCAGTCTGACGCTAACACTACCTTGGGCGATACCATTGCCTATGGGGTAGTACTGGGCAGTACCACCACCTGACACCCTGCCAAGGGCGGTACAACCGCCCAGACTAGTGGTACCACCGCTTAATACAGTCTCGAAGACTATGCCACAACGGTGAGACTCCTTGGGGCATTGTTTGGGATTCTTATTAGGCCCAACACAGTTCTTACATGGGCCTCGCTGGCCCCTAATTAGGTTGGCCCAAATCCAAGCCTAATTACGTGCTAACTACGAAATCCTAAGACATTTGCTAAGTTAAACAAGTCTCTATGTCTATTCTTCCAGCGAACTTCCGGCGATCTTCCGATGAACTTCCGACGGACTCCGGACAACCTCCTGGACTTTACGACGATCATCTTGGCGAGTTCCGATGAGCTTCTCTGGAAAGCTCCAAGACTTCTCGGTTCATTCCTCTAGAACTTCCGACGAACGTTTGGACTTCCGACGAACTCTCGAACTCCCAATGAAGTCGCGTCCTTAACTCCGGGACTTCATTTTGCTTCATGACTTGCTATCATAGTTAATCATGCACATTTAAAACACACTTCAATCTAGGCAATTAATACTAAGTATTAATTAAGTTGTCCTGCATGTCATCGATCCTTCGATGCTTTATCCGACTCTTCGGCGCATCATCCTCTCTTACGGCCTATTGCCCAATCGGCCAGTTGACTCCACAACTCCAATATCCTTAGTGCAATATCCACTCTTCTTAGCCTGATGCTCGAATTCATGGCCCGAAGCCTTCTATCGATACGTCGACCGATCCTCCGGCCCGACGTCCAATCTTCTGACATGTTCCTCCGGCACAACATGATTCTTCCTGCTTTAATTGTCTCATCTTGATCGAAGCATCTTGCATCACTCAAAACATAGATTAAAACATAAACACTTATTGATTGGTTTCATCATCAAAATCCGAGATTCAACAATCTTCCCCTTTTTGATGATGACAACCAATCGATGACAGAGTTAATCTTAACTCCCAGAGTTTAAACAAACTCCCCCTATCTATATGCCTTATTGATAGAAACTCTTGGATTTAAAAAATCTAAGGAAATATGTCATGATGACATCAACACACTTCTCCCCCTTTGTCATCAACAAAAAGGAGAAGTTCAACTATTCATGTTTTTGGAAAAAGTTCAATACATTGCATCATAAATCTGCAGTTTTATAATCATGCAAGCTAGTAAAATTTTGAGTTTTACAAGTTTGTATATTTTGCAGCATGTTTGTTTTGCAATGTTCAAGCTAGCAAGTGTTTGAAAAAGAAAGCAAGTTTTGCAACATACAAGCTAGCAATAATTTAGAATTGTGTAAGTTTATAAATTTTCTTTTCTTTTCGATGTGCAAGATAGCAATTTTGCTTATTTTGAGATAGCAACTCTTTGCTTCTCAAGATAGGCAAGCTAGTGATGTTCAAGATAGAAACCTCTTTCTTCTCTTTTGAGAAGTGCCATTATTTTTGCTTCCTTCGCAAAAATGCAAGCTAACAAAATGTTACATTGTTTTACAACATAGAAGCTAACAATTTGAGATGTTCAAGAAGCAAGTTCTTTCTTCTCTTTTGAGAAGTGCAATTATTGCTTTCTTCTTGAGTTGTGCGAGCTAGTAACTTTTATCTCCCCCTTTGTTATTGTCAAAAAGAAGGGAAGACCATTTATATCAATTTTCATATTATGACAAAGGTAAAGTATTAATCCTTTTTCAATATGTTTGTACATCATCCTAGTTTTAAATTAAAATATGCACAATTCCAAAACTTTACATATCATCCTTACCTCATACATTATACATATCAATCAATCATCATGGGCATATCATACATGATATTCAAGCATTCATGATACATCATTTTGCATTACTTCAAATCAAACATGATTTCATTTATTTTCAAAATATTCATCATGATAGGACATACAAGCCAAAGAAATCATTAAACATAAAACATATTCATCAATCATGGTTTCAGTGAGCATAAGGTATTTTCAACCAAAATAATTTTGTTATTTGTTATAGTCATGCATTTTTCTTTTTAGATGAATCTATCTTTTCATGCTTAGTTTTCCATACAAAAACCATGTATCATCATTAAGGATGATATTAAACTTCTTAATATTTTAATTAAGACATCATAGTATGAAAAATCTTGATTCATAAAAAAATCTCATGTCTCAAATATCTGTTAGGATTAGGGTCGGCACTAAGAGGGGGGGTGAATTAGTGCAGCGGATAAAAACATCAACTTCGTCAAATCTCTCGTACATTGAAAATTGATTCCGATGTAAAAGCCGTTTTATAAAGAACTTTAACTTAAGATCAAAATGGAAGTATAGTTGATGTAAAGCAATGGAGGCAGTTTGTAGATAAGATAAAGAGCATAATGTAAATGCAAACCGAGATTTAGAGTGGTTCGATCAATCTTGACCTACATCCACTTTTGGCTTCCTCCTCCGACGAGGTCACCGACGTCCACTAAAGGTCTTCCTTCAATAAGCAAAGACCAACTCCTTCTTACACCCGTCTTCTCCTTTTCATGGGTTTAGGAGACAACCCTTACAAGCACTCACTTACTCCTCTCTAAATAGAATTCTAAGTTTAAGGCTAGAGGAGGGATCTCTCAAGTGATTTCTACAACATTTCTTTGCTTTTAGACTCTCTGTGCTTGTGTGCTTTAACTAGGGATGATAGGGTTATTTATAGGCTTCAAGTTGATTCAAATTTGGAGCCTAAAAATATCTCATCCCGGGTTCCCCGAGCACGAGCGGTACCACCGCCTAGTGTCACTCGATGCTAACATTGTCTTAGGCGGTACCACCGCTTGGCACCATGCTAGGGGTGGTACAACCACCCTGACTAGCGTACCACCGCCTGACACAACCTTGAAGACTGTGCCATGACGATGAGTCTTCTTAGGGAACTGTTTGGGTCTCTTATTAGGCCTAACACAGTTCTTACATAGGCCTACCTGGCCACTAATTGGGTTGGCCCAAATCCAATCCCAATTACGTGCTAACTATGATTCCTAAGACATATTCTAAACTAAACAAATCCCTATGTCAATTCTTCCTGCGATCTTCCGGTGAACCTCCGATGAACTCTCGGCAATGTTCCGGCGGATTCCTGACAAGCTCCTGGACTTCACGATGATCTTCTTGGCAAGTTTTGATGAGCTTCTCTAGCAAGCTCCGGACTTCTCGACTGGTTGCCACAGAACTTCTAACGAACGTCCGGACTTCGGACGAACTCTGGAACTCCCAAAGTGATCTCGATCTTGACTTTGGGACTTTATTTCGCTTCATGTCTTGCTATCATAGTTAATCCTGCACATGTAAAACACACTTCAAGCTAAACAATTAATCCTAAGCATCTAATCAAGTTGTCCGGCATGTCATTGGTCCCTCGACGCTTCGTCCGATTCTTCGGTGCATCGTCATCTCTTGTGGCTTATTACCCAATCAGCCAATTGACTTCGCAACTCCAATATTCTTAGCACAATCTCCGCTCTTCTTGGCCCGATGCCCAAATCCACGGCCCGAAGTCTTCTGTCGATACGTCGACCGATCTTCTGACATATTCCTTCGGCCCAACATGATTTTCCTGCATTAATTGTCTCATCCTGATTAAAGCATCCTGCGTCACTCAAAATGTAGATTAAAACATAAACACATATTGATTGGTTTCATCATCAAAATATGAGATTTAACAATCTCTCCCTTTTTGATGATGACAACCAATCGACAACGGAGTTAACCTTAACTCCCGGAGTTTAAACAAACTCCCCCTATCAATATGTCATATTGATAGAAACTCTTGGATTCAAAAATCCAAGTAACATGTCATGATCAAATCATGCATGTCATCAACATACTTTTCCCCCTTTGTCATCAACAAAAAGGAGAAGTACCACAATCAAGTGTTTGTAATATAAGTTTTAATCATTGTATGAAAAACATAGTATCAAATTTTATCATCATGCAAACTAGCAATTAAAGATGTGCAAGTTTAGCATGTTTGCTTTTCTTGAGATAGCAAATGTTTGCTTCTCTTTAGACTACAAGCTAGCAAGTTTTACGTTATGTAAGTTTTACTACATACAAGCTAGCAAAAATTTCAAAAGCAAATGCAAGATAGCTTTCTTGTGTTAGAACATGATTCTTGCTTCCTATTGCAATGTGCAAGTTATAAGTTTTGCTTCTTGAGATAGGTAAGATAGCACTTTTACAAATTTTTTTTTTTAAGATAGGCAAGCTTTTTCTTCTCTTTTGAGAAGTGTCATTTTTGCTTTCTTTGCAAAGTGCAAGCTAGCAAAATGACAAACTAGTAAGAGACAATATTTTACATGAGGCAAACAAACAATTTGGCAAGTGTTACATTTGCATCTTCTCTTTAGATGTGTAAGAAAGTAAGCAAGTTTTTGCATTTTCTTGACTTGTGCAAGCTAGCTAATTTCTCTTGGAGATTACCCTTTACATCAATTCAAGATAGCACATTAGCAACTCTTTCTCCCCCTTTGTCATTGGCAAAAAGAAGGGAAGACCCTTTATATCAATTCTAACAAAGGTAAGTATCAATCTTATTTGTGTATCATTATATTTTCAAATTAAAACATGCACATTTTCAAAACCATACATTTCCTTTTTCATGCATGATACAAATAAATCAATCATCATTATAAGCATATCATACATAATATTCAAGCATTAAAATTTTTAAACATTTATCAACATGTTGATTATGATACCAAACATTCATCATTTAAAGCATTCATGATACACATCATATGCAATACATCATGAACATCATGATACAGCATGCCTTTTTCATTTATAAAAACATACATCAACGTTTAGGATCAAAAAATTAATTTCATCATAAAAACTATCAAGATCAATAAACCACAAAAATCATCATGTATAACTTTAAAATCTTATGCACAAAATCATCAAATCATGGTATCAAAATTTCAATATTTTCATTACAACTTTATGCATTACTTCAAATCAAACATGATTTCATTTAATCAAAATTGACAAATAACAATGGAAATCAACATGATAAACATTATTACTTCTTAACCATGATTTCATATTTTCAATAAAAATCATTTTGTTTGTTTATCATAAAATATGTAATATTATCATTTTCAAAATTACTAGCATGATCATAATTTTTACATTTTCATTTTTAAATATATAATTTTTAAGAAAATTAATTCTAAACTAAAAAAGAAAATATATTATGAAAAGCATAAAGTAATTTCAAAATAAATTAGGGGGATTTCAATTACCTCATCATTGAAAGCGGTTAAGGCATAGTTTGCAACCTCGCCTTTCTTGATTTTCTCCTCGTCTTCGGAGGAGCTCAATTCATCCCTATTTTTGTTCTTTTTCTTGCGTTCAAAGCAAGTAGTTGCATTCTTTTTGTTTTTAAATTTTTGTTTCATAATTTTCATTGAAAGTTCGAGTTCACCATCACTTGAGCTTATGCTCGAGTGGTCTTCAAATGTTCTTTATCCCAAATCCTTTCTATTCTTTGGAAGGTGGTTCTCAAGTTCTTCACGTGCATTGTACGTTAATTCATAGGTCATCAAAGTGGTTAAGGCAGTTACCTCATCATTAAAAGTGGTTAAGGCATAGTTTGCAACCTCGCCTTTCTTGATTTTCTCCTCGTCTTCGGAGGAGCTCAATTCATCCCATTTTTTGTTCTTTTTCTTACGTTCAAAGCAAGTAGTTGTATTATTTTTGTTTTTAAATTTTTGTTTCATAATTTTCATTGAAAGTTCGAGTTCACCATCACTTGAGTTTATGCTCGAGTGGTCTTCAAATATTCTATGTCCTAAATCCTTCATATTCTTTGGAAGGTAGTTCTCAAGTTCTTCACGTGCATTGTACGTTAATTCATAGGTCATCAAAGACCGTATTAGTTCTTCGAGAGAGAAATGGTTCAAATCTTTTGATTCTTGAATAATGATTTCTTTTGAATCTAAAGTTTTAGAAAGTGAGCGCAATATCTTGTTAACGAGTTCAAAATTCGAAAAACATTTGCCAAGAGCTTTTAAACCATTGACGACATCCTTATAATGGGTGTACATGTCAACAATGGTTCCACTCGGCTTCATTATGGATCCTTCGGACTTCCGTCGAACTCTTGAACTCCCAACGAATCCTTCGTTCTTGACTCCACACTTTGTTTCACTTTATGCCTTCATCGTTATCGTAGTTAATCCTGAACATGCAAACCAAAACTCTACTCCGATCTAGACAGTTATTACAACGCGAATTGACATTCTGTTGCCCGGCACGTCATTGGTTGGCGTTTCGTCCGATTCTTCAGCGCATCGTCCTCTCTTGCGGCTTGTTGCCCAATCGACGGTTGACCTCCGCAACCCCGATATCCTTGGTGCAATTCTGCTCTCCTTAGCCCGATGCCCGACGTCCAAGCCTTCTCTGTCCAATATCCCGGCGTGATCTCCTCCAAGAACGCGTCAATTCCTCCTGGTTAACTGTCTAATTCTGATCGAGTAGACCTGCATCACTCAAAATGCAGTTAGACATCTAAACACAATCAATTAGTTTCATCATCAAAAATCCGAGATTCAACAATCTCCCCTTTTTTATGATGACAACTAATTGATGACTAACGAGTTAACCTAAACTCCCCGGAGTTTAACCAAACTCCCCTATCAATATGCCATTGATAGAACACTTGGATTATCCCAAATCCAAGTGACATTCATCATATGTTATGAAAAAAATATTTAAACCATCATGCAAATATATAAAATATTTAATTCAATGCATGAAGTCATCAATATACTTCTCCCCCTATGTCATCAACAAAAAAGGAGAAGTAGCTCTAGCTGTTTTAAAAGATATGCAAGTTTTTACAACATGAAGCTAGATTTTCATCACAACATATAGGCACAAAAGCATGGCAATTCAACACTTGAATTTTTGTGCAAGATTACACTTTGCTTTTCTTTGCAAGTAACAATATTTATGATGTTTGATATAGCAAATTTTATATCATGAGGTAGCAAACTTTGTGATGTTTCAAGATAGTAAGTTCTTTCTTCTCTTTTGAGAAGTGCTATTTTCGCTTCCTTTACAAAGTGCAAGCTAGCAAAGTGTTTGAAAAAGTGAGCAAGTTTTGCAACATAGAAGCTAGCAAAAATTTAGAAAGCAAATACAAGATAGCTTTCTTGTTGGAGTGTGTAAGCTATCGATTCTTGCTTCCTATTGTAATGTGTAGGTTGCAAGTCTTGCTTCTTGAGATAGGCAAGATAGTGATGTTCAAGAAGACAACTTTTGCTTCTTGAAATAAACAAGTTAGTAATCTTTGCTACTTAAGATAGGCAAGCTAGCAATAACTTTCTCCCCCTTTGTCAATGTCAAAAAGAAGGAGAGGAACCAATGATTTAGACTTTTACATCAACTTTGCATCAATCAATATTTCAATCATCACATGATGCATACAAGACAATAATGTAATGAAATCATTTCACGAAGGATACCAATGTGAAAATTCACTAAGGATCACATGAAACAATCACAAATCATGATATCATTATGCGATACATCATGATATGATAATAGTCTAAAAAAAAATTAATTTGTGATACATGTGATACATTGCGATACACTAAAAAAAAATTCATTCGATGCTTTTAAGGATATCAACATATTTTTTATACAAAGCATGGCAAGAGCAATTTTGTTGCAAGTTTTCTAAGTTTTGCAATTTTTACTTCTTTTCGAGATAGCAATTCTTTGCTTCTCTATGAGCTAGCAACTTTTTACGATATGCAAGTTTTACTACATATAAGCTAGCAAATTTAAAGACTTGCAAGTTAGCATATTTGCTTTTCTTTATGATGTGCATGATAGCATTTCTTTGTAATGTTTAAGATAGCAAATTGTACATTATGCTAGCTAGCAAATTAAAGATGTTCAAGAAAGCAAGCACTTTCTTCTCTTTTTGAGAAGTGTCAATTTTTGCTTCCTTAGCAAAATGTCAACCTAACAAGAGACAATGTTTTACATGAGGCAAGCAAACAATTTGGCAAGTGTTACATTTGCATCTTCTCTTTAGATGTGCAAGAAGGTAAGGAAGTTTTTGCATTTTCTTGACTTGTGCAAGGTAGCTAATTTTTTGTTTGAGATGACCCTTTACATCAATTCAAGATAGCACATTAGTAACTTTCTCCCGTTGTCATTGGCAAAAAAAAAGGAAGATTCAAGTCATGAATATCAAAATAATAATTTTGTCATAAGTATTTCATCATTATGTATATCATTATTACATGCATAATACCAAATCATCATATATTCAAAACATATTAACTCATCATTATATGCATGATTCCAAATTATCATTCATATCATTTCAATCATTGTTTCAATCATCACTATAACTCATCATGCACATGATGTAAAATTATCTAACATGATACAAATATTTATTTTCAAAATGTTTATCACTATTTTCATGTATGATAATAAAGTATTCATGATGCATATATCATCACAATACAAAGCAATTGCATGCATAATTTCAAAGTATAAATATTTCAAATCATGAAGATATTAACTTGTCAAATTTCATCCAATCATTCATGAGTATAACTTTTCATTTGTATACATCAAAATAATATCAAGAGTATTTCATGCATAATTTTAATCACCACATAAGGAATATCAAGAAAAAAGTAATTGTGTGATGCGATAAATATTTCATGAATACAAGGAATTGTATAAAAATCATATCATGAAAGATTAGTACATATGAATACCAAAAGGCATGATTTCTTTTTGAAAAACCTACTCATAAATAATCAAAAGAAAATCTTAGGAGATCGATTAATGAAAAAATCTTGATTCATAATAAATCTTAATTTGTAAATATCACGGAATCAAGATCATGATTTTGAATAAAACTCATTCAAATTCAAATCATCCAAATCATCAAAATCTCAACATTTTTTTCAAGAGATTCAAAATGGCATAGATAGTTTTATTGGTCTCTTAGGTAGAAATCAATAAGATAAAGGATTACATTTCATTTTTATAAATTTCTATTCATGTGATTTGCTTCTTATGAGCATGCCTTAGTCTTTATATGCCAAATCAATATAAGCATTAAAGTTCAAGATGTAAAGGCAAAATCTTATAAGACAACTCATTTATAAAATATTCATCATGTTTATTTTCATGAGATTCATAAGATTAGTAAAATAAATTCATTAATCTCAATAGAATAGAAAATTCATTTTCATTTCATACAATTGATTTCATGTGAGAGTGTTCAAGTCTTTTGTGAAAACATTGTATTATCATTTAAAGTCAAAACATAAGTTTAAATCATAAAAGCCGTCAAGCCCAAAATAAAACATCATGATATCACATCTATCATCAAAAGACTATCAAGAAATTCATACATAGATGTACATGCACTATGTCATCTTAATTAAATCATAAAAATGATTAAACCAAAACATGTTAATCCAAAATGAGAGTATCAAATCAACATTTACTTCAAAAACTCATGCATGACATAAAATCATCAAAATACACATGCATGGATTAATCCTAAGCATTATCACATATCATATAACTATAATCCATAATGTTGCATACATCATTCAATATTTCAAAACATAACATGCATGAAACCTTAGCAATATACTTTTCATTGATCAAATTTTTAGTTTTTTTTTTTCAAAGATGCTAAAAAGAAAAAATATGATATAATTTTTGAAAAATAATTTTTTTTTTTATTTCCTATTCCTACTATCTAAATTAAGCACTCATGAAAAACTTCAAGTAATTTCAAAATAATTCAAGAGTTGAGTTAGTTACCTTGTAGTCAAGCCCATCAAAGCCCAGTTCAGCGTTTCATCTTTGGAAGTTCTTGATTCATCCTTGGGTGCCTTCCTTTTCTTTGACCTCTTCCTCCATTCAAGTTCATTGTTTATTTTTAGATTTTTGTTTAATGAACTTATTAAGAGTTGGTGTTCAAGTTTAAGTTCATCATTGTCCTCATCACTTGAGTCATCGCTTAAGTGGTATTCATTTGTCCGAGGTTCCAAATCCTTCCTGTTCTTTGGAAGGTGGTTCAAATCATTCATTGTGTTCATCATGTGCATTGCACCATTTCTATTGTCATTAATGAGCCGATAAGTTCTTCAAGTGGAAAAATATTTAAATCTTTTTTTTCTTGTATTGCCGTTACTTTTGATTCCCAAGCTTTAGAAAGTGATCGCAAAACTTTACTAACAAGTTCAAAATTCGAGAAACATTTGCCAAGAGTTTGTAAACCATTGGACGACATCCGTTAAAAACGGAGTACATGTCAACAACGGTTTCGGGCTTCATTTGAAAAAGCTCGAAATCATGCATTAAAATGTTAACTTTCGAAGTCTTTGACTCTACTAGTTCCCTCGTGTGTGATTTCAAGAGTTCGCCAAATATCAAAAGCTGTTTTTTGACGAGAAATCGATTGAACTCATTTTTGTCTAAAGCTTGAAATAAGGCATTCATAGCCTTTATGTTTAAAGAAAAATACTTCTTCTCCAAATCCGACCATTTGTTCATCGGTTTAGAGGGAAGTTGAAAACCATTTTCAACAATATTCCATATATCCAAATTCATAGAAATCAAGAAAACTCTCATTCGAAGTTTTCCAATAAGTGTAGTCCAATCTGTTAAACAACGGTTGGATCTAAAACCGATAAGCCCTCTTGAAAGCCATGAAGAGCCATTTCTCTCGGTGTAAAATCCGAAATGATGAAAATACCGGGCTCTGATACCAATTGTTAGGATCGAGCAGCACTAAGAGGGGGGGTGAATTAGTGCAGCGGATTAAAACTTCGTTTTTAAAAAATCTTTCAGATGATAAGAGCGAACTTGACAAGCTTAATCTTGAAAGCATATTCTTAAATATCAGCAAAAAAAGTATAAGGAACTAAAGCATATAAGAAGGTTTGCAATAATGTAAATAGCAATAATGAAATGCAAACCAAGGATCATCGCCGATTTTAGAGTGGTTCGGTCAAATTACCTACTCCACTTGCGAGGCCCCTCTTCGATGAGGCTCCCACCTTCCACTAGCAAGTCTCTTGAAATGGAAGGGTAAATACCCTCTTACAACTCTTTACAAGCTGTTCACTCTCTTACAGATTTTCGAGAAGAGATGAGGTGAACACTAGCAAATTGAAAAGAAGACAAGCTAACACTTTTCTAAGACCTTTCTCTCAAACTCTTGCTGCTCAAAAGTTGTAATCTCACCTGAGATTTGAGGGGTATTTATAGGCCTCAAGAGGATTCAAATTTGGGCTCCAAAATTTGGGCTCCAAAATTCAAATTCTCTTTGGGTTCCCGATCTTGGGCATGCCACCAAGCAGCCAAGAGGTGTCACCGCCCAAAGACTGGGTGCTGGGCGGTGCCACTGTCAGCCCCAGCAGTGCCACCGCCTACAAGAGTTTTCACCATTATAGTGTTTTCAGCCCACCACTCACCTATGTTTTCACCCTACAGTGTTTTTTAGGGCCCTACTTGGGTTATAGGATTAATACCTAATCCTAACCCTAATTAACATGCTAACTACGAATTTTAAAGACATTATATAAGCTATTACAAAGTCCATAAGTCAAGACTTCTTCCCATGAAGCTTCCTAGAACTTTTCTACGGTCTTCCCGATAAACTCTCGATTTGATCTTGGCGAGTTCCAACGAGCTTCTTTGGCAAGTCCGATCTTTCTCGGCAAACTCTGCGAACTTCCCACGAACCTTCCGGCGAAGCTTCCAAAACCCTTCGACAAGCTCCCTACTCATTCTTGGCTAGTTCCGGCGCGTTCTCGATGATCCTTCGGACTTCCGTCAACTCTTGAACTCCCAACGAATCCTTCGTTCTTGACTCCACACTTTGTTTCACTTTATGCCTTCATCGTTATCGTAGTTAATCCTGAACATGCAAACCAAAACTCTACTCCGATCTAGACGCGGTTATTACAACGCTAATTGACATTACATGTTGTCGAAGACGCCATTGGTTGGCGTTGTCCGATTCTTCAACAGATCGTCCTCTCTTTATGCTTGTTGCCCAATCGGGCGGTTGACCTCCGCAACCCCGATATCCTTGGTGCAATTCCGCTCTCCTTAGCCCGATGCCCGACGTCCGAAGCCTTCTGCCGTCCAATATCCTGACGTGATCTCCTCCGGCGCAACGTCAATTCCTCCTACGTTAACTGTCTAATTCTGATCGAGTAGACCTGCATCACTCAAAATGCAGTTAGACATCTAAACACAATCAATTAGTTTCATCATCAAAATCCGAGATTCAACAGTTTCGCACAAAGAAACCCGATTAAATTCGTTTTTGTCTAAGACACAAAATAAGGCATTCATAGCCTTTGCATTTAGAGAAAACGTCTTCTTCTCCAAATCATTCCAATGGTTCATTGGAAGAGAAGACATTTCAAATATGTTTTCAACTATGTGCCATAAATTCAAATCCAAAGAAAGTATGAAAACTCTCATTCGAGTTTTTTAATAAGTATAGTTTGTCCCATTGAAGTAGGGAGGATGAATGAGAGATTGACCCTGTTGAAAGCTGAAATGAGCCATTTCTATTTGGGTGTTAAACTAAAGTAGAAAACTATGGCTCTGATACCAATTGTTAGGATCAGGGTCGGCACTAAGCAGGGGGGGTGAATTAGTACAGCGGATAAAAATGTCAACTTCGTCAAATCTCTCATACATTGAAAACCGATTCCGATGTAAAAGTCATTTTGTAAAGAACTTTAACTTAAGATCAAAATGGAAGTATAGTTGATGTAAAGCAATGGAGGCTGTTTGTAGATAAGATAAAGAGCATAATGTAAATGCAAACCGAGATTTAGAGTGGTTCGGTCAATCTTGACCTACATCCACTTTTAGCTTCCTTCTCTGATGAGGTCACCGACGTCCACTAGAGGTCTTCCTTCAATAAGCGAAGACCAACTCCTTCTTACACCCCTCATCTCATTTTTACAGGTTTAGGAGATAACCTTTACAAGCACTCACTTACTTCTCTCGAAACATAATTCTAAGTTTAAGGCTAGATGAAGGATCTCTCAAGTGATTTCTACAGCCTTTCTTTGCTTTTAGACTCTTTGTACTTGTGTGCTTTAACCAGGGATGAAAGGGGTATTTATAGGCTTCAAGTTGATTCAAACTTAGAGCATAAAAACATCTCATCCCGTGTTCCCCGGGCATGGGTGGTACATCTCATCCGTCGAATTAGATTTTTATTTATTATACTAAATCTGTCTAGTTTTATAACTTCTTCGTTGGGTGGAATGGCAATATCATAGGCATAGAGTAGTCTTATGATTAAGCCACCATATGGAAGTATCATGTCCTTTTTTGATATTTCAATCATGTTTTGTTGGATTAGGTAACCAAAACAATTGTTATGTCCCTTCATAATCCAATACATGGTACCTAGCTCCATTTGGCTCTTACTTCATCATGATGACATTGGTTTGGGAGAATGATACTTATCAGGATGTGATGAAGTATTTTGGTGGTTAAAGGTAGTAAATGTTCACAGCTTTTTGGAAGTATCGCTAAGTTAGGATTGCCAAAAATCGTTCCTAAGGCACCAATGTAAGTGGTCCTAATTGTTTCATCATCCCATTGTCCTCTAAAATAACACCCTCTTTCTTTTACCGGGATTCCTATGATGTCGCAAATTAATCTATCCATAATGGATATATGATGTCCTAATAGATAGGTAGATACCCTTTATTCTTCATCTACATGTAAATTATTGTAAAATAGCCTAACAAGTCTAGGGTAGATAGGTTCACTTATTTGAAGAATTGAGATAATGTCGAGATTTGTTAACCATTGAATATGTACCAAATCACTTAATTCGTCTAAATCAACATATTTTCCCTTATGAACATGTCTAGATTCAATGGATGAAAATTTTAGGGCACATTAATTAGAATCGAAAAGTAGGGAGTCATAATTTTTTTCTAATCTCCTCTTCCCTTTGTCCCTAGAGGATCTTCGAGAACCCATAAAGTCTGCTATTATGAAGATAGATAATGAGCAAGAGTAGATAATATAAAAGAGAAATCAATGCCATTTAAAGAATACCTTAGTTGTGATCTTCAAGAGGATGTAGGAGATTGATCTTTGATCAAAACACATGAAAGGTACACTTCTCCTTTTTGTTGATGACAAAGGGGGAGAAGTATGATCATGTAATGCATGATGATGTGTTGCAAATATTCATAATGAAATTTACAATGACTTGGATTCAAGGTTCTATTAATATGACATATTAATAGGGGGAGTTTGTTTAAACTCTAGGAGTTCATGTCAACTATGGGAGATTAGAATCAAAAAGCCCAGACAGGCGGTACCACCGCCTGACATAGTCTCGGAGACTGTGCCACGACGGTGTCACCTCTTGGGGCATTGTTGGGGCCTTTTCATTAGGCTCAACATAGTTCTTATGTTGGGAAATCTTAGGGGTGACATAACATGTGCAGCGGAAGAACAAGAAAATAAAATCCCCAATTCCCAAAGAGATGTTCGTCGTCATGTGAAGATTGGTGCGCAAAATCCACGAAACTTAAAACTACGTATATAGTAGATTGTGTTACCTAGGGAGATCGTATATCCCTATTTCCTTGCAGATCTTTAGGAGAGGGTGAAGGAGGTCAAGCATCCTCCTCTCTAGCAGTGATCCACACAGTAGGGCTGCGACGATGCTCCTCAAAACTCCAAGCCTGCACTGAGGTGGAGAGGGGGAGGAGAATAGGAGAGGCAAGCAAAGGCTCTAGCCTATGAGGCTCTGAAACCCTCCTATTTATAGAGGTCCCTTGTCAAACCCTAATGGATCCTAGCCTAGTGGATATTGGATCTACATCCAATAACCCAAGCCTTTTAGATTAGTGGATCTCTATCCAATAATCTTTCATGGGCTCTTATTGGATCTCATCCATGGGATCCAATAATTCAGTAGCTTACTGGATATCAAACAAGACAAGGGCTCTGTCGGATATCTCAT
Source organism: Musa schizocarpa (assembly GCA_900464855.2). Taxonomy (NCBI): domain Eukaryota; kingdom Viridiplantae; phylum Streptophyta; class Magnoliopsida; order Zingiberales; family Musaceae; genus Musa; species Musa schizocarpa. The sequence goes on from LS990918.1 coordinate 25,556,373, forward strand.
ATCCGAACCTCTACTCATCGCAATGCCTACCATATGTGTGTTACCCTCTATGCCCAATATCGAGCTAGCCGTGAGTCATACCTGTCAGAACTCCTTCTAACTCAGTGAATTATTATCTTTATAATAATTCACTTGAGTCATCGACTACGGACGTACTAGGCAACTATGCCATAGTATCTAAACGATACAAGGGAATCCAATCTATTGGACCTGTCTTTCCTCAGTTATCGTGTACCTATAGTCCCTCATCCATCTAGTATCCCAGAGACCGTATATCGAGCATGGTGCTGTCAGACCCATACGGTTTCTACTCGAGTCTCGCTCTAATCGGATTCTCCCGGAGAACTATTTCTCTCTTAACCCGAATGACCCTGGCTAGGGATTTGTCTGAGCAAGAACACATGAGATATTCCTCTCATGACACCGAGAGTGGATGATCCTCTATCGACACTCAATAGCTCTCGTAAGATCAACTACCACTCCCAATGACCAGTTGTACTAGATCTAGGACAGCCAAACCTATAAGTATGGTATCAAAGAGTGGAGCACTCATACAGAACATCCTTAGTGTCTCAAGTCTAAGGACCAGATATACCACTAGGACTACGAAATCGCTATATGACAATAAGGCATCATTAACCATCCAGCATTCCGTAACCAGATCAATCAGTGAACACATTCTCCAATGAGCACCTGTACTGTATCCCTAGTGTCCCTACACGAGCAACTATGAGACCAGCTGTATCCATCATATGGATGGTTATACAACACACTAGTCTGTCCGATTATCACGTTGTCCCTCTCGAGTAACTTGTAACGGGGATTATTAAGGATCTGTGTTTAAAGGTGAATCGATCTCATTATCGTGATCTCATCACGATCCGATTCCCATTGCACAAATCCAAGGACATCACAATATATATATGCATTTATGCAATAGTTATAAAGTGATATATGCCAAAATATAATAAGTAAAAGGATTCTGTATCAAGTCACACGTGCCATCACTGACGCGATCGGCTTGCTAAGCACCTATGACTAGCAATCTCCCACTTGACCTAAAGCCAATCACCTATGTGTCTGATCCCCATCTGACCCCTGTGACGCTCAAAGATAATATGAGATAATGGCTTTGTTAGTGGATCTACAATGTTATCTTCGGATGGAACTCTTTCCACTGCTACATCTCCTCGGGTTACGATCTCTCTGATAAGGTGGAGCCTCCTCAGAACATGCTTAGATTTCAGATGAGACCTAGGTTCCTTCGCTTAAGCAATAGCCCCATTGTTGTCGTAATATAAGGAGATCGACTCCTCGCTACCTAGCACAACTCCCAATTCTGTGATGAACTTCTTCACCCGGACTCCCTCCTTTGCTGCATCTATGAAGCAATGTACTCTGCCTTTGTGGTCGAGTCAGCAGTAGTATCTTGCTTGGAACTCTTCCAACACACTACTCCTCTATTCAAGGTGTACACATACCCTGAATTTAACTTGCTATCATTGACATCAGACTGAAAACTTGAGTTCGTGTAGCCTTTCCACCTTAAGGCTATTACCTCCATATACTAGTAAAAGATCCTTAGTCCTTCTCAAGTACTTTAGGATATACTTTACTACTTTCTAATGCTCCAAGCCTGGATCCGCCTGATACCTGCTCGTGACACTCAAAGCATGTGCTATATCAGGCCTAGTACATAGCACGACATACATGATAGACCCTATTGCTAAGGCATAAGGTATTATATCCATGTTCGCCCTTTCTTCTGGAGTCTTTAGGGACATACTTGTAGAAAGCGATATCCCATGTCTCATCGGTATGAGACCTCTCTTGGAATTTTCTATGCCAAACCTTTAGATAATGGTTTCTAGGTACCTGGACCGGGACAAGCCAAGCATCCTTTTGGGTCTATCTCTATAGATTTGAATCCCTAAGATATAGGATGCTTCCCCTAAGTCCTTCATGGAAAAGTGTCTAGATAACTAAGTCTTTACTATGGATAGCATTCCTACGTCATTCCCAAATATCAGGATGTCATCCACATATAACACCAAAAAGGAGATAGCGCTCCCACTTACCTTCCTGTACACACAAGGCTCATCTTCATTCTTAACGAAGTCATAAGATCTGATTGCCTCATCAAATCTTATGTTCCAACTTTAGGAAGCTTCCTTTAGTCCAAAAATGGATCTAAGCAACCTACACATCTTATTTGGGCAGTTCTTGGACACGAATCCCTCAGGTTGCATCATATACACCTCCTCCTTGAGGTTCCCATTGAGGAATGCAGTTTTCACATCCATCTACCAGATCTTATAATCATAGTGTCCTGTAATAGCCAATAGAATTCTGATAGATTTTAGCATTGCTACGGGTGAGAAGGTTTCGTCGTAGTCAACACCTTGCCTTTGACGATACCCCTTAGCCACTAGCCTTGCTTTATAGGTCTCTACCTTTCCATCTACTCCGATCTTTTTCTTAAAGATCCACTTGCAACCGATGGGTACAATACCTTCGGGCGCATCAACTAGGTTCCAAACCTTGTTGGAGTACATAGAATCCATCTCAGAATTCATGGCTTCTTCCCACTTCTCGGAGTCTATACTCATAATAGTCTCCTCGTAGGTTTGAGGATCAATATCCTCAACATCCTCTCCTATAATATGTCCCACATATCTCTCAGGAGGATGGGATACTCTATCAGACCTACATAAAGTTGAAACTTGTGTATTAGGTACCTGAACAAACTCAGGCTGTATTGTGGTGCTTGAGCTTGGTTCTCCAACCTCGCTCAACACTATCATTCTCCCACTATCTCTACCAAGAATATGCTCCTTCTCAAGGAACACTGCTCTCTTAGCTACAAAGACCTTTTGGTCCTCGAGATGATAGAAATAATACCCACAAGTTTCCTTGGGGTATCCCATAAATTTACATCGCTCTGTCCTTGATTCTAACTTATCGGGGTTGTGTCTTTCAACGTGGGCAGGGCAGCCCCAAATCTTAAAAACCTTAAGATCAGGCTTCTTCCCTTTCCATATCTCATATGGTGTAGACACTACCGACTTAGTTGGAACTCTGTTCAGAAGGTAAGCTGCGGTTTCTAGGGCATATCCCCATAATGAGATGGGTAGGTCAGCGAAACTCATCATGGACTGTACCATATCTAATAATGTACGATTTCTCCTTTCAGAGACACCATTGAGCTGAGGTGTATAAGGAGGTGTCCATTGGGATAATATCCCATGGTCCTTGAGGAACTAAGTAAACTCTGTACTTAAGTATTCACCTCCTCGATCCGATCAAGAAGTTTTTGATACTCTTTCGATCTGGTTCTCCACCTCATTCTTATACTCTCTGAATTTCTCAAAGGCCTCGGACTTGTACTTCATCAAGTACACATATCCATACCTTGAGAAATCATCAAGAAATGTAATGAAGTAGGAGTAACCTCCAATGGCATGAGTTGACATGGGTCCACATACATCACTATGTATGAGTTCCAACAACTCATTGGCTCTCTCTCAATTCTACTAAATGGAGATTTGGTTAGTTTTCCACAGAATGCAAGGCTCACAAGTTGTATATGACACATAGTCGAATGGATCTAGATATCCATCATTTAGCAACTTTTGAATCCTTCTTTCATGGATGTGACCTAGCCTACAATGCCACAGGTATGCACTGTTCAACTCATCTCGTTTCCTTTTGGACATATTTACATTCATGATATGTGGAGTGGTGTCTAACATAAATAAACCATTATGCAATGTTCCTTTCGTGATGATCTTATCATCTAATAATATCGAACAACCATTGTTCTCAAAAACAAATTTATATCCACTAACTGTTAAACATGAAATAGAGATAATATTTTTGATAATAGAAGGAACAAAATAACATTCATCTAATGCAATAAAAGCTCCACTAGACAGATGTAGGATGACCTCGCCAACAGCTAATACAGTAACTTTTGCTCCATTACCCATCTTGAGGTCCATCTCGCCTCTCTGTAGTCTCCTAGGCCTTGCTAGAACCTGCAACGAATTGCATATATGATAAGCACTACCGATATCCAATACCAATGTGTTATCATAAGAGTCTGACAAATGGAGACTGATCATGAATGTACCTGAAGCTTCATCGAGCTCTTGTTTCGCCCTTTCTGCAAGGTACTCTTTGTAGTCTCTCTTCCAATGCCCATCTTTACCACAGTGGAAGCACTGGCCTTTGTCCTTTGCTGGGTCTTTCTTAGCAACCTTTGCTTTACCTTGTTTGCCCTTGCCCTTTCCCTTCTTAAGGGACCTTTTCGCTTTCCTTTTCTTTTTCGGTCTCACCAAAGGTGTAGAAACTGGCTTCTCTTTCTTAATAGTACTCTCTGCCTCCCTCAACATATTGAGGAGCTCTGGGAGAGTCACCTCAAGCTTGTTCATATTAAAATTCATTATGAACTGTGAAAAGGAATCTGGTAGGGGATCAAGCACAATGTCCACACACAAGTTATCCTCTTGGACCATTCCTAGACACGTGAGTTTCTCTATCCACTCAATCATCTTTAGGACATGGTTCTGAACCGGTGTCCCCTCAGTCATCCTAGCGCGGAAAAGGCTCTTGGATATCTCATATCGTTGAGTCCTTCCCTGTTCCTCAAACAATTTTCGGACATGTAGGAGAATGGATCTGGCATCCATCTTTTCATGTTGTCTCTATAACTCTGGAGTCATAGAGCCCAATATAAAGCACTGAGCAAGAGTGGAGTCATCAATGTACTTCACGTAGCGAGCGATCTCATCCTCGCTTGCCCCTTCTTCGGGCATAGGCATCACTGTATCAAGGACATACACGATTTTCTCCGCTGTGAGAACAATTCTCAAGTTACGGAGCCAATCCGTATAATTTGTGTTTGTTAGGATCGGAGCAGCACTAAGAGGGGGGGTGAATTAGTGCAGCGGATTAAAACTTCGGTTTTTAAAAAATCTTTCGTATGATAAGAGCGGAACTTGACAAGCATAATCTTGAAAGTATATTCTTAAATATGCGCAGCAAAAGTAATAAGGAACTAAAGCATATAAGAAAGTTTGCAATAATGTAAATAGCAATAATGAAATGCAAACCAAGGATCACGTCGATTTTAGAGTGGTTCGGTCAAATGACCTACTCCACTTGCGAGGCCCTTCTTCGATGAGGTTCCCACCTTCCACTAGCAAGTCTCTTGAAATGGAAGGGTAAATACCCCTCTTACAACTCTTTACAAGCGGTTCACTCTCTTACAGATTTTCGAGAAGAGATGAGGTGAACACTAGCAAATTGAAAAGAAGACAAGCTAACACTTTTCTAAGACCTTTCTCTCAAACTCTTGCTGCTCAAAAAGTTGTGTTCTCAGCTGAGATTTGAGGGGTATTTATAGGCCTCAAGAGGATTCAAATTTGGGCTCCAAAATTTGGGCTCCAAAATTCAAATTCTCTTTGGGTTCCCGATGCTGGCGGTGCCACCGACCAGCGCTCGGGTGCTGGGCGGTGCCACCGCCCAGCCCAGGAGGTGTCACCGCCGAGCACCGCCTGGCTCTCCGGTTCACTTGGTTTGGCTTACTTTTAGCCCAAACCAAATCTAACTTTGGCCCCAGTTGGCCCCTAACCAAGATATAGGATTATCTTCTTAATCCTAATCCTAATTACAAGTGAACGACATAACAAAACACATCCTAAGCAATTTATTAACCGCGAACGTCAAGTCTTGTTCCGGCGAGCTTTCCGACGAACTTCCTTCGACGGGGTCCAAGCACGCTCCCGAACTTGTGATGACTTTAATGAGTAGCTGAGACTTCTCGGTGATCTCTGCGAACCTCCGACGATCTCTTCGGCGAACTTCCAACAGGTTCCCGATTTCTTCTCGGTTGGTTCCGGCAGCATCTCCGACGATTCTTCGGACTTTTAAACGTTCATCGAACTCGACTCCGGTATACTTGCTTTGTGTTTTCTGGTTATCGTAGTTAATCCTGCACACTTAACTCAATAATATGGATTAGATCAAATAACCCATCATTTGATTTTATCATCAAAATCCGAGATTAAACAATTTGGACCAGTAAGGCGATTGACATCAAGTATGCCACGTAAGGGATTTGAAAGCGACATTTTCTGAAAATAAAGATGTAGCAGAAATGAATAACATGCAGATTTTGCAAGAAATAAACTATCAAGATATGGACTTCTATCTTAATATGCTCCCACTATTTTACTAACGAGTCACGCGACACCCTCGAAGACGTGAAACGGAAGTCTCCAGCCAGAACTTCTAGTGGGGATCGATCCAATCGGCGTCTTAGTGTAACCTCGAGGGACTCGACCAATCACACTAAGCCTAAAAGGTAGGCAACTCTTGCCGATCACAACTCCTTGTGATTCCCGTCCTGTTCAGCCTCCAAATCACCATGGCCTCGAGGGACTCGACCAACCATGATGCTTTCGGTTAAGTCAACACCTTCGTTACAAGATGAGTCCGATTTGATGATATACCCTCGAGGGACTCGACCAAGCATACCATGTCCTCGGGTCACCGGTGACATCTCTCGTCGTAAGCAAGATAGCGAATCGCGATATAGGTGAGTCTCGAGGGACTCGACCAACTAAACCTACACCGGAATGGGTTCCTACTCATAACGATGGAAGGCCACGTGGGTCAATCTAATTGCCTCACGTTTTAACTTAATATTATCGAGATGTTTCTATAATTTGGTCTCCTAATATGACATGTCACACATATACATATTTAATATATATCTACATCGCATGCAAATATATATACATATCTAGTATGTGTATAAGCAATCACATCGGATGATCATGGACCACAACCCTAATATGATTAGGCCCGAGCCAGAGGCCTAATCACTCACATCAAGATCTATGTGTGCAACGGTGCATCTCCATGCCCTTGTGATCGCCCATCTCGTCCTCGTTTGGTTCCGCACATCTTGATGCATCTCCATGCATCACGATCGTCCGTCTCGTGGGTCCCGCTATCGCATCCACGCTCCCGCTACGCCTCTCATGTGATTACAACTTAATCATAGTCACGCAGGCCTGACAATAAACGAGAAATATAATGTAGGTTCGCAGACCTCAATAATATTAATCACAAGTACACACATCACACGGTCCATGATCATCCGTCCACACATCAAACATCACATGTATAAATAATCATCATCATGTAGGACTACTAGATAATAATAAAAAATAATAATCAACTAAACCTTTTAATTAATTAATATTTTTCTGAAATCAGGTACATGTAGGGAATTTCTCAATTCCTAAGGGTATTTTCGTAATTTGGACAAAACACAGAAACTGGAATTTCTTAAATTCACAGGGGCAAAACTGTCCTTTTGCCCAAAACCCTAATTCACAGTGCCCTCGCCTGCAGGCGGCACGCCCGTTGGGGGCCGCCACATGTGGGCTGGGCGCCCCAAGGCCGCGCCTCCGGCGGTTCGCCAGGAGGCGGCGCCCGAGGGCGGTGCTGCCTTTGGGCGGCCACCTCTGGGGTTTTGCCGGTGGGGAGCGGCCATAGGCGCCGCTGCCCTGCGGTGCCTCGACCGTATTGTTGCCCTCATGGCGCCTCTACCGCATGGGTCAACGGCCGACGCCTCTACCCGTGTGGTCGCCGACCCGCACGGCCATGCTGCTGCAAATAGACCGCCGGTGGCTGCTGCAGGGGCGCTTATGCGATGCGCAGCGCTATGGTGCTTGGCTTCTGCTGGCTGCTGTCAGGTGGCTACAAGCATGTAGATCGAGGGGCAGCAACTGTTGCTGCCCTTCCTCGCTTTTTGCGTCAACGATTTTGACGTCAATATTCTTCCTAAACACAACACACGAGTTCAAAACAATCATTCGCATCGAACAACCTGGCTCGATACCACTGTTGGGAAATCATGGGGGCAACATCATATGCGAAATGAAGAACAAGAAAAACAAAAAAATCCCGATTCCCAAAAGATGTTCGTGTCATGCGAAGATTGGTGCGCGAAAAAATCCAAAAACACAAAATTGCATATAGAGATTGTGTTACCAAGGGAGATCGATATCCCCTGTTTCCTTGCAGATCCCTTGAGACGGTGAAGGAGGTCAAGCGTCCTCCTCTCTCTGGCGGTGATCCACACAAAGCCAGGGTTGGTGCGACGACCCTCCTCAAAAAACTCCGGGCCTCCGAGGTGGAGAGGGAGAGGAGAATATGAAAGGCAAGCAAAGACTCTAGCCTATGAGGTCATGAATCCCTCCTATTTATAGAGATCCCGTGTCAAACCCTAATGGGTCCTTCCCTAGTGGGTATTGGATCTGCATCCAATAAGACAAGGGCTCAAAAGTGGATATCTCATATCCAACCTCTACTCATCGCAATGCCTACCATATGTGTGTGACCCTCTAGGCCCAATATCGAGCTGGCCGTGAGTCATACCTATCAAAACTCCTTCTAACTCAGTGAATTATTATCTCTGTAATAATTCACTCGACTCATCGACCACGGACGTGCTAGGGCCACTACGTGTAGTCCCCGCACGATCTGGGAATCCAATCCATTGGACCTGTCGTCCTCGCTTACCATGTACCTATAGTCCCTTATCCATCTAATATCCCAGACCGTATATCGAGCATGGTGTTGTCGACCCATACGGTTTCTACTCGAGTCTCGCTCTAATCGGATTCTCCCGGAGAACTCTTTCTCTCTCAACCCGAATGACCCCGCCAGGGATTTGTCTCGAGCAAGAACACATGGGATATTCCTCTCATGGCCTTGAGAGTGGATGATCCTCTATCGGCACTCAATAGCCCCTCGTAGGTCGACTACCACTCCCAATGACCACCAGACTAGATCCGGGACAGCCAAACCTATAAGTCCGGTATCAAAGAGTGGAGCTATCATATAGGACATCCTTGGTGTCTCAAGTCTAAGGACCAGATACACCACTAGGACTACGGAATCATTGTCCGACAATAAGGCATCATCAACCATCCAAAGATTCCGTAAAAGCGGATCAATCAAAGAACTCATTCTCCAATGAGCACCTCTGTATCCCTAGTGTCCCTACATGAGCAGCTATGAGACCAGCTGCATCCATCATATGGATGGGTATACAAACACACCAGTCTATCCGGTTATCACGATGTCCCTCTCGAAAATAACCTATGACCGGGATTATTTAGGATATGTGTTTAAAGGTGAATCGATCTCATTATCGTGATCTCATCACGATCCGATTCCCATTGCACAAATCCAAGGACATCACAATATATATATGCATTTATGCAATAGTTATAAAGTGATATACGCCAAAATATAATAAGCAAAAAGATTCTGTATCAAGTCACACGTGCCATCACTCACGTGATTGGCTTGCTGGGCACCTATGACTAGCACTCATCACTTGAATTTTCTTTCATGTGGTCTTCTTGATCCTTCTTGTTCTTTAGAAAGTTATTTTCAAGCTCTTCATGAGTATTACAAGTCATCTCATAGGTCATTAGTGACCCGATTAGTTCTTCGAGAGGAAAGTTATTTAAATCTTTGGCCTCTTAAATGGCCGTGACTTTAGGGTCCCAACTCTTTGGAAGTGATCTTAAAATTTTATTAACAAGTTCAAAATCCGAGAAACTTTTACCAAGTCCTTTTAGTCCATTGACTATATCCGTAAATTGGGTGTACATGTCTCTAATGGTCTCACTCGGTTTCATCCAAAACAACTCATAAGTGTGCACTAAAAGATTAATTTTCGACTCCTTCACTCTACTAGTGCTTTCATGAGTCACTTCAAGTGTATATCAAATATCAAAAGCAGTTTCATAAATAGATACCCGATTAAACTTGTTTTTATCTATAGCATAAAATAAGGCATTCATAGCCTTGGCGTTTAAAGCAAAAGTCTTCTTCTCCAATTCATTTCAATCGTTCATTAGAAAAGAAGACTTTTGAAACCTATTTTTTATAATATTTTATAATTCAAAATATATTGAAATTAGTAATATCCTCATTCTAGTCTTCCAAGATGTATAATCCATCCTATTAAACATAGGCGGATGTGTAATTAAATAACCCTCTTGGTTGCTGGCAACTGCCATCTCTCTTGGGTTTTAAACCAAATGAGAGTGAACTATGCTCTGATACATTAGTGCAGAGAAAATTTCTTTGATTTCGTATAACATTTGTCTCGATTCAAATCGTTTCGGAAAGATGTTGAACTTAAAACTTTCGTAAGAATGTAAGGAGAAGCTCAAGGAGGTTTGCAGTAAAGTAAATTGCACAAAAGGAAAAGCAAACCAGAATTTAGACTAGTTCTGTCAATAAGACCTATGTCTACTTTGGAATCCTCCTCCATCGAGGTCACTGGCATCCACTAAAGGCCTTCCTTCAATAGGCGAAGACCAACCATCTTATACAACTCTTTCTCCTTTTGCTGGGTTTAGGAGACAACCCTTACAAGTCTTACTCCTCTTTCTTGGATGGTTATAAGGCTTAGAGAGGGAGGAGGAGAACTCTTCTCACTTTTACAAAGCTTTCCACACCCCAAACACTTGGAATTTTTCACACATATAATAGCATTTTTTTACCCTTTCATGCAGAAAAGGGTGGGGTATTTATAGGCTCCAATGACTTCAAAAGTTAGAACCAAAAAATTCAAATCCTTAGATTTCGGGATGTTGGCGGTACGATTAGCATTAATGGTCGGTACCACCTCCTAATAGAGCTCCGAGATCATTCTCTAGTGGTACCACTACTGACAGCATTGATTGCTAGCAGTACCACCACCCAGTCTGGGAAGTACCACCGCCCAGACCACCTGGGAGACAATGTCTCCCAAGCAGTGCCACCGCCAACCATGTTTTTAGGGGCTGAATGGGCTATTTAATTTGGCCTAATTCAGCCTTGTTAAGGGCCTAGTTGGCCCCTAATTAATTTAGTGGGATTACCTCCCAATCTTAACTCAATTTATGGACTAACTACAATAATTCAGACATAATTAAAGCACTCTTGTTCCGGTACGTCAATTGCTCTTCCGGTGAACTTTCGATGAACTTCCTGTTGAGAAATCCTTGGGGTGACATCATATGCGCAACGGAAGAACAAGAAAAACAAAATCCCTGATTCCCAAAGAGATGTTCGTCGTCGTGCGAAGATTGGTACGCAAGGGAGATCGTATATCCCTGTTTCCTTGCAGATCCTTAGGAGAGGGTGAAGGAGGTTAAGCGTCCTCCTCTCTAGTGGTGATCCACATAGCAGGGTTGCGACGAAGCTCCTCTAAACTCCAGACCAACTCTGATCTGGAGATGGAGAGGAGAAAAGGAAAAGGCAAACCAAAGCTCTCTAGCCCATGGGGCTCTGAATCCCTCCTATTTATAGAGGTCCCCTGTCAAACCGTAATGGGTCCTCCCCTAGTGGGTATTGGATCCGCATCCAATAAGACAAGGGCTCCGTCGGATATCTCATATCCGAACCTCTATTCATCGCAATGCCTACCATATGTGTGTGACCCTCTAGGCCCAATATCGAGCTGGCCGTGAGTCATACCTGTCAGAACTCCTTCTAACTCAGTGAATTATTATCTCTGAAATAATTCACTCGACTCATCGACTACGGACGTACTAGGCCACTATGTCGTAGTCCCCATACGATACAGGGGAATCCAATCCATTGGACCTATTTGTCCTCAGTTACCGTGTACCTATAGTCCCTCATCCATCTAATATACCAGAGACCGTATATCGAGCATGGTGTTGTCAGACCCACACGGTTTCTTCTCGAGTCTCGCTTTAATCGGATTCTCCCAGAGAACTCTTTCTCTCTTAACCCGAATGACCCTGGCAAGGGATTTGTCTGAGCAAGAACACATGGGATATTCCTCTCATGACGCCGAGAGTGGATGATCCTCTATCGACACTCAATAGCCCTCGTAAGGTCGACTACCACTCCCAATGACTAGCTGTACTAGATCTAGGACAGCCAAATCTATAAGTCTGGTATCAAAGAGTGGAGCACTCATATAGGACATCCTTGGTGTCTCAAGTCTAAGGACCAGATACACCACTAGGACTACGAAATCGCTGTCTGACAATAAGGCATCATCAACCATCCAGCATTCCGTAAGCGGATCAATCAGTGAACTCATTCTCTATTGAGCACCTGTACTGTATCTCTAGTGTCCCAACACAAGCAGCTATGAGACCAGCTGCATCGATCATATGAACGGGTATACATCACACCAGTCTGTCCGATTATCATGATATCCCTCTCGAGTAACCTATGACCGGGATTATTTAGGATATGTGTTTAAAGGTGAATCGATCTCACTATCGTGATCTCGTCACGATCCGATTCCCATTGCACAAATCCAAGGACATCACAATATATGTATGCACTTATGTAATAGTTATAAAGTGATATATGCCAAAATATAATAAGCAAAAAGATTCTATATTAAGTAACACGTGCCATCACTCATGTGATTGGCTTGCTGGGCACCTATGACTAGCAATCTCTCACTTGACCTAAAGCCAATCACCTATGTGTCTGATCCCCATCAGACCCCTATAACGCTCAAAACAAATCTGAGACAATGGCTTTGTTAGTGGATCTGCAATGTTATCTTCGGATGGAACTCTTTCCACTACTACATCTCCTTGGGTCACGATCTCTCTGATAAGGTGGAACCTCCTCAGAACATGCTTAGATTTCTGATGAGACCTAGGTTCCTTTGCTTTAGCAATGCCATACATTGTTGCAATATTGGGAGATCGACTCTTCGCTACCCCAAGACGACTCCCAAATCTGTGATGAACTTCTTCACCCAAACTCCCTCCTTTGCTGCATCGATGCAGATGCAAGAATCCGCCTCATTGGTCGAGTTAGCAAGGGTATCTTGCCTAGAACTCTTCTAGCACACCTTGCTCCTCCATTCAAGGTGTACACATACCTTGAATTAGACTTTGCTCTCATCGACATCGACTAAAACTTGAGTCCGTGTAGCCTTCAACCTTAAAAGGCTATTACCTCCATATACTAGTAAAAGATCCTTAGTCCTTTTCAAGTACTTAAGGATACACTTTTACTTTTCCAAAGGTGCTCCAAGCCCTGATATGCCTATTACCCGCTTTCGGACACTCGTGAGCATGCGCTATATCTGGCCTAGTACATAGCATGGCATACATGATAGAATCTATTGCTAAGGCATAAGGTATCATATCCATGTTGCCTTTTCTTCTGGAGTCTTTGGGGACATACTCGCAGAAAGCGATATCCCATGTCTCATCGGTATGAGACCTCTCTTGGAATTTTCCATGCTAAACCTTTTGACAATGGTTTCTTTGTACATAGACTGGGACAAGCCAAGCATCCTCTTGGATCTATCTTTATAGATTCTAATCCCCAAAATATAGGATGCTTCCCCTAAGTCCTTCCTGGAGAAGTGTCTAGATAACCAAGCCTTTACTGTGGATAGCATTCCTACGTCATTCCCAATGATCAGGATGTCATCCACATATAACACCAAAAAGGTGATAGCGCTCCCACTTACCTTTCTGTATACATAAGGCTCATCTTCGTTCTTCATGAAGTCATAAGATTTGATTGCCTCATCAAATCTTATGTTCTAACTTCGGGAAGTTTGCTTTAATTCATAAATGGATCTAAGCAACCTACACACCTTATCTGGACAGTTCTTGGACACGTATCCCTTAGGTTGCATCATATACACCTCCTCCTCGAGGTTCCCATTGATGAATATGGTTTTCAAATCTATCTGCCAGATCTCATAATCATAGTGTGTTGCAATAGCCAATAGAATTCTGATGGATTTTAGCATTGCTATGGGTGAGAACGTTTCGTCATAGTCAACATCTTGCCTTTGACGATACCCCTTAGCCACTAGTCTTGCTTTATTGGTCTCTAACTTTCCATCTACTCCGATCATTTTCTTAAAGATCCACTTGCAACCGATGGGTACAATACCTTTTGGCGCATCAACTAGGTTCCAAACCTTATTGGAGTACATAGAATCCATCTCAGAATTCATTGCTTCTTGTCACTTCCCGAAGTCTATACTCATAATAGCCTCCTCGTAGGTCTGAGGATCAATATCCTCTGCATCCTCTCCTCTAATATGTCCCACTTATTTCTCAGGAGGATGAGATACTCTATCAGATATGCGTAAAGTTGAAACTTGTGTATTCGGTACCTGAACAGACTCGGGCTTTAGAGTGGTGCTTGAGCTTGGTTCTCCAACCTCGCACTATTCTATCATTCTCCCACTATCTCCACCAAGAATATATTCCTTCTCAAGGAACACTGCTCTCTTAGCTACAAATACTTTTTGGTCCTCAAGATGATAGAAATAATACCCACAAGTTTCCTTGGGGTATCCCACAAATTTGCATCACTCTGTCTTTGATTCTAACTTATCGGGGTTGTGTCTTTTAACATGTGCAAGGCAGCCCCAAATCTTAACAACCTTAAGATCAGACTTCTTCCCTTTCCATATCTCATATGGTGTAGACACTATCGACTTAGTTGGAACTTTGTTCAGAAAGAAAGCTGCGGTTTCTAGGACATATCCCAATAATGAGATGGGTAGGTCAGCGAAACTCATCATGGACCGTACCATATCTAATAATGTACGATTTCTCCTTTCAGAGACACCATGAGCTGATGTGTCTAAGGAGGTGTCCATTGGGATAATATCCCATGGTTCTTAAGGAACTGAGAGAACTCTCCTGGGAAATCCTTGGGGGCGACATCATATGCGCAGCGGAAGAACAAGAAAAACAAAATCCCTGATTCCCAAAGAGATGTTCGTCGTGGTGCTAAGATTGGTACGCAAAAATCCGCGAAACATGAAATTGCGTATAGAGTAGATTGTGTTAGCAAGGGAGATCTTATATCCCTGTTTCCTTGCAGATCCTTAGGAGAGGGTGAAGGAGGTCAAGCTTCCTCCTCTCTAGCGGTGATCCACACAGCAGGGTTGCGACGACGCTCCTATAAACTCTAGACTTACTCTGATCTAAAGATGGAGAGGAGAATAGGAAAAGGCAAACCAAAGCTCTCTAGCCCATGGGGCTCTGAATCCCTCCTATTTATAGAGGTCCCCTGTCAAACCCTAATGGGTCCTCCCCTAGTGGGTATTGGATCTGCATCCAATAAGAGAAGGGCTCCGTCGGATATCTCATATCCGAACCTCTATTCATTGCAATGCCTACCATTTGTGTGTGACCCTCTAGGCCCAATATCGAGCTAGCCGTGAGTCATACCTGTTAGAACTCATTCTAACTCAAAGAATTATTATCTCTGTAATAATTCACGCGACTCATCGACTACAGCACGCATTTTGCTAGGCCACTACTGTAGTCCAGTCATCCTTGATCTATTGTGGGGAATCCAATCCATTGGACCTATCGTCCCTCGCCATTCACCGTGTACCTATAGTCCCTCATCCATCTAATATACCAGAGACCGGATATCAAGCATGGTGTTGTCAGACCCACACGGTTTCTTCTCGAGTCTCGCTCTAATCGGATTCTCCCAGAGAACTCTTTCTCTCTCAACTCGAATGACCCTGGCAAGGGATTTGTCTGAGCAAGAACACATGGGATATTCCTCTCATGACGCCGAGAGTGGATGATCCTCTATCGACACTCAATAGCCCTCGTAAAGTCGACTACCACTGCTAATGACCAACTGTACTAGATCTGGGACAACCAAACCTATAAGTCTGGTATCAAAGAGTGGAGTACTCATACAGGACATCCTTGGTGTCTCAAGTCTAAGGACCAGATACACCACTAGGACTACGGAATCACTGTCTGACAATAAGGCATCATCAACCATCCAGCATTCTCGTAAGCAGATCAATCAGTGAACTCATTCTCTATTGAGCACTTGTACTGTATCCCTAGTGTCCGTACACAAGCAGCTATTAGACCAGCTGCATCGATCATATGGACGGGTATATAACATACAAGTCTGTCCGGTTATCATGATATCCCTCTCGAGTAACCTATGACCGGGATTATTTAGGATATGTGTTTAAAGGTGAATCGATCTCACTATCGTGATCTCATCACGATCCGATTCCAATTGCATAAATTCAAGGACATCACAATATATGTATGTACTTATGCAATAGTTATAAAGTGATATATGTCAAAATATAATAAGCAAAAAGATTCTATATTAAGTAACACGTGCCATCAATCACGTGATTGGCTTGCTAGGCACCTATGACTACTAATCTCCCACTTGACATAAAGCCAATCACCTATGTGTTTGATCCCCATCAGACCCCTGTGACGCTCAAAACAAATCTGAGACAATGACTTTGTTAGTTGATCTGCAATGTTATCTTCAGATGGAACTCTTTCCATTACTACATCTCCTCGGGTCACGATCTCTCTGATAAGGTGGAACCTCCTCAGAACATGCTTGGATTTCTGATGAGACCTAGGTTCCTTTGCTTTAGCAATTGCCCTGTTGTTGTCGCAATATAGGGAGATCGGCTCTTCGCTACCCGGCACGACTCCCAAATCTGTGATGAACTTCTTCACCCAAACTCCCTCCTTTGCTGCATCTGATGCAGTAATGTACTCCGCCTCCAGGTCGAAATCAAGCAGTGGTATCTTGCCTCGAACTCTTCCAAAGACACTGCTCCTCCATTCAAGGTGTACACATACCTCTGAATTCGACATGCTATCATCGACATCAGACTGAAACTTGAGTCTGTGTAGCCTTCAACCTTAAGGCTATTACCTCCATATACTAGTAAAAGATCCTTAGTCCTTATCAAGTACTTAAGGATACACTTTACTGCTTTCCAGTGCTCCATGCCTGGATATGGCTATTACCTGCTCGTGACACTCAGAGCATGCGCTATATCTGGCCTAGTACATAGCATGGCATACATGATAGAATCTATTGCTGAGGCATAAGGTATCATATCCATGTTGCCCTTTCTTCTGGAGTCTTTGGGGACATACTCGTAGAAAGCGATATCCCATGTCTCATCGGTATGAGACCTCTCTTGGAATTTTTCATGCCAAACCTTTTGACAATGGTTTCTATGTACATGGACTGGGACAAGCCAAGCATCGTCTTAGATCTATCTTTATAGATTCTAATCCCCAAAATATAGGATGCTTCCCCTAAGTCCTTCATGGAGAAGTGTCTAGATAACCAACCCTTTACTAGGGATAGCATTCCTACGTCATTCCCAATGATCAGGATGTCATCCACATATAACACCAAAAATGTGATAGCGCTCCCACTTTCCTTTCTATATACACAAGGCTCATTTTCGTTCTTAACGAAGTCATAAGATCTGATTGTCTAATCAAATCTTATGTTCCAACTTCGAGAAGTTTGCTTTAATTCATAAATGGATCTAAGCAAAATACACACCTTAACTGGACAGTTCTTGGACACGTATCCCTTAGGTTGCATCATATACACCTCCTCCTCGAGGTTCCCATTGAGGAATGCGGTTTTCACATCCATCTGCCAGATCTCATAATCATAGTGTGCTGCAATAGCCAATAAAATTATGATAGATTTTATCATTGCTATGGGTGAGAAGGTTTCGTCATAGTCAACACCTTGCCTTTGACGATACCCCTTAGCCACTAGCCTTGCTTTATAGGTCTCTAACTTTCCATCTACTCCGATCTTTTTCTTAAAGATCCACTTGCAACCGATGGGTACAATACCTTCCGGCGCATCAACTAGGTTCCAAACCTTATTGGAGTATATAGAATCCATCTCAGAATTCATTGCTTCTTGCCACTTCCTGGAGTCTATACTCATAATAGCCTCCTCGTAGGTCTGAGGATCAATAACCTCTGCATCCTCTCCTCTAATATGTCCCACATATCTCTCAGGAGGATGGGATACTCTATCAGATCTGCGTAAAGTTGAAACTTGTGTATTAGGTACCTGAACAAACTCGGGCTTTAGAGTTGTGCTTGAGCTTGGTTCTCCAACCTCGCTCAATTCTATCATTCTCCCACTATCTCCGCCTAGAATGTGTTCCTTCTCAAGGAACACTGCTCTCTTAGCTACAAAGACCTTTTGGTCCTCGAGATGATAGAAATAATACCCACAAGTTTCCTAGGGGTATCCCACAAATTTGCATCGCTTTGTCTTTGATTCTAACTTCTCGGGGTTGTGTCTTTTAACATGTGTAGGGCAGCCCCAAATCTTAACAAACTTAAGATCAGGCTTCTTCCCTTTCCATATCTCATATGGTGTAGACACTACCGACTTAGTTGGAACTCTATTCAGAAGGTAAGCTACGGTTTCTAGGGCATATCCCATAATGAGATGGTAGGTCAACGAAACTCATTATGGACCGTACCATATCTAATAATGTACGATTTCTCCTTTCAGAGACACCATTGAGCTGAGGTGTATAAGGAGGTGTCCATTGGGATAATATCCCATGGTCCTTGAGGAACTGAGTGAACTCTGCTGGGAAATCCTTGGGGGCGACATTATATGCGCAGTGGAAGAACAAGAAAAATAAAATCCCCGATTCCGAAAGAGATGTTTGTCGTCATGCGAAGACTGGTACGCAAAAATCCGCGAAACATGAAACTGCGTATAGAGTAGATTGTGTTACCTAGGGAGATCGTATATCCCTGTTTCCTTGCAGATTCATAGGAGAGGGTGAAGGAGGTCAAGCGTCCTCCTCTTTAGCGGTGATCCACACAGCAGGGTTGCGACGACGCTCCTCTAAACTCCAGACCTACTCTGATCTAGAGATGGAGAGGAGAATAGGACAAGGCAAACCAAAGCTCTCTAGCCCATGGGGCTCTGAATCCCTCCTATTTATAGAGGTCCCCAGTTAAACCCTAATGAGTCCTCCCCTAGTGGGTATTGGATCCGCATCCAATAAGACAAGGGCTCCATCGGATATCTCATATCCGAACCTCTATTCATCGCAATGCCTACCATATGTGTGTGACCCTCTAGGCCCAATATCGAGCTGGCCGTGAGTCATACCTATCAGAACTCCTTCTAACTCAGTGAATTATTATCTCTATAATAATTCACTCGACTCATCGACTACGGACGTACAAGGCCACTATGCCGTAGTCTCCAGACGATAAAGGGGAATCCAATCCATTGGACCTATCTGTCCTCAGTTACCGTGTACCTATAGTCCCTCATCCATCTAATATACCAAAGACCGTATATCGAGCATGGTATTATCAGACCCACACGGTTTCTTCTCGAGTCTCGCTCTAATTGGATTCTCCTGAAGAACTCTTTCTCTCTCAACCCGAATGACCCTGGCAAGGGATTTGTCTGAGCAAGAACACATGGGATATTCCTCTCATGACGCCGAGAGTGGATGATCCTCTATCGACACTCAATAGCCCTCGTAAGGTCGACTACCACTCCCAATGACCAGCTGTATTAGATCTGGGACAACCATACCTATAAGTCTGGTATCAAAGAGAGGAGCACTCATATAGGACATCCTTGTTGTCTCACATCTATGGACCAAATACACCACAAGGACTACAGAATCGCTGTCTGACAATAAAGCATCATCAACCATCCAGTATTCCGTAAGCGAATCAATCAGTGAACTCATTCTCTAATGAGCACCTGTACTGTATCCCTAGTGTCCCTACACAAGCAGCTATGAGACCAGCTGCATCGATCATATGGACGGGTATACAGCACACTAGTCTGTCCGGTTATCATGATATCACTCTCGAGTAACCTATGACCAGGATTATTTAGGATATGTGTTTAAAGGTGAATCGATCTCACTATCGTGATCTCGTCACGATCCGATTCCCATTGCACAAATCCAAGGACATCACAATATATGTATGCACTTATGCAATAGTTATAAAGTGATATATGCCAAAATATAATAAGCAAAAATATTCTATATTATGTAACACGTGCCATCACTCACGTGATTGGCTTGCTGGGCACCTATGACTAGCAATCTCCCACTTGACCTAAAGCCAATCACCTATGTGTCTGATCCCCATCAGACCCCTGTGACGCTCAAAACAAATCTGAGACAACGACTTTGTTAGTGGATCTGCAATGTTATCTTCGGATGGAACTCTTTCCACTACTACATCTCCTCGGGTCACGATCTCTCTGATAAGGTGGAAGCTCCTCAGAACATGCTTAGATTTCTGATGAGACCTAGGTTTCTTTGCTTGAGCAATCGCCCTGTTGTTGTCTCAATAAAGGGAGATCGGCTCTTCGCTACCTGGCACGACTCCCAAATCTGTGATGAACTTCTTCACCCAAACTCCCTCCTTTGCTGCATCTGATGCAGTAATGTACTCCGCCTCTGTGGTCGAGTCAACAGTGGTATCTTGCCTGGAACTCTTCCAGCACACTGCTCTTCCATTCAAGGTGTACACATACCCTGAATTCGACTTGCTATCATCGACGTCAGACTGAAAACTTGAGTCTGTGTAGCCTTCAACCTTATGGCTATTACCTCCATATACTAGTAAAAGATTCTTAGTCCTTCTCAAGTACTTAAGGATACACTTTACTGCTTTCCAATGCTCGAAGCCTGGATCCGCCTGATACCTGCTAGTGACACTCAAAGTATGCGGTATATCAGGCCTAGTACATAGCATGGCATACATGATAGACCCTATTGCTGTGGCATAAGGTATCATATCCATGTTCGTGCTAGTCATAGGTGCCCAACATGCTAATCACGTGAGTGATGGCACGTGTGACTTAATATAGAATCTTTTTGCTTATTATATTTTGGCATATATCACTTTATAACTTTTGCATAAATGCATACATATATTGTGATGTCCTTAGATTTGTGCAATGGGAATCGGATCGTGATGAGATCACGATAGTGAGATCGATTCACCTTTAAACACATATCCTAAATAATCCTGGTCATAGGTTACTCGAGAGTGATATCATGATAACCGGACAGACTAGTGTGCTGTATACCCGTCCATATGATCGATGCAGCTGGTCTCATAGCTGCTTGTGTAGGGACACTAGGGATACAGTACAGGTGCTCATTAGAGAATGAGTTCACTGATTGATTCGCTTACGGAATACTGGATGGTTGATGATGCTTTATTGTCAGACAGCGATTCTGTAGTCCTTGTGGTGTATTTGGTCCATAGATGTGAGACAACAAGGATGTCCTATATGAGTGCTCCTCTCTTTGATACCAGACTTATAGGTATGGTTGTCCCAGATCTAATACAGCTGGTCATTGGGAGTGGTAGTCGACCTTACGAGGGCTATTGATCGTTGATAGAGGATTATCCACTCTCGGCGTCATGAGAGGAATATCTCATGTGTTCTTGCTCAGACAAATCCCTGGTCAGGGTCATTCGGGTTGAGAGAGAAAGAGTTCTCCGGGAGAATCCGATTGGAGCGAGACTCGAGAAGAAACCGTGTGGGTCTGACAACACCATTCTCGATATATGGTCTCTGGTATATTAGATGGATGAGGACTATAGGTACACGGTAACTGAGGACAGATAGGTCCAATGGATTGGATTCCCCTGTATCGTCTGGGGACTACGGCGTAGTGGCCTAGTACCTCTATAGTCGATGAGTCATGTGAATTATAACAGAGATAATAATTCACTGAGTTAGAAGGAGTTCTGACAGGTATGACTCACGGCCAACTCGATATTGGGCCGAGAGGGTTGTTGAATCTCGTATTTTGATGATGAAACCACGTGATATGTGTTTATAATTTAAACTGCATTTTGAGTGATATAAGTCTACTCGATCAGGATTAGACAGTTAACGATGGAGGAATTGACGTTGCGCCGGAGGAGATCACGTCTGGATATTGACGGCAGAAGGCTTCGGACGTCAGGAATCGGGCCAAGGAGAGCGAAATTGTGCCAAGGATATCGAGGTTGCGGAGGTCAACCATCGATTGGGCAACAAGCCGCAAGAGAGGATGATGCGTTGAAGAATCGGACAAAGTGCTAACCAATAACGTGCCGGGCAACAGAATGTCAATTCGCGTTGTAATAATTGTCTAGATCGGAGTAGAGTTTTGGCTTATGTGTGCAGGATTAACTACGACAATGATGAAGACATAAAGCGAAAAAAAGTGTCGGAGTCAAGCGCAAAGGAATTGTTGCGAGTTTGAGAGTTCGACGGAAGTCCGAAGGTTCGTCGGGAATGCTGCCGGAACTAGCCGAGAATGAGTAGGGAGCTTGCCGAAGGGTTTTTCAGAAGCTCGCCAGAAGGTTTGTTGGAAGTTCGTAGAGCTCGCCGAGAAAGATCAGAGCTTGCCGAAGAAGCTCGTTGGAACTCGCCAAGATCAAATCGTGAAGTCTAGGAGCTTGTCGGGAGTCCGCAGAATGGTTTCCGAGAGTTTATCGGAAGACCGTCGGAAGTTCGTCGGAAGCTCGCCGGAAGAAGTCTTGACTTATGAACTTTGTAATAGCTTAGAAAATATTTTTAAATTCGTAGTTAGCATGTTAATTAGGGTTCGGATTAGGTGTTAATCCTATAACCCAAGTAGGGGCCAATTGGGCCCGAGTTTGGACTGGTTTGGGCCTAGTTTGGAGCCCAACTAGTGAGCTGAATTGGCCTAGGCGGTGGCACCGCCCAGCACCCGAGAGCTGGGCGGTGGCACTGCTTGGCTGGGCGGTGCCACCGCCAGCCATTGTCAGTGTCAGAAATTGACTGGCGGTGGCACCGCCAGCATCGGGAACCCAAAGAGAATTCAAATTTTGGAGCCCAAATTTAAATCCTCTTGAGGCCTATAAATACCCCTCAAATTTTAGCTAAGATTAGAACTTTTAGAGAAGCAATTGATTGAGAGAAAAGTCTTAGAAGAGTCTTTGCTAGTCTTGTTTCAATTTGCTAGTGTTCACCTCCTTCTTTCTTGCTGAAAATCTGTCAGAGAGTTAACCGCTTGTAAAAGTTGTAAGAGGGGTATTTACCCTTCCCTTTCAAGAGATTTGCTAGTGGAAGGTGGGAGCCTCATCGAAGATGGGCCTCGCAAGTGGATGTAGGTCATTTGACCGAACCATTGTAAAATCGGCGTGATCTCTGGTTTGCATTTACTTATTGTCATTTATATTACGGCAAACCATTTGCACTTTAATGCTATACTGCTTTGTCTCCGTCTTACTTATCTCTTCAAGTTAAAACGCAATCGAAACGGTTTTAAACGAAAACGTTGCTTTTATCGTACGAAGTTTCCGAAAAGTGTTTAAATCGTGAAAAGTTTATCGCACTTCACCGCTGCACTAATTCACCCCCCCCTCTTAGTGCCGCTCCGATCCTAACAATTGGTATCAGAGCCCGGTATTTCTCATTTCGGAATTACATTCGAGAGAAATGACTCTTCATGGCTTTTAAGAAGGCTTATCGGTTGTTCGTCCACCGTTGTTTAACGGATTGGACTACACTTATTGGAAAACTCGAATGAGGGTTTTCTTGATTTCTATTAATTTGGATTTATGGAATATCGTTGAATACGGTTTTTAACTTTTCTCTAAACCGATGAACAAATGGTCGGATTTAGAGAAGAAGTATTTTTCTTTAAACTCAAAGGCTATGAATGCCTTATTTTGTGCTTTGGACAAAAATGAGTTCAATCGAATTTCTATGTGCAAAACGGCTTTTGATATTTAGCGAACACTTGAAATCACACACGAGAGAACTAGTAGAGTCAAAGAATCGAAAGTTAACATTTTGTTGCATGATTTTGAGCTTTTTCAAATGCAACCAAGCGAGACTATAGGTGACATGTACACCCGTTTCACGGATGTCGTCAATAATCTAAGAGTTCTTGGTAAATATTTTTCGAAGTTTTGATCTCGTAAGCAAGATCTTAAGATCCCTTCCAAAAAGGTGGGATCCTAAAGTTACGACAATACAAGAAACAAAAGATTTAAATATTTTTCCACTTGAAGAACTTATCGGCTCATTGATGACATATGAAATGGTGCGCAATTCACATGATGAACACAATGAACACTTGAACCACCTTCCAAAGAATAGGAATGATTTGGAACTCCGGACAAATGAATACCACTTGAGCGATGACTCAAGTGATGAGGACAATGATGAACTTGAACTTCGAACACTAACTCTTAATAAGTTCATTAAACAAAAATCTAAAATGAACAATGAACTTGAATGGAGGAAGAGGCCAAAGAAAAGGAAGGCACCCAAGGATGAATCAAGAACTTCCAAATGTGAAACGGCGAATTGGGCTTTGACGGGCTTCGACTACAAGGTAAGTAACTCAACTCTCTTGAATTATTTTGAAATTACTTGAAGTCTTTCATGAGTGCTTAATTTAGATAGTAGGAATAGGAAATAAAAAAAAATTGTTTTTCAAAAATTATATCATGTTTTTCTTTTTAGCATCTTTGAAAAATTAAAAAATTGATAATAAAAAGTATATAGCTAAGGTTTCATGCATGTTATGTTTTGAAATGTTGAATGATGTATGCAATGTTAGGGATGATAATTATATGATATATGATAATACTTAGGATTAATCTATGCATGTGTATCTTGATGATTTTATGTCATGCATGAGTTTTTGAAGTAAATGTGATTTGAAACTCTCATTTTGGATTAACATGTTTTTGGTTGAATTATTTTTATGACATATTAAGATTACATAGTGCATTTATATCTATGTATGAATTTCTTGATAGTCTTATTATGATAGATGTGATATCATGATGTTTTATTTTTGATGTGTTTGGTCTTGACGGCTTTATGACGAAACTTATGTTTTGATTTTAAATGATGATACATGTTTTCACAAAAAGACTTGAACACACTCACATGAAATCAATTGTATAAAATGGAAATAAATTTTATATCCTATTGAGATTAATGAATTTATTTTACCAATATTTTGAATCTCATAAAAATAAACATGATGAATATTTTGAAAATAAATGAGTGTATCATGCATTTGGTCTTAATGATTTCTCTAGAACATACTTTTTGAAATCATACTTGATAATGAATATCAAGATATTAAAAGGATATTATCATGGAATAATGCTTGATAATTTATTTTACGAAATTTACCTTTCTATCTTGAATAATGACATTTTTTTTAAAAAAAAAGCAAATGCATGCTCATAAGAAGCAAATCACATGAATAGAAATTTATAAAAATGAATTGTAATCCTCTATCTTATTGATTTTTCAATAAATCTATGCTTGTCATATATGAATTTATTGAATGTAATTTTGAGGATGATTTCAGATTTGACAAATGCTTGATTCGTATTTATGACATAAGATACATTTTAAATATGAATCATGCTTCAATCATGTTAAATGCTTCAATCATTTTCCATCTCTAGAGTTCTCGATTTTGATGAAATACAAGTGATAAATTCATTTATGATATCTTGTAAATCACTTGAATTATGAATGAGTTTTTTTTTTATGATGTGTTAAAAGAATCACTTAAAAAGAAAATGCTTTTCTCGTCTTATCGAGATTAATGATTTCATGATATTGTGTGAATCTCGAAATTGATTTTGATGAAATAGTAATAACGTTATTCGTGTTATGAATCTCAAAAATGATAATTTGATTATGATTTTTTATCAATTAACTTGAATGAAATTTTGTTTTAACCAAATCATGAACTTTCTCTTGACTTCTTGACTTAAGAATTTTGAAGAAACATGATGATTACTTGATATTTGATACTTGAAATTTCTTGTAAAATGTGATCTTGATAAGAATGTTTCAATTTGTTCTTTGTGCTATATCTTTTCAAATGAATCATGAGCCTTGATATCATATATTTCATAATATAGAAATAACAAGATTTCTTTGCCTTGTATATCTTGTGTGATGATTGTACATCAATTTGCTTTATTATGAATTATATGAATCTTGATCGTGAACTTGTTAAGAAGAATTTTAATGAACCATTAATCATATCTTTGGTATTCACGAATTGATCCTTATTGATATCTTTCATTGATATGATAAATTGTCATCTCATAATATATCGTATAATTATATCATGCTTTGCGATTGTATCATATGATCTTTGCTGAATTTTCACATTGATATTCTTCATGACATGATTTCTTGGCATCGTTGTCTTGTATGCTTCATGTGATAATATGAATACATGAAACACTTATGATATGATTTTTATATAATTTTGTGTATTCATAAAATTTTTATCTCATCACCCAATAACTCTTCTTGATATTCCTTATGAGATGAAATGAAATAATGCATGAAATAAAAATGAGAAGTTAATGATCATGCATGATAGGATGTAATGAATTTTGACATTTAGATACCATCATTTAAATAGCTACGATCATGTTGCCAAAATGATATATCATGAATGCTTGAATATCATGTTTGATAAGCTCATAATGATGATTGATTTTTCGGTATCATGCATAAAAAAAAAAAAAAAAAAAATTGAAATGTAATGTTAATGAATTTGTGCATTGAAACTATAATGATGCACAAATAAGAATGATTACTTACCTTTGTCATGATTTAGAAATTGATATAAAGGGTTTTTCCCTTCTTTTTGACAATGACAAAGTGGGAGATAGATTGCTAGCACAATTCAAGAAAAAGAAAAAAATTACACTTCTCAAAAGAGAAGAAATTGCTATCTTGAACATCACCGAGAATTGCTAACTTGAAACATCAAGAAAATACAAAAATGTGCTATCGTGCTTATCTCAAGAAAAGCAAATATGCCAACTTGCAAATATTTGAATTTGCTAGCTTATAAAACTTGCATATTTCAAAAAGCAAGAGTTGCTTTCTTGAACATCTCTAAATTGCTAGCTTGCAAGTTCTAAAATGTTGTAAAATTACTAGATTGCATGATGATAAAAATTTAACATTATGTTTTTCATGCAATGAGTTGAACCCATATAACAAACACTTGATTGTGGTACTTCTTCTTTTTGTTGATGACAAAGGGGGAGAAGTATGTTGATGACATGACATGTGATGCATAAGTTTTATGCATATGTTCATGATGATGTGTTGCAAGTATTCATGATGAATATTGCAATGACTTGAATTCTGTTTGAATTCAAGGTTCTATCAATATGGCATATTGATAGGGGGAGTTTGTTTAAACTTCGGGAGTTAAGGTTAACTCCGTCATCAAGTAGTTGTCATAATCAAAAAGGGAGAGATTGTTGAATCTCGTATTTTGATGATGAAACCACTTGATATGTGTTTATAATTTAAACTGCATTTTGAGTGATGTAAGTCTAATCGATCAGGATTAGACAGTTAACGCAGGAGGAATTGACGTTGCGCCGGAGGAGATCATGTCAGGATATTGGACGGCAGAAGGCTTCGGACGTCGGGCATTGGGCCAAGGAGAGCGGAATTACACCAAGGATATCGGGGTTGCGGAGGTCAACCACCGATTGGGCAACAAGCCGCAAGAGAGGACGATGTGCTGAAGAATCGGACGAAGCGCCAACCAATGACGTGCCGGGCAGCAGAATGTCAATTCGCGTTGTAATAATTGTCTAGATCGGAGTAGAGTTTTGGCTTATGTGTGCAGGATTAACTACGATAATGATGAAGACATAAAGCAAAACAAAGTGTCGGTGTCAAGTGCAAAGGATTTGTTGCGAGTTCGAGAGTTCGACGGAAGTCCGAAGGTTCGTCGGGAATGTTGCCGGAACTAGCCGAGAATGAGTAGGGAGCTTGCCAAAGGGTTTTTCGGAAGCTCGCTAGAAGGTTCGTTGGAAGTTCGCGGAGCTCGCCGAGAAAGATTAGAGCTTGCCGAAGAAGCTAGTTGGAACTCGCCAAGATCAAATCGTGAAGTCTAGGAGCTTGCCGGGAGTCCGCAGAATGGTTTCCGAGAGTTTATCGGAAGACCGTCGGAAGTTCGTCGCAGAATGGTTTTGAAATTACTTGATGTTTTCCATGATGTATTTTCTCTTTTCTTTTGAATAATTATTTTTCTTGAAAATTGTATGTTTTATGTTAATAGAATAAAATGTTAGATTTAAATAATCATATATATGTGCTTGAGAAGCAAGAATGTGTATTTTGATGATTTCCATATTAACTTTCAATGATGATGCATGGTTTTTATATGGAAGGCTTGATGATATTTTTTTTAAAACCTTGTCTTTGGTTTTCAAACATGATATATGTTTTTGACATAAGAACAAAACTTGAGCATGCTAATATAAAGTTAATCACATAAATTAAAACTAAAGAAGTTTTAGTTATCTATAAGAATCATTCAAAATTATGTTCAATGAAACCATTGCATAATGATGCAATGAAAATATTAAACATTTTGAAATCATGTTTTAGTGTCATGCATAATGATCATGCTTAATAAATTTCAAAATTATGCATATGAATCTTGTGATTTATGGATTATTGATTTTTACCATAATGAAAGTGCCTTATTAATCTTTGTTGTAATAAATCTTACACTTTCGATTTTAAACATTATACATGTTTTTATTTGGTATAAGTGAAATAAAATCATATGAATTGAAACAACTAAAAAGAGGAAAATATTTTTTCCTTGAAAAATTATTTTTCTCTATCCTATTGATCTTGATGTTTATTATGATAAATCTCTTGAAAGTAATGTTGATATTTTGATGATTTGAATTTAAAATGAGTTTTATCAAAATCATGATCTTGATTTTTTGGAATAATATGAGATTTCCTTTGATGATTTTTTTTCATTATTTAAAAGGAGATTTGTCGAAATGATTCATGGAATTTTAGATTCATGACATGATCCTTCATTTGTTTATGAGATGGTTGAAATCTTTGTACCCTTGAATTTTTCCCTTCTCCTTTCGATTTTTGAATTTATGCGTGTTATATGTTGAAGATTTGAAACCATATTTTGATATCATGCATACCCAAAAAATGTTGATTTGACAAATTGAATGATTTGAAAATGAATAATGATTTTTCTTTTGAATGTAACTTGTGATATTCTTTATAAATCATCATCTTGATTTCTCAATATTCGATACATGAAATTTTATTGTGAATCAAGATCTTGTTTTTTAAACTCCCATGTTTCTTCTTATTGTTTACTAAAGAAGAAATTTTCTGAAATAAATCATGATTTAAAATACTATAAGTTATTGCCAAAAAGATGTATCATGTATGATATGCTCATAATATTGATTGATTTATTCAATATCGCGCATGAATGAAATATAAGGTTTTTGAAATAGTGCATGTTTTAATTTGAAAATATAATGATGCACAAATGAGATTGATACTTAACCCTTGTCATAATTTGAATATTATAGTAAAGGGAAATGAATTACACTAATTGTATTTTTATTCCCCTCTATTTGACAATGACATAGGGGGAGCAAATTTTGCTAGCTAGCTTGCAAATATCAAGAGAAGCAATGAGTGCTAAGTTACACATTTTGAGAAATGTTGCTAGCTCAAGATGCAAAATTTGGAAACTTGTATATTGCTAAGGAAGTAAAACTTGCAAGCTTGCACTTCTTAAAAAGAGATGAAAGATCTTACCTATCGAAAGAAGTAAAAAGTGCAAAACTTAGAAAACTTACAACAAAATTGCTCTTGCCATGCTTTGTATTAAAAATAGGTTGATATCCATAAAAGCATCGTATTAAATTTTTTAATGTATCACAATGTATCACATATATCACAAATTAAAATTTTTGAGACTATTATCATATCATGTTCAACAATTGATATTTTTCATTGATATGATAAATTATTATCTCATGATGTATCGCATAATGATATCATGATTTGCTATTGTATCATGTGATCCTTGGTGAATTTCCATATTGGTATCCTTCATTAAATGGTTTCTTTACATTTTTATCTTGTATGTATCATGTGATTATTGAAATATTGATTGATGCAAATTCATAATTTATATAAAAGTCTAAATCATTAGTTCCTCTCCTTTTCGGTCAATCAAAAAAAAAGGGAGAAAGATTGCTAGATCAAGGCAGATGTTGAATCTCGGTTTTGATGATGAAACTAATTGATTGTGTTTAGATGTTTAACTGCATTTTGAGTAATGCAGGTCTACTCGATCAGATTAGACAGTTGATGCAGGAGGAATTGACGCTTCTTGGAGGAGGAGATCACGTCAGGATATTGGACGGCAGAAGGCTTCGGACGTCAGGCATCGGGCTAAGGAGAGCGGAATTGCGCCAAGGATATCGGGGTTGCGGAGGTCAACCGCCGATAGGGCAACAAGCCGCAAGAGAGGACGATGCGCTGAAGAATCGGACGAAACGCCAACCAATGACGTGCCGAGCAATGGAATGTCGATTCGCGTTGTAATAACTGTCTAGATCGGAGTAGAGGTTTGGCTTGTATGTGCAGGATTAACTACGATAATGATGAAGACATAAAGCGAAACAAAGTGCAGAGTCAAGCACGAAGGATTCGTTGGGAGTTCAAGAGTTCGACGGAAGTCCGAAGGATCGTCGAGAACACTGCCGGAACTAGCCGAGAATGAGTAGGGAGCTTGCCGAAGGGTTTTTTGGAAGCTCGCCGGAAGGTTCGTGGGAAGTTCGCAGAGTTCGCCGAGAAAGATCGGAGCTTGCCGAAGAAGCTCGTTGGAACTCGCCAAGATCAAATCGTGAAGTTTAAGAGCTTGCCGGGAGTCCGCAGAATGGTTTCCGAGAGTTTATCGGAAGACCGCCGAAAGTTCGCCGGAAGCTCGTCGGAAGAAGTCTTGACTTATGGACTTTGTAATAGCTTATAAAATGTCTTTAAATTCGTAGTTAGCATATTAATTAGGGTTAGGATTAGGTATTAATCCTATAACCCAAGTAGGGGCCTATAACATTGTAGGCTGAAAACACTGTAGGCGGTGGGCAGAAAACACTGTAGTGGGCTGAAAACACTGTAGGCGGTGGCACCGCCTGGGCAAGGCAGTGGCACCGCCCAGTGCCCGAGAGCTGGGCAGTAGCATCGCCTGGGCTGGGCGGTGGCATCGCCTAGCACTGTCAGTGCCTGACACTGACAGGCGGTGGCACCGCCAGCATCGGGAACTCCACGAGAATTCAAATT
This sequence comes from Musa schizocarpa, assembly GCA_900464855.2. Lineage (NCBI taxonomy): Eukaryota > Viridiplantae > Streptophyta > Magnoliopsida > Zingiberales > Musaceae > Musa > Musa schizocarpa. Next base: position 25,587,453 of record LS990918.1, read on the forward strand.
TGGAGCCCAAATTTGAATCCTCTTGAGGCCTATAAATACCCCTCAAATATCAGCTAAGATTACAACTTTTAGAGCAGCAAGTGTTTGAGAGAAAGGCCTTAGAAAAGTCCTTGCTAGTCTTGTTTTCAATTTGCTAGTGTTCAGCTCCTTCTTTCTTGCTAAAAATCTGTAAGAGAGTGAACCGCTCGTAAAAGTTGTAAGAGGGGTATTTACCCTTCCCTTTCAAGAGATTTGCTAGTGGAAGGTGGGAACCTCATCGAAGAGGGGCCTCGCAAGTGGATGTAGGTCATTTGACCGAACCACTGTAAAATCGGCGTGATCTCTGGTTTGCATTTACTTATTGTCATTTATATTACTGCAAACCATTTGCACTTTAATGCTATACTACTTTGTCTCCGTCTTACTTATCTCTTCAAGTTAAAACGCAATCGAAATGGTTTGAAACGAAAACGTTGCTTTTATCGTACGAAGTTTTCAAAAAGTGTTTAAATCGTGAAAAGTTTATCGCACTTCACCGCTGCACTAATTCACCCCCCCCCTCTTAGTGCCGCTCCGATCCTAACAAGGGTCACACACATATGGTAGGCATTGCGATAAATAGAGGTTCGGATATGAGATATCCGACGGAGCCCTTATCTTATTGGATGCAGATCCAATACCCACTAGGGGAGGACCCATTAGGGTTTGACAGGGGACCTCTATAAATAGGAGGGATTCAGAGCCCCATGGGCTAGAGAGCTTTTGTTTGCCTTTTCCTAATCTCCTCTCCATCTCCACCTCAGAGTAGGTCTGGAGTTTTGAGGAGCGTCGTTGCAACCCTGCTGTGTGGATCACCGCTAGAGAGGACGACGCTTGACCTCCTTCACCCTCTCCTAAGGATCTGCAAGGAAACTGGGATATACGATCTCCCTAGGTAACACAATCTACTCTATACGCAGTTTCATGTTTCGCGAATTTTTGCATACCAATCTTCGCACGACGATGAACATCTCTTTGGGAATCGGGGATTTTGTTTTTCTTGTTCTTCCGCTGCGCATATAATGTCACCCCCAAGGATTTCCCGACAGTGGTATCAGAGCCAGGTTGCTCGTGCGAATGATTGGTTTTGAACTGCGTGTGTTGTGTTTAGGAAGAATTTTGACCTCAAAATTGTTGACGCAAAAACAAAGAAGGGCAACAACAGTTGCTGCCCTCGATCTGCGTGCGTGCAGCGCAACCGAAGGTGGGCAGCACAAGGGCTGCGTCTGTTGCAGCTGGCCGGGGGCCTGCTTGCAACAGGCTTGCTGCCAGCAGGGCTAGCAGCCCACGGGCAGAGGCGCCGCAAGGCAGCGGCGCCCGCCGCCGCTGCTCCCGCGGGCATAACCCCCCCGAAGGAGCGGTCGCCCGGCGGGACAGCACCGGCGGCGGAGACGGCGGCGCCCGAAAGGGGCGCCCACCCGCAGCGGCAGCCCATGGGCAGAGGCGCCGTAGGGCAGCGGAGCCCGAAGGGGGCGCCCACCCGCAGCGACAGCACTGCCAGCGGGCGTGCCGCCTGCAAGCGAGGGCAGTGCCCTTGCCGCGCCGCACAGGCCGCCGGCAGCAGCAGCAGAGAAAAGGGGAAAGGGCATTAGGGTTTTTTGAGAAAAAGATAGTTTTGCCCCTCGGAATTTGAGAAATTTCAGTTTCTGTCTTTTGTCAAAATTATGAAAATACCCCTATGAATTCAAAAATTCCCTTTAATGTCCCTGATTTCAGAAAATATTAATTAATTAAAAGGTTTTGTTGATTATTATTATTATTTTCTTATTATCTAGTAGTCCTACATTATGATGATTATTTATACATGTGATGTATGATGTGTGGACGGATGATCATGGACCGTGTGATGTGTGTACTTGTGATTATTATTATTGAGGTCTGCGAACCTCCATTATATTTCTCGTTTATTGTCGGGCCTTCGTGCCTATGATTAAGTTGTAATCACATGAGGAGGCACAGCGGGAGCGTGGATGCGATAGCAGGACCCACGAGACGGACGATCGTGATGCATGAAGATGCATCAAGATGTCGACAGAACCGACAAGGACGAAATGGACGATCACAGGGTATGGAGATGCACCGTTGCACACATAGATCTTGATGTGAGTGATTAGGCCTACTGGCTCGGGCCTAATCATATTAGGTTGTGGTCCATGATCATCTGGTGTACTTGCTTATACACATACTAGATATGTATATATATTTGCATGCGATGTAGATATATAATAAATATGTATATATGTGACATATCATATTAGGAGACCAAATCCTATAAACATCTCTCGATAATATTAAGTCGGTAAACGTGAAGCAATTAGATTGACCCACATGGCCTTCCATCGTTATAAGTAGAAACCGATTCTCGGTGTAGGTTGAGTTGGTTGTCACGCCCCTCAAAAATATATCGATAATATTTAAAATTTTCATCATAACTAACCCAGGATCCAAGCACACATTTGAGGTCACTAAGAAAACATTCAGATCAAAATTTCACCTCTATAGTCTACAAATTCATAACCCTGTGCATTTCATAAACATACCACACATCACTCGATAATTCATACAATCAGAACTCAACTCATCAAGATAATAACCACAATATAAATTCACAAATGGGGAAGTCTATGCAGTCACCAAACCAACGATTACCATAAGATCATATCATTACTCGAATTTAACTTAACATACCAAAATCCTATACATGAGGGATCCTTTATCTTACACAAAATCCACAGGTTTAGATTCATCGTCACATTCCATAAGATGCAGAGTATCTTATACAACAATTACACATATGCTAACAAAGATCTGCCCAAAATCTTCTAAACTTTCCACATCCTCATTAATCTTAACATTTAAGCAAGCAATATGCTATCCCGAAAAATTTATCAACAAACGGGTGAGCATAAAGAGCTCAACAAAGTGACTAACATATCCATATCAAAATAGTACAACTTCCAAAGAGATACAGTTCCAAAATACAAGGCAGAATATATGATTTCGTAGACATAATATCATTAAGAGCAGAAACACAATTGTCCTTTCAATCTTACATATTTGGTTCCCCTCGACAGATTGGGGCATAGAGTAATTGGAGCATATCAAGAACAAAGGAAACATATCGGAGTTTATCAATGGCATATAAAATGTTCCGAAGCATATCAACGACATATGGAACATTTCGAAGCAAAATCATCAGTGAATGAACATATCAGAGCATATCAAAACAAATATCGTACAGAAGCTCAAACGTCGTCCTTGACGTTGCAATCATATCATTCTTATCCGAGCATGAACAAAAACAACTCACCAAAACTCGGATGTCATATCAAACATATAGAAGGTGTGGTGGGATCTCGGTCGAATGTGATTCATCCATTTCTGAATGACCACCGACAAAAAGTCTCCCACGTCTAGGAGATCCCTCCACCCACGTCTAGGTGAAGTCGAGGGGGGGCAGCAGAGCATCGCAGGCTCTAAGCACATACCCTTTACCATTTCTCGGCAAAGGTCCAGAATATCCCACCTGAGCGGGACCCCACAGAGCGGGTAATAAGCGATCCCACGGGAGCGGGACCCCACAGAGCGGGTATTAAGCGCATACCCTTTACCATTTCTGGCAAAGGTCCAGAAAATCCCACACACCCAGAGTACAAGAGGGCAGTTTTAACAATAAGTAGCATATATCGAAGCACACGCGAACAACAAACGTGCATGTGCCTTTTTCGAGACAATACGAAACAAAGAACAAATCTCTCACAAATGTATTCAGATTTGGAATGAAATAAAAACAAGAGTGTACAGGGATTCCAAGCAATCATATTTAGCTCAAATCCAATAAGAAGGTTAGACGAATTCAAATATCCAAAGGAACGGAGACAGAATCAAAATCGACCAAAGCTTCGATTTCGGACAGAATTCCAGTGGCACATCAAACAAATACTTCAGAATATCAATTATGCTCCAATACCCATAAGAAAACTATGGTCGAACCATATATCAATCTATATTCTGATGGAACAAATTTCATATGAAACAGGGTTCCCAACGCGGAGTTACCTTTGATTTGGTAACACAAGGTCAAAAACACAATCACTGGTTTGCAGAATTTATAGGGTCGGATTCAACAGACAATAGGGTAGGCAATTGAAATCCAAAATTTTCAAACTATAAGTCAAAAGAAATATTTTCAAGTCTAGTTTCAAATAAAATCAGTTTGGTACAATTCAAAATTTTCAACAGGGAGTTATAGGCATTTTAGTATCGACAGGTCAGAAATCTTGAACCCTGTTTTACAGTGTCTATAGGCTCAATTGAATCAGATGTTTGGGTAAGTATTCGGTGTCCAAAATCTACAAAATCAGTGTCAACAGGAAGATATAAGAGTCTAATTTTCAAACAAAATAGTTCCTGCCCGAATTCACATTTTGTACTAAAACTTATAGCTGAAACAGTGTATAGGGGTCAGTTTACCGAAAAAATACTTCAAAATCCATGGTTCTATGTCCAAAGAGAGACATATCAGTTTCTAAATAGAAATCCTTCAATTTATTTTGATTCAACATAAAAACAGAGACTAAAAATTCTCTAGGATGGGGTTAGAACACTTGCCTTTGAGAATTTTGACCCCCAATTGAGAAGATTGAGCAAGAAACCTTAAAGCCCCAATTTCTTCTTCCTCTTCTTCTTCTTCTTCTTCTTCTTCTTTCTTTCTTTCTTTCCCAGATCATCCACGCAGCTGCCTTCTCTGCTTCCTTAAGAACGAAGGCAGAGAGGCTTAAGCGGTGGAGTTTGTATTTTTTGTACATTTTACAGTTTAGTCCTTGTATTTATCATATTTACGATTAGGTCCTCAGGGTTTACATATAGGTCCTCAGATTTTTGTTTTAACAAATCCTCCAACTCTTATGAATAAGTTCTCAGATTCATACTTTGACTTTTTATCAAATTTAAAATAGATACATGCATTACAACTAGAACTTATACGAAAATTCGGAAATGAGGGGTGTTACACTCTACCCCCCTTAAAAGAAAAATTTAGTCCTCTAAATTTATCGTACCTCTATCGATGAAAAGACGGGGGTACACCTTTTTCATTTCCTCCTCTAGCTCCCAAGTTGTCTGCTCTCCAGAATGATGTTTCCAAATTATTTGAACCAGTGGGATTACCCGATTCCTTATGACTTTTTCTTTCTTATCAACGATCTGAATAGGCTCTTCCACATAAGATAAATCTTTATCAATCTCCACCAGCTCATACTTAATGATGTGAGAAGGGTCATATATATACTTCCTAATCATCGAGACATGAAATATATCATGGACATGACTCAATGCTGGTGGCAAGGCAATCCTGTAGTTTACGTAACCAACCCTCTCGAGAACCTCAAAAGGTCCAATAAATCAAGGGCTTAACTTTCCTTTCTTCCCAATCCTAATAATGCCTTTGGAAGGGGAGACTTTCAAGAATACAAAATCTTCGATTTCAAACTCAATATCTCATCTTCTATTGTCGGATAACTCTTTTGACGACTTCTGAGCAGTTTTAACCTTTCCCTTATAACTTGAATTTTCTCGAAGTTTCTTGTACCTTATCCGGTGCTAATGACTTTTGTCACCAACTTCTTCCCAACATATAGGTGTTATGCACTTTCGTCCATATAAAGCTTCATAAGGAGCCATCCTAATACTTGAATGATAACTATTATTATAAGTGAACTCAACAAGTGAAATATCCTTATCCTATTCACCTTTCCAATCCATAACATAGGCTCTAAGCAAATCCTCAAGTGTTTGAATTGTTCTTTCTGACCACCATCGGGCCTCCGAGGATGATATGCTTGTACTAAAACTTAACTTTAGTGCCCATAGATTCCTGTAATCTTCTCCAGAATCTAGAGAGAAATCTGAGTCTCTATCGAGATGATCTCCTTTGGAATACCATGAAGTCTTACTATTTCACCCGACATATAAATCTGCAAGTCTATCAAGCTTAATAAGTCATATTAATCGGTAGGAAATGTGCAGATTTTGTTAACCTATCAATGATAACCCAAATAGCATCATGCTTTTTAGAGGTTTTGGGTAGTCCTGAAACAAAATCCATAGTAATGCATTCCCATTTCCATTCAGGAATATCTAAAGGTTGTAACAACCCTCCAGGTCTTTGGTGTTCTACTTTAATTTGCTGACAAGTCAAACATTTTGAAACATACATTGCAATTTCCTTCTTCATGCCTTCCCATCAATAATGACTTTGAAGATCTCTATACATCTTAGTGCTCCCAGGATGTATGGTGTACTTTGAAGTATGACTTTCCTTCAGGATTTGATTCTTAATATCTGGTTCATTTGGTACACATACCCTCTCCCCAAATCTCAATAAGCCATCCTTTGAAACTTGAAATTGTGGCTTCAATTCCTTTTCTACTTCATTCCTCAAGTAGATTAAATGTGGATCTCGTAATTGTCCTTCCTTAATTTGTTGAATAAGATTGGATTGCACTCGAATAGAGGCCATCAATATCATCGAGTCTTGCTCTTTCCTCAAAGCTTTCAAATCAAAATTTTCTTCTAATAACTTCCATTGCTTCACAACCAGACTAGCCATAAAACTTGTAGATTTCCTACAAGTGCATCAGCTACAACATTGGCTTTGCCCGGGTGATAACGGATGGCACAATCATAATCCTTCAGAAGTTCTATCCATCTTCGCTGCCTCATGTTTAACTCTTTCTGAGTGAAAATGTATTTTAAACTCTTGTGATCAGTGAAGATTTCAAACTGTCGACCATACAAATAATGTCTCCAAATCTTTAGAGCAAAAATAATTGCTGCTAATTCCAAATCATGAGTTGGATAATTCAATTCATAACCTTTAAGTTGCCTAGAAGCATAAGCAATTACTCTCCCTTCCTGCATCAAAACACATCCTAGGCCTTTTCTTGAAGCATCAGTATAAACTACAAATCCCTCACTACCACTTGGAATAGTGAGAATAGGGGCACTAGTCAATCTTCTTTTTAACTCTTGAAAACTTTGCTCACAATCATCACCCCATACAAATTTCATATTCTTTTTAGTGAGGTTGGTGAGAGGTTGAGCGATTCGAGAAAATCCCTTAACAAATCTCCTGTAATAACCTGCCATGCCCAAAAAGCTTCGAACTTCTGTTACATTTGTTGGTACTTCCCATTCAACTACAGCTTCTATTTTCCTTGGATCAACAGATATACCCTTCCCTGAAATCACATGGCCTAAGAAAGCAACTTCATTCAACCAAAATTCACATTTGCTGAACTTCGCATACAACTTATTTTCTCTTAGTATGGACAACACATCTCTCAAGTGTTCCTCATGCTCCTGATTACTCTTTGAATACACCAATATGTCATCAATAAATACAATTACACAGATATCCAAGAGCGGTTGAAATATCCTATTCATTAGTTCCATAAAAAGCTGCAGGGCATTTGTCAAACCGAAAGGCATCACCAAGAATTCATAATGACCATATCGAAGTTCTCAAAGTCTGTTTTTGAAATATCCTCCTCCTTGATCTTCAATCGATAGTATCCTCACCTCTCGTGTCAATCTTAGAGAATACTTGTGCACCCCCTGCAGTTGATCAAACAAATCATCAATTCTAGGTATGGGATACTTATTTTTGATGGTCACCATTCAACTGTCTATAATCAATACAAAGCCTCAATGTTCCATCCTTCTTCTTCACTAATAGTACCGAGCACCCCATGGGGATACACTGGGTCGTATGAAACCCTTATCTAATAATTCTTGTATTTGCTTTTTAATTCATCTAACTCGAGTGGTGCCATTCTGTAGGGAGGCTTAGATATTGGGGTTGTCTTGAGACCGGATCAATAGCAAATTCACCCTCTCTATCTAGAGGTAAACCGTGCAAAGTCATCCGGGAATACATCAGGGAATTCTTTGACCACTACAATTTCGTCTAGGTGGGTTTCCTGATTTGAATGCTCCTTTACACACACCATATAACAAACACAACCTTTCTGCATAAGACGATAAACTTGAAGTGCTGATATCAAGCAAGGAGGCAAATCATGCCTAATGCCCTCAAAGAAAAATATAGGGCTGATCCGGTATGCAGAAAAGTAATTATTTTTTTGTAACAATCAATACTAGCGTGATGAGAAGATAACCAATCCATGCCAAGTATAATATCAAAGCCCCGGATCTCTAGGAGAATCAAATCAACAAGGAGTTCGTGGTCCCCAATAGAGATCAAACAAGATGGGTAGACCAAGTTTGTTGCCAATGAATCTCCAACAAACAGCTTGTTACATATAACATATAATCCAATCCAGGGGTTTAGGTAGAATATCCAAGTGACAAGCAAAGTATTGTGAAACAAACGATAAGTTGGAGCCGGGATCAAACAAAACTTTTGCATTTCTCTTAGAAACATGAAGAATACCTTCAACCACAGATTTAGAAGCTTTAGGATCTTGTTCAAGATAGCATACGCTCTAGCATAGGTTGAGGGTCTAGGAGGCAAAGGCTCTTTTTTTTCCTGTTCAATGAGGGGCAATCTCTTACTTGATGATCTAACTTTCCACAAGCAAAATAGGCTCTAGTCACCCGAAAAACACAAACATGTTTCATAACTTAACTTGCAATTCATATATGATTGAGTCTTTTTTCTACATGACTTTCCTTTTCAAATCCAAATGTCTTGACACTCTTGTTATTACTTCCTGATTCATTTCCAATCATATTTTTATTGGTAAACTTGTCCTTATCATTCGTAACACTGATCTCCAAAAATAATTTTCTTTGTTGCCATTAATGATCAGCCTCTACTTCCAATATAAGGTGGCAAAAGAATTCTTTCGATCATTAGAACAATTTTGTACATCAAATATCTTCTCTGTTTGCATCATCCATTTTTCTACCACCAATGAAATTTGGTTCACCATGTTTTCATCGCGCTACTCTGATTTTGTATCCTCGATCAATCCTTTCATCCCCCTTAATTAATCATAAACAAATGAAATAGGAGGACCATAAGTCCTCATCATCCTAGATTCCCAAAATGCATCAAAGAAAATTTCCACCAATCATTATCACTGGACCTCAATATATTTTGCACGTCAACATATCAAATATTTCAGTGATCCTCAAACAATGCTCTGATACCACCTCTGTCACGCCCCTCAAAAATATATCGATAATATTTAAAATTTTCGTCATAACTAACCCAGGATCCAAGCACACATTTGAGGTCACTAAGAAAACATTCAGATCAAAATTTCACCTCTATAGTCTACAAATTCATAACCCTGTGCATTTCATAAACATACCACACATCACTCGATAATTCATACAATCAGAACTCAACTCATCAAGATAATAACCACAATATAAATTCACAAATGGGGAAGTCTATGCAGTCACCAAACCAACGATTACCATAAGATCATATCATTACTCGAATTTAACTTAACATACCAAAATCCTATACATGAGGGATCCTTTATCTTACACAAAATCCACAGGTTTAGATTCATCGTCACATTCCATAAGATGCAGAGTATCTTATACAACAATTACACATATGCTAACAAAGATCTGCCCAAAATCTTCTAAACTTTCCACCGCCTCAGCCCAATCTTAACATTTAAGCAAGCAATATGCTATCCTGAAAAATTTATCAACAAACGGGGTGAGCATAAAGAGCTCAAAGAAGTGACTAACATATCCATATCAAAATAGTACAACTTCCAAAGAGATACAGTTCCAAAATACAAGGCAGAATATACGATTTCGTAGACATAATATCATTAAGAGCAGAAACACAATTGTCCTTTCAATCTTACATATTTGGTTCCTCACAGATTGGGGCATAGAGTAATTGGAGCATATCAAGAACAAAGGAAACATATCGAGTTTATCAATGGCATATAAAATGTTCAAGCATATCAACGACATATGGAACATTTCAAGCAAAATCATCGAATGAATGAACATATCGAGCATATCAAAACAAATATCGCATGAAGCTCAAACGTCGTCCTTGACGCTGCAATCATATCATTCTTATCCAGAGCATGAACAAAACAACTCACCAAAACTCGATGTCATATCAAACATATAGAAGGTGTGGTGGGATCTCAAATCAGAATGTGATTCACCCATTTCTGAATGACCACTGACAAAAGTCTCCCACGCCTGGGAGATCCCTCCACCCACGCCTAGGTGAAGTCGAGGGGTTGGCAGAGCATCGCAGGCTCTAAGCACATACCCTTTACCATTTCGGCAAAGGTCCGTAATATCCCACGGAGCGGGACCCCACAGAGCGGGTAATAAGCGCATCCCACGGAGCGGGACCCCACAGAGCGGGTATTAAGCGCATACCCTTTACCATTTCTGGCAAAGGTCCAGACAATCCCACACACCAGAGTACAAGAGGGCAGTTTTAACAATAAGTAGCATATATCGGAAGCACACGCGGAACAACAAACGTGCATGTGCCTTTTCGAGACAATACGAAACAAAGAACAAATCTCTCACAAATGTATTCAGATTTGGAATGAAATAAAAACAAGAGTGTACAGGGATTCCAAGCAATCATATTTAGCTCAAATCCAATAAGAAGGTTAGACGAATTCAAATATCCAAAGGAACGGAGAGAATACATCTAAAATCCACCAAAGCTCGATTTCGGACAGAATTCCAGTGGCACATCAAACAAATACTTCAGAATATCAATTATGCTCCAATACCCATAAGAAACCTATGGTCGAACCATATATCAATCTATATTCTGATGGAACAAATTTCATATGAAACAGGGTTCCCAACGCGGAGTTACCTTTGATTTGGTAACACAAGGTCAAAAACACAATCACTGGTTTGCAGAATTTATAGGGTCGGATTCAACAGACAATAGGGTAGGCAATTGAAATCCAAAATTTTCAAACTATAAGTCAAAAGAAATATTTTCAAGTCTAGTTTCAAATAAAATCAGTTTGGTACAATTCAAAAATTTTCAACAGGGAGTTATAGGCATTTTAGTATCGACAGGTCAGAAATCTTGAACCCTGTTTTACAGTGTCTATAGGCTCAATTGAATCAGATGTTTGGGTAAGTATTCGGTGTCCAAAATCTACAAAATCAGTGTCAACAGGAAGATATAAGAGTCTAATTTTCAAACAAAATAGTTCCTGCCCGAATTCACATTTTGTACTAAAACTTATAGCTGAAACAGTGTATAGGGGTCAGTTTACCGAAAAAATACTTCAAAATCCATGGTTCTATGTCCAAAGAGAGACATATCAGTTTCTAAATAGAAATCCTTCAATTTATTTTGATTCAACATAAAAACAGAGACTAAAAATTCTCTAGGATGGGGTTAGAACACTTGCCTTTGAGAATTTTGACCCCCAATTGAGAAGATTGAGCAAGAAACCTTAAAGCCCCAATTTCTTCTTCCTCTTCTTCTTCTTCTTCTTCTTCTTCTTCTTTCTTTCTTTCTTTCCCAGATCATCCACGCAGCTGCCTTCTCTGCTTCCTTAAGAACGAAGGCAGAGAGGCTTAAGCGGTGGAGTTTGTATTTTTGTACATTTTACAGTTTAGTCCTTGTATTTATCATATTTACGATTAGGTCCTCAGGGTTTACATATAGGTCCTCAGATTTTTGTTTTAACAAATCCTCCAACTCTTATGAATAAGTTCTCAGATTCATACTTTGACTTTTTATCAAATTTAAAATAGATACATGCATTACAACTAGAACTTATACGAAAATTCGGAAATGAGGGGTGTTACATTGGTCGAGTCCCTCGAGACTCACCTATATCCCGATTCGCTATCTTGCTTACGACATAGAGATGTGACCGGTGACCTGAGGGCATGGTATACTTGGTCGAGTCCCTCGAGGGTATATCATCAAATCAGACTCATCTTGTAATGAAGGTGTTGACTTAACCGAGCATCATGGTTGGTCGAGTCCCTCGAGGCCATGGTGATTCGGAGGCCGAACAGGACGGGAATCACAAGGAGTTGTGATCGACAAGAGTTGCCTACCTTTTAGGCTTAGTGTGATTGGTCAAGTCCCTCGAGGTTACACTAAGACGCTGATTGGATCCTGATCCACACTAGAAGTCTGCTGGAGACTTCTGTTTCACGTGCTGAGGGTGTCACGTGACTCGTTAGTAAAATAGTGGGAGCATATTAAGATAGAAGTCCATATCTTGATAGTTTATTTCTTGCAAAATCTGCATGTTATTCATTTCTACTGCATCTTTATTTTCAGAAAATGACGCTTTCAAATCCATTATGTGGCATACTTGATGTCAACCGCCTCACTGGTCCAAATTATACGGATTGGCTCCGTAACTTGAGAATTATTCTCACAGCGGAGAAAATCATGTACGTCCTTGATACAGTGATGCCTGCACCCGAAGAAGGGGCAAACGAGGATGAGATCGCTTGCTATGTGAAGTAAATTGATGACTCCACTCTTGCTGAGTGCTAAATGTTGGGCTCTATGACTCCTAAGTTACAGAGACAACATGAAAAGATGTCTTGAGTTACAAAGACGACATGAAAAGATGGATGCCAGATCCATTCTCCTACATGTCCGAAAATTATTTGAGGAACAGGGAAAGACTCAGTGATATGAGATATCTAAGAGCCTCTTCCGCGCTAGGATGACTGAGGGGACATCGGTTCAGAACCATGTCCTAAAGATGATTGAGTGGATAGAGAAACTCATAGGTCTAGGAATGGTCCTAGAGGATAACTTGTGTGTGGACATTGTGCTTCAGTCCCTACCAGATTCCTTTTCATAGTTCACAATGAATTTTAATATAAACAAGCTTGAAGTGACTCTCCTAGAGCTTCTCAATATGTTGAGGGAGGCAGAGAGTACTATCAAGAAAGAGAAGCCAGTTCTCTACACTGGTGAGACCAAAAGGAAAAGGAAAGCAGAAAGGTCCCTTAAGAAGGGAAAGGGCAAGGTCAAACCAGGTAAAGCAAAGGTTGCTAAGAAAGACCCAGCAAAGGACAAAGGCCAGTGCTTACACTGTGGTAAAGATGGGCACTGGAAGAAAAACTGCAAAGAGTACCTTGCAGAAAGGGCGAAACAAAAACTTGATGAAGCTTCAGGTATATTCATGATCAGTCTCCATTTCTCAGACTCTTATGATAACATATGGGTATTGGATACCGGTAGTGCTTATCATATATGCAATTCGTTGCAGGTTCTGGCAAGGCCTAGGAAACTAGAGAGAGGCGAGATGGACCTCAAGATGGGTAATGGAGCAAAAGTTGCTGTAGTAGCTGTTGGCGAGGTCACCCTACATCTGCCTAGTGGAGCTTTTATTGCATTAGATGCATGTTATTTTGTTCCTTCTATTATCAAAAATATTATCTCCATTTCATGTTTAATAGTTAGTGGATATAAATTTGTTTTTGAGAACAATGGTTGTTCGATATTATTAGATGATAAGATCATCATGAAAGGAACATTGCATAATAGTTTATTTATATTAGACACCACTCCACATATCATGAATGTAAATGTGTCCAAAAGGAAACAAGATGAGTTGAACAGTGCATACCTGTGGCATTGTAGGCTAGGTCACATCCATGAAAGAAGGATTCAAAAGTTGCTAAATGATGGATATCTAGATCCATTCGACTATGTGTCATATGCAACTTGTGAGCCTTGCATTCGTAGAAAATTGACCAACTCTCCATTTAGTGGAACTGGAGAGAGAGCCACTAAGTTGTTGGAACTCATACATAGTGATGTATGTGGACCCCTATCAACTCATGCAATTGGAGGTTACTCCTACTTCATTACATTTACTAATGATTTCTCAAGGTATGGATATGTGTACTTAATGAAGTACAAGTCCGAGGCCTTTGAGAAATTCAGAGAGTATAAGAATGAGGTGGAGAACCAGACTGGAAAGAGTATCAAAATTCTTCGATCAGATCGAGGAGGTGAGTACTTAAGTATAAAGTTCACTCAATTCCTCAAGGACTATGGGATATTATCCCAATGGACACCTCAGTTAGGATCAAGAGCACTAAGAGGGGGGGGGGGGGTGAATTAGTGCAGCGGAAAACTTTCTGCGATTAAAATCAAAAGCTGCGTTCGAATGACAAAAATGATTTCGATGTAAAATTTGATTCTAAGACTACTTTAGCTTAAGATTAAGCGAGATGAAGTTAGAGTAGATCTATAGAGGCAGTTTGCAGTTTATGATAAAAATCAGAATGTAAGCGCAAACTAAAATCCAACGTTCGTACGATAAAACCGGTTTACGTCTAAATGTCAACTTTGAAGATACTGAACTTTGAAATATGTTTTGTAAATGCGCAGAAGGCAGTTTGCAGTTATGATTGGAGTTAAAACGTAAACGTAAACTGAAATGTAGTGATCGCATTTAAAAAACTCGATTTACGCCTAAACGCATTCGAAAGATCTGAACTTAGAGATATGTTTTGTAAATCCAGAAGGCAGTTTGCAGTTATAATTGAGTCAAAACGTAAACGTAAACTGCAATGTAATGATCGCATTTAAAAAACATCGATTTACGTCTAAATGCAGATTCGAAAAGATCTGAACTTAGAAACTCGTTTGTAAAAGCGCAGAGGGCAGTAGCTATTTAGGATGTTTGCAGTAATGATAAAGTGCTCAAAGTAAATGCAAACCAAAGATTTAGAGTGGTTCGGTCAGTCTTGACCTACTCCACTTTTGGTTTCCTCCACCGACAAGGTCACCGACGTCAACTAGAGGCCTTCCTTCAATAGGCGAAGGCCAACTGCCCTTTTACAGTTTCACTCCTTTTGACGGGCTCAGGAGACAACCCTTACAGAACTTTTCTCTCCTCTATTTACAACTCAAAACTTGAAGAACAGAGGGAGGAGAACTTTTGGGCTTTACAACAATTTTGAGCTCTTAGAATCACAGAAAAGATCAAGAATTCGGTGTAGGTCTGTTCTTTTTCAGTGCTGAATGGGTGGGGTATTTATATGCCCCAACCCAGTTCAAATTTAGAGCTCAAAACTATCAAATCCCGGAATTCCGGGATCAGGCGGTTGCACCTCTTGACTGGAGCGGTTGCACCGCCTGGCAGAGCTCGAAGACTGAGCCCAAGCGGTTGCACCTCTCGGTCAGGGGCGGTTGCACCGCCTGAGTTTCGCTCGGAGACTGAGCCCCAAGCGGTGCCACCTCCTGACTGAGGCGGTTGCACCTCCTGCCAAAGCTCGAAGATCGAGCTCAGGCGTTGCTACCTCTCTGTCAAGGGGGGTTGCACCGCCCAGTCTCGCTCGGAGACTGAGCCCAGGCGGTGCCACCTCCTGGCTGGGGCGGTTACACCGCCCAGTCTCCCTGGGAGACTTAGCCCAGGCGGTGCTACCTCCTGGCTTAGGCGGTTGCACCTCCTGGTGCAATCAGGGTCCGAATGGGTAGCTCCATTCGGCCCAATTTCGGTTTTTCAGGGGCCCAATTGCCCCAAGATTAAGCTAATGGAATCACCTCCCATTTCCAACTTAATCAATGTGCTAACTACGATTAATTCTAAGACAATTCCTGCAGCTTTGCTTCGGTGCGTCAATCGCTTCTTCCGGCGAGTTTCCGGCGAACTTCCGTCGATCATCCGATGAACCCTCGGTGATGCTCCTGCGGACTTCCGGCAAACTCCTAGACTTGCGACGATCCACTTGGCGAGTTTCCAACGAGCTTCGCTTGGCAAGCTTCTGGACTTCTCGGATCTATTCCCGTAGAACCTCCGATGACTGTCCGAACTTCCGTCGAACTCTCAGACTCCCAACGTGATCATTGACTTGACTTCGGCGCAACTCCTGCTGCTTGTCTAACTTTCATCGTAGTTAATCCTGCACACTTATCTCAACACATAGATTAGACAACAAATGACAATTGACTTCATCATCAAAATCCGAGATTCAACAATCTCCCCCTTTTTGATGATGACAATAAATTGATAATGGAGTTATCCTTAACTCCCCCTGTCTATATGCCATAATTGAGATAAGTCAATCTTGAATTCAAGACCTAAGAATTCAAGTGACATATTGATAAGTTAAATCATTTGAACTTATCAATACTCCCATCATGATTCCCATCATGATGTATCTCTCTGAAGATGATGTCAAGGCTTGACATCCATCATCAGATTTTATATAACAAGTTTGAATGATGGTAATTGTAACAAGTCATCATATAGTAGGATATCAACATGTAAAGTTGTGAAGTAAGATTTTGATATCATTACATTATGTACACATTTCAAATATCTTAGTAAGTGTTGCATTTCTTCATATTGTAAGGTATCAACTCAAGGCATAATGCAAACTCAAAGCATAATGCAAATTATAGCATCTATTCATATATCTCTTGGTGATGCAAGGATGGCATAATCATAGCATCAGTGTTTATAGCATCAATTCTAGCATCAATTCATATATGGCATAATCATAGCATTAGTGTTTATAGCATCAATTCTAGCATCAATTCATATATTTCTCCCCCTTTGTCATCAACAAAAAGCATGGTAGCTATGATAGCAGGAAAACAAGTTATCAAGCATATAAAGGAGGGCATGATACGTAGATTGCTTTGAATAATCCTCTGTGCATGATATGTGTTTGAAAGCCATTTGTGATTCCAGCTCTTGAAGTCAAGATGTGTTTGAAATAGCTTTTTGCAACATTTCATCAAAAAAATTTCATGAAGACAAAACATTTCAACACAAGTTATGTAATGGCAATTAGGTGATTTGATCATTCGATAAAGTCCGAAAAATAGTTTTAACTAAGTTATCTATTCGGACACATCAACATTCCTAATTCTCTTCTTATGAAATCAAATTGTTCTTCACTTAGAGGTTTTGTAAAAATATCAGCTAGTTGATGTTTAGTATCAATGAACTCTATGGTTACGTCATGATTAGTAACATGATCTCGTATTAGTGAATTTAATCGCAGAAAGTTTTCCGCTGCACTAATTCACCCCTCTTAGTGCTTTGATACCAATTGTTAGGATCAAGAGCACTTAGAGGGGGGGGGTGAATTAGTGCAGCGAAAAACTTTCTGCGATTAAAATCAAAAGCTGCGTTCGAACGACAAAAATGATTTCGATGTAAAATCCGATTCTAAGACTACTTTAGCTTAAGATTCAGCGAGATGAAGTTAGAGTAGATCTATAGAGGCAGTTTGCAGTTTATGATAAAAATCAGAATGTAAGCGCAAACTAAAATCTGACGTTCGTACGATAAAACCGGTTTACGTCTAAATGTCAACTTTGAAGATACTGAACTTTGAAATATGTTTTGTAAATGCGTAGAAGGCAGTTTGCAGTTATGATTGGAGTTAAAACATAAACGTAAACTGAAATGTAGTGATCGTACGAAAACTCTGATTTACGTCTAAACGCAGATTCGGAAAGATCTTAACTTAGAGATATGTTTTGTAAATCCGCAGAAGGCAGTTTGCAGTTATAATTGGAGTCAAAACGTAAACGTAAACTGCAATGTAATGATCGTACGAAAACACCGATTTACGTCTAAATGCATATTCTGAAAGATCTTAACTTAGAAACTCGTTTGTAAAAGCGCAGAGGGCAGTAGCTATTTAGGATGTTTGCAGTAATGATAAAGTGCTCAAAGTAAATGCAAACCAGAGATTTAGAATGGTTCGGTCAGTCTTGACCAACTTCACTTTTGGCTTCCTCCACCGACGAGGTCACCGACGTCAACTAGAGGCCTTCCTTCAATAGGCGAAGGACAACTGCCCTTTTACAGTTTCACTCCTTTTGACGGGCTTAGGAGACAACCCTTACAGAACTTTTCTCTCCTATCTTTACAACTCAAAACTTGAAGAATAGAGGGAGGAGAACTTTTGGGCTTTACAACAATTTTGAGCTCTTAGAATCACAGAAAAGATCAAGAATTCGGTGTAGGTCTGTTCTTTTTCAGTGCTAAATGGGTGGGGTATTTATAGGCCCCAAGCCAGTTCAAATTTGGAGCTCAAAACTATCAAATCCCAGAATTCCGGGATCAGGCGGTTGCACCTCCTGACTTAAGCGGTTGCACCGCCTGGCAGAGCTCGAAGACTGAGCCCAGGCGGTTGCACCTCTCGGTCAGGGGCGGTTGCACTGCCTGAGTCTGGCTCAGAGACTGAACCCCAGGCGGTGCAACCTCCTGACTGAGGCGGTTGCACCTCCTGCCAAAGCTCGAAGACCGAGCTCAGGCGGTGCTACCTCTCTGTCAGGGGAGGTTGCACCGCCCAGTCTCGCTCGGAGACTGAGCCCAGGTGGTGCCACCTCCTGGCTGGGGCGGTTGCCCCGCCCAGTCTCCCTAGGAGACTTAGCCCAGGCGGTGCTACCTCTTGGCTTGGGCGGTTGCACCTCCTAGTGCAATCAGGTTCCGAATGGGTAGCTCCATTCGGCCCAATTTCGATTTTTCAGGGGCCCAATTGCCCCAAGATTAAGCTAATGGAATCACCTCCCATTTCCAACTTAATCAACGTGCTAACTACGATTAATTCTAAGACAATTCCTGCAGCTTTTCTTCGGTGCGTCAATCCTTTCTTCCAGTGAGTTTCCGGCGAACTTTCGTCGATCATCCGATGAACCCTCGGTGATGCTCCTGCAGACTTCCGGCAAACTCCTGGACTTGCGACGATCCACTTGGCGAGTTTGTGACGAGCTTCGCTTGGCAAGCTTCTGGACTTCTCGGATCTGTTCCCGCAGAACCTCCGACGACTGTCCGAACTTCCGTCGAACACTCGGACTCCCAACGTGATCATTGACTTGACTCCGACGCAACTCCTGCTGCTTGTCTAACTTTCATCGTAGTTAATCCTACACACTTATCTCAACACATAGATTAGACAACAAATGACAATTGACTTCATCATCAAAATCCGAGATTCAAAAACCTCCTTATACACCTCAGCTCAAAGGTGTCTCTGAAAGGAGAAATCGTATATTATTAGATATGGTACGGTCCATGATGAGTTTCGCTGACCTACCCATCTCATTCTGGGGATATACCCTAGAAACCGTAACTTACCTTCTGAACAGAGTTCCAACTAAGTCGGTAGTGTCTACACCATATGAGATATGGAAAGGGAAGAAGCTTATCTTAAGGTTGTTAAGATTTGGGGCTGCCCTGCACATGTTAAAATACACAACCCCGATAAGTTAGAATCATGGACAGAGCGATGCAAATTTGTGGGATACCCCAATGAAACTTGTGGGTTTTATTTCTATCATCTTGAGGACCAAAAGGTCTTTGTAGCTAAGAGAGCAGTGTTCCTTGAGAAGGAACACATTCTTGGCGGAGATAGTGGGAGAATGATAGAATTGAGCGAGGTTGGAGAACCAAGCTCAAGCACCACTCTACAGCCCGAGTCTGTTCAGGTACCTAATACACAAGTTTCAACTTTACGCAGGTCTGATAGAGTATCTCATCCTCCTGAGAGATATGTGGGACATATTAGAGGAGAGGATGCAGAGGATATTGATTCTCAGACCTACGAGGAGGCTATTATGAGTATAGACTCCGGGAAGTGGCAAGAAGCCATGAATTCTGAGATGGATTCTATGTACTCCAATAAGGTTTCGAACCTAGTTGGTGCGCCCGAAGGTATTGTACCCATTGGTTGCAAGTGGATCTTTAAGAAAAAGATCGGAGTAGATGGAAAGGTAGAGACCTATAAAGCAAGGCTAGTGGCTAAGGGGTATCGTCAAAGGCAAGGTGTTGACTATGACGAAACCTTCTCACCCGTAGCAATGCTAAAATCCATCAGAATTCTATTGGCTATTGCAGCACACTATGATTATGAGATCTGGCATATGGATGTGAAAACCGCATTCCTCAATGGGAACCTCGAGGAGGAGGTGTGTATGATGCAACCTGAGGGATACGTGTCCAAGAACTGTCCAGATAAGGTGTGTAGGTTGCTTAGATCCATTTATGGATTAAAGCAAGCTTCCCGAAGTTGGAACATAAGATTTGATGAGGCAATCAGATCTTATGACTTCATTAAGAACGAAGATAAGCCTTGTGTATACAGAAAGGTAAGTGGGAGTGCTATCACCTTTTTGGTGTTGTATGTGTATAACATCATGATCATTGGGAATGACGTAGGAATGCCATCCATAGTAAAGGCTTGGTTATCTAGACACTTCTCCATGAAGGACTTAGGGGAAGCATCTTATATTTTGAGGATTAGAATCTATTGAGATAGATCCAAGAGGATGCTTAGCTTGTCCCAGTCCAGGTACATAGAAACCATTGTCAAAAGGTTTGGCATGGAAAATTCCAAGAGTGGTCTCATACCAATGAGACATGGGATATCGCTTTCTACGAGTATGTCCCCAAAAACTCCAGAAGAAAGGGCGAACATGGATATGATACCTTATGCCTCAGTAATAGGGTCTATCATGTATGCCATGCTATGTACTAGGCCTGATATACCGCATGCTCTGAGTGTCACGAGCAGGTATCAGGTGGATCCAGGCTTGGAGCACTGGAAAGCAGTAAAGTGTATCCTTAAGTACTTAAGAAGGACTAAGGATCTTTTACTAATATATGGAGGTAATAGCCTTAAGATTGAAGGCTAAAGTGACTCAAGTTTTCAGTCTGATGTCGATGATAGCAAGTCGAATTCAGGGTATGTGTACACCTTGAATAGAGGAGCAGTGTGCTGGAAGAGTTCCAAGAAAGATACCACTGCTGACTCGACCACAGAGGCGGAGTACAGTGTTGCATCAGATGCAGCAAAGGAGGGAGTTTGGGTGAAGAAGTTCATCACAGATTTGGGAGTCGTGCCGGGTAGCGAAGATCCGATCTCCCTATATTGCGACAACAATGGGGCGATTGCTCAAGCAAAGGAACCTAGGTCTCATCCGAAATCTAAGCATGTTCTGAGGAGGTTCCACCTTATCAGAGAGATCGTGACCCGAGGAGATGTAGTAGTGGAAAGAGTTCCATCCGAAGATAACATTGCAGATCCACTAACAAAGTCGTTGTCTCAGATTTGATTTGAGCGTCACAGGGGTCTGATGGGGATCAGACACATACGTGATTGGCTTTAGGTCAAGTGGGAGATTGCTAGTCATAGGTGCCCAACAAGCTAATCACGTGAGTGATGGCACATGTGACTTAATATAGAATCTTTTTGCTTATTATATTTTGGCATATATCACTTTATAACTATTGCATAAATGCATACATATATTATGACGTCCTTGGATTTGTGGAATGGGAATCGGATCGTGATGAGATCACAATAGTGAGATCGATTCACCTTTAAACACATATCCTAAATAATACCGGTCATTGGTTACTCGAGAGGGATATTATGATAACCGGATAGACTGGTGTGCTGTATACCCATCCATATGATAGATGCAGCTGGTCTCATAGCTGCTTGTGTGAGGACACTAGGGATACAGTACAGGTGCTCATTGGAGAATGAGTTCCCTGATTGATCCGCTTACGGAATGCTGGATGGTTGATGATGCCTTATTGTTAGACAGCGATTCCGTAGTCCTAGTGGTGTATCTGGTCCTTAGACTTGAGACACTAAGGATGTCTTGTATGAGTGCTCCACTCTTTGATACCAAACTTATAGGTTTGGTTGTCCCAGATCTAGTACAGCTGGTCATTGGGAGTGGTAGTCGACCTTACGAGGGCTATTGAGTGTCGATAGAGGATTACCCACTCTCGGTGTCTTACGAGGAATATCTCATATGTTCTTGCTCAGACAAATCCTTGGCCAGGTTCATTCGGGCTGAGAGAGAAAGAGTTCTCCGGGAGAATCCGATTAGAGTGAGACTCGAGAAGAAACCGTGTGGGTCGAACAACTCCATGCTCGATATACGGTCTCTGGTATATTAGATGGATGAAGGACTATAGATATACGGTAACTGAGGACAGACAGGTCCAATGGATTGGATTCCCCTGTATCATCTGGGGACTATGGCGTAGTGGCCTAGTACGTCCTTAGTTGATGAGTCGAGTGAATTATTACAGAGATAATAATTCACTGAGTTAAAGGAGTTTTGACAAGTATGACTCACGGCAGCTCGATCTTGGGCCTAGAGAGTCACACACATATGGTAGGCATTGCGATGAGTAGAGGTTCGGATATGAGATATCCAACAGAGCCCTTGTCTTATTGGATATCCAATAAGCCCTTGAATTATTGGATCCCTTGGACGAGATCCAATAAGAGCCCATGAGAGATTATTGGATAGAGATCCACTAATCTAAAAGGCTTGCATTTTGAGTTTTCTCTCAAGTGGTCTTCTAGAGTTCTAAGTGTCATATCCTTCCTGTTCTTTGGAAGGATGTCTTCTTGCTCTTCACGAGCTTTGCAAGTCATTTCGTAGGTCATGAATGACCCGATTAATTCTTCAAGTGGGAAGTTGTTTAAATCTTTAGCCTCTTGAATAACAGTGACTTTAGGGTCTCAACTCTTTGGAAGGGATCTTAGAATTTTATTGATGAGCTCAAAATCCGAAAAACTTTTACCGAGTCCTTTTAGACTATTGATGACATCCATGAAACGGGTGTACATGTCACCTATGGTCTCGCTCGATTTCATTTGAAAAAGTTCATAAGAATGTACTAAAAGATTGATTTTTTACTCTTTCACTCTACTTGTGCCTTTGTGAGTCACTTCGAGTATATGCCAAATATCAAATTTAGTTTCACAAATCGAAACACGATTGAACTCGTTTTTATCAAGTGCACAAAATAAGGCATTTATAGCCTTTGCATTAAGAGTGAAAGTCTATTTTGATCATTGGAAGATAAGACTTTGAAAATCTATTTTCAACAATATTCCAGAGTTCAAAATCCATGGAAATAAAGAAGATCCTTATTTGGGTGTTCCAATAGGTGTAGTCCGTCTCATTGAACATAGGCGGACATGTAATAGAGTGACCCTCTTGGTTTCCGGCGTATACCATCTCTCTTGGGTTTTCATCCGATTGAGAGTTAACCCGGCTCTGATATCAATTTTTAGGATCAAGAGCACTAAGAGGGGGGGTGAATTAGTGCAGCGGAAAACTTTTGATGATTTACAACGATGTTTGTGCCATAAAAACACTTTTGATGAAAAACCATTTCGAAAAGTTCTTCAACTTAAGATTAAGCGAAGTACAATTGAAGAAAAGCAATGGAGGCAGTTTGCAGTTAAGATAGAGAGCAGAATGTAAATGCAAACCGAGATTTAGAGTGGTTAAGTCAATCTTGACCTACATCCACTTTTGGCTTCCTCCTCCAATGAGGTCACTGACGTCCACTAGAGGCCTTCCTTCAATAGGCGAAGGCCAAACACCCTTTTATAGATTTACTCCTTTTGACAGGCTTAGGAGAGAACCCTTACAGATTTTCACTCCTCTCTTGAATGATCAAAACTTAGAAGAAAAGAGGGAGAAGAAATTCTAGCCTTTTACAACACTTTTAAGCTCTCAAATTCTCAGAATAAATGCAAGCTTTCGGTGCCCTTTCATGCAGGAAAGGGTGGGGTTTATATAGGCCCCAACTGGTTTGAATTTGGAGCTTAAAAATGTCATCTCTCGGATTTCAGAGGTCCTGGCGATACTACCGCCATAACTGGGCGGTACTACCGCTTGTCATCTATCATTAAGTGGTACTATTGCTCAATCTAGGCGGTACAACCACATGACATCGCTCGGAGACTGAGTTCAAGCAGTACCACCGCTTGACAAGGGTGGTACCATCGCTAGCAATAATAAATACCGGCGGTACCACAACCTGACAGGGGTGGTACTACCACCCAGAATGTTAGTCATAGGTGCCCAGCAAGCCAATCACGTGTGACTTGATAAAGAATCATTCTGCTTATTATATTTTGGCATATATCACTTTATAACTATTGTATATATGCATATATATATTGCGAGATCCTTGGATTTGTGCATTGGGAATTGGATCATGATGATATCACGATAATGAGATCGATTCACCTTTAAACACAGATCCTAAATAATTTCGGTCACGGGTTACTTGAGAGGGACATCGTGATAACCGGATAGACTAGTGTGATGTATACTTGTCCATATAATGGATGCAGCTGGTCTTATAGCTGCTCATGTAGGGACACTAGGGATACAGTACAGGTGCTCATTGGAGAATGAGTTCATTGATTGATCCGCTTACGGAATGCTGGATGGTTGATGATAACTTATTATTAGACAGCAATTCCGAAGTCCTAGTGGTGTATCTGGTCCTTAGACTTGAGACACCAATGATGTCCTGTATGAGTGCTCCACTCTTTGATACCAGACTTATAGGTTTGGCTGTCCCAGATCTAGTACAACTGGTCATTGGGAGTGGTAGTAGACCTTACGAGGGCTATTGAGTGTCGATAGAGGATCATCCACTCTCGGCATCATGAGAGAAATATCCCATGTGTTCTTGCTCAGACAAATCCCTATCCAGGGTCATTCGGGTTGAGAGAGAAAGAGTTCTCCGGGAGAATCCGATTAGAGCGATACTCGACTAGAAACCATATGGGTCTGAGAGCACCATCCTTGATATACGGTCTCTGGGATATTAGATGAATGAGAGACTATAGGTACACTATAACTGAGGATAGACAGGTCTAATGGATTGGATTCCCGTATATCGTCTGGGGACTACGGCGTAGTGGCCTAGTACGTCCGTAGTCGTTGAGTCGAGTGAATTATTACAAAGATAATAATTCACTGAGTTAGAAGGAGTTTTGACAAGTATGACTCACGGCCAGCTCGATCTTGGGCCTAGAGAGTCACACACATATGGTAGGCATTGCAATGAGTAGAGATTCGGATATGAGATATCCAACAGAGCCCTTGTCTTATTGGATATCCAATAAGCCCCTGAATTATTGGATCCCTTAGACGAGATCCAATAAGAGCCCATGAGAGATTATTGGATAGAGATCCACTAATCTAAAAGGCTTGGGTTATTGGATGTAGATTCAATATCCACTAGAGGAGGATCCATTAGGGTTTAATAGGGGACCTCTATAAATAGGAGGGATTCAGGGCCTCATAGGCTAGAGCCTTTGCTTGCTTCTCCTATTCTCCTTCCCCTCTCCACCTCAGAGAGGCCTGGAGTTTTGAGGAGCGTCGTCGTAGCCCTGCTGTGCAGATCACCGCTAGAGAGGAGGATGCTTGACCTCCTTCACCCTCTCCAAAAGATCTGCAAGGAAACAAGGATATATGATCTCTCTAGGTAACACAATCTACTCTATACGCAGTTTTAAGTTTTGCGGATTTTGCGCACCAATCTTCGCACGATGACAAACATCTCTTTGGGAATCGGGGATTTTTTATTTTCTTGTTCTTCCGTTACATATGTGATGTTGCCCCCAAGATTTTCCCAACAGTGGTATCAGAGCCAGGTTTTTTGTGCGAATAATTAGTTTTGAACTACGTGTGTTGTATTTAGGAAGAATTTTGACGTCAAAATCGTTGACGCAAAAACAAGGAAGGGCAGCAACAGTTATTGCCCTCGATCTACGTGCGTGCAGCGCAGCCACAAGCAGGCAATACAAGGGTTGAGTTTGCAGCAGCCGGTCGACGACCTATTTGCAGTAGCCTTGCAGTCAGCGGGGCTAGCAGCCATGGGTCGAGGCGCATGCGACCGCTTCTCACGCAGGGAGAGGCGCCCTAGGGCAACGGCGCTTACCGCCGCTGCTCCCGCGGGCGAAACCCCCCCGCAGGGTCGGCCGCCCGGTGGGATAGCACCGCCTGCGGGCGTTGCCCTGTCGGTAGAACCGCCTGCGGAAGCGGCGACGCCCGCGGCGGCACCCACCTACAGCGGTATCGCCGCTAGCGGGCATGCCGCTTCCAGGTGAGGGCAGCACCCTCGCCCCGCCGCATAGGCCGCCTGCAGTAGGGTGGCGGCTGCGGCAACAGTAGGGGAGTAGGGCATTAGGACATTCTTGGGCAAAAAGACAATTTTACCCCTGTGAATTTCATAAATTCAAATTCTATCCTTTATCCAAATTATGAAAATACCCTTATGAATTCAAAAATTCCCTATATATCCCTGATTTCATAAAATACTAATTAATTAAAAGATTTAGTTGATTATTATTTATATCATTATCTAGTAATCCTACATGATGATGATTATTTATACATGTGATGTATGATGTGTGGACGGATGATCATGGATCTTGTGATGTGTGTACTTATGATTATTATTATTGGGGTCTGCGAGCCTCCATTATATTTCTCGTTTATTGTCAGGCCTACATGCCTATGATTAAGTTATAATCACATGAGGAGGCACAGCGGGAGCGTGGATGCGATCGCGATGCATGAAGATGCATCGAGATGTCGACGGAACCGACGAGGATGAGATAGACGATCATAGGGCATGGAGATGCACCGTTGCACACATAGATCTTGATGTGAGTGATTAGGCCTACTGGCTCGGGCTTAATCACATTAGGTTGTGGTCCATGATCATCTGTTGTGATTGCTTATACACATACTAGATATGTATAAATATTTGCATGCGATATAGATATATATTAAATATGTATATGTGTGACATATCATATTAGGAGACCAAATCATAAAAAAATCTCTCTCGATAATATTAAGTTAGTAAATGTGAGGCAATTAGATTGACCCACGTAGTCTTCCATCGTTATAAGTATGAACCGATTCCCAGTGTAGGTTGAGTTGGTCGAGTCCCTCGAGACTCACCTATATCGCGATTCGCTATCTTGCTTACGACATAGAGATGTCACTGGTGACCTGAGGACATGGTATGTTTGGTCGAGTCCCTTAAGGGTATATCATCAAATCAGACTCATCTTGTAACGAAGGTGTTGACTTAACCGAGCATCATGGTTGGTCGGGTCCCTCGAGACCATGGTGATTCAGAGGCCAAACAGGACGGGAATCACAAGGAGTTGTGATCAGCAAGAGTTGCCTACCTTTTAGGCTTAGTGTGATTGGTCGAGTCCCTCGAGATTACACTAAGACGCTGATTGGATCTTGATCCACACTAGAAGTCTGCCGGAGACTTCCGTTTCAAGTGCCGAGTGTGTTGCGTGACTCGTTAGTAAAATAGTGTGAGCATATTAAGATAGAAGTCCATATCTTGATAGTTTATTTCTTGTAAAATCTGCATGTTATTCATTGCTGCTGCATCTTTATTTTTAGAAAATGTCGCTTTTAAATCCCTTACGTGGCGTACTTGATGTCAACCACCTCACTGGTCCAAATTATACGGATTGGCTCTGTAACTTGAGAATTGTTCTCACGGCGAAGAAAATTGTGTACGTCCTTGATACAGTGAAGCCTACGCCCGAAGAAGGGGCAAGCGAGGATGAGATTGCTCGCTATGTGAAGTACATTGATGACTCCACTCTTGCTCAGTGCTATATGTTGGGCTCTATGACACCTGAGTTATAGAGACAACATGAAAAGATGGATGCTAGATCCATTCTCCTACATGTCCGCAAATTATTTGAGGAACCGGGAAGGACTCAGCGATATGAGATATCCAAGAGCCTTTTCCGCGCTATGATGACTAAGGGGACACTGGTTCAAAACCATGTCCTAAAGATGATTGAGTGGATAGAGAAACTCACAGGTCTAGGAATGGTCCTAGAGGATAACTTGTGTGTGGATATTGTGCTTTAGTCCCTACCAGATTCCTTTTCATAGTTCATAATGAATTTTAATATGAATAAGCTTGAGATGACTCTCCCAGAGCTCCTCAATATGTTGAGGGAGGTAGAGAGTACTATTAAGAAAGAGAAGTCAGTTCTCTATACTGGTGATACCAGAAAGAAAAGAAAAACAGAAAGGTCCCTTAAGAAGGGAAAGGGCAAGGGCAGACCAGGTAGAGCAAAGGTTGCTAAGAAAGACCCAGCAAAGGACAAAGGCTAGTGCTTCCACTGTGACAAAGATAGGCATTGGAAGAGGAACTACAAAGAGTACCTTGCAGAAAAGGCAAAATAGAAGCTTTGAGAAACTCCAGGTACATTCATGATCAATCTCCAATTGTCAGATTTTTGTTATAGTGCATTGGTATTGGATACTAGTATTGCTTATCACATCTACAATTTATTGTAAATTCTTGCAAAGCCGAGAGGAGATTGGCGGGAGGAATATTGCATAAAGGTTTGTTTATGGTAGACACTACTCCACATATCATGAATGTAAGTGTGTCTAAGAGGAAACGAGATGAGGTGAACAGTGCATACCTATGGCATTGTGGGCTAAGTCACATCCATGAGGGAATGATTCAAAAGTTGCTAAATGATGGATATATAGATCTATTCGACTATGAGTCATATTCAACTTGCGAGCCTTGCCTTCATGAAAAATTGACAAACTCTCCATTTAGTGGAACTGGAGAGAGAACCACTGAGGTGTTGGAACTCATACATAGTGATGTATGTCGACCCATGTCAACTCATGTCATTGGTGGTTACTCCTACTTCATTACCTTTACTGATGATTTCTCAAGGTATGGATATGTATACTTAATGAAGTATAAGTCCGAGGCATTTGAGAAATTCAGAGAGTATAAGAATGAGGTGGAGAACCAGACTCAAAAGAGTATCAAAACTCTTCGATCAGATCGAGGAGGTGAGTACTTAAGTACAGAGTTTACTCAGTTCCTCAAGGACCATGGGATATTATCCCAATGGACACCTCCTTATACACCTCAGCTTAATGGTGTCTCTGAAATGAGAAATCGTACGCTATTAGACATGGTACGGTCCATGATGAGTTTTGTTGACCTACCCATCTCATTCTATGGATATGCCCTAGAAACTGTAGCTTACCTTCTGAACAGAGTTCCAACTAAGTCAGTAGTGTCTACACCATATGAGATAAGGAAAGGGAAGAAGCCTGATCTTAAGGTTGTTAAGATTTGGGGCTGCCCTACCCACATTAAAAGACACAACCCCGATAAGTTAGAATCAAGTACAGAGCGATGCAAATTTGTGGGATACCCCAAGGAAACTTGTGGGTATTATTTCTATCATCTCGAAGACCAAAAAGCTCATTGTAGCTAAGAGAGCAGTGTTCCTTGAGAAGGAACACATTCTTGGCGGAGATAGTGGGAGAATGATATAGATGAGCGAGGTTGGAGAACTAAGCTCAAGCACCACTCTACAGCCTGAGTTTGTTCTGGTACCTAATACATAAGTTTCAACTTTATGTAGGTCTGATAGAGTATCCCATCCTCCTGAGAGTTATGTGGGACATATTAGAGGAGAGGATGTTGAGGATATTGATCCTCAGACCTACGAGGAGGCTATTATGAGTATAGACTCTGGGAAGTGGTAAGAAGCCATGAATTCTGAGATGGATTCTATGTACTCTAACAAGGTTTGGAACCTAGTTGATGCACCCGAAGGTATTGTACCCATCGGTTGTAAGTGGATCTTTAAGAAAAAGATCGGAGTAGATGGAAAGGTAGAGACCTATAAAGCAATGCTAGTGGCTAAGGGGTATCGTCAAAGGCAAGGTGTTGACTACGACGAAACCTTCTCACTCGTAGCAATGCTAAATTCCATCAAAATTCTATTGGCTATTGTAGCACACTATGATTATGAGATCTGGCAGATGGATGTGAAAACCACATTCCTCAATGGGAACCTCGAGGAGGAGGTGTATATGATGCAACATGAGGGATTCGTATCCAAGAACTGCCCAAATAAGGTATGTAGGTTACTTAGATCCATTTATGGACTAAAGCAAGCTTCCCGAAGTTGGAACATAAGATTTGATGAGGCAATCAGATCTTATGACTTTGTTAAGAACATAAGTGGGAGCGCTATCACCTTTTTGGTGTTATATGTGAATGACATCGTGATCATTGGGAATGACGTAGGAATGCTATCCATAGTAAAGGCTTGGTTATCTAGACACTATTAGGATCGGAGTGGCACTAAGAGGGGGGTGAATTAGTGCAACGGTAAAGTATGATAAACTTTCGACGATTTAAACACTTTCGGAAACTTCGTACGATAAATGCAACATTTCGTTTGAAACCGTTTCGATTGCGTTTTAACTTGAAGAGATAAGGAAGATAGAGACAAAGCAGTATAGCATTAAAGTGCAAATGGTTTGTATTAATATAAATGACAATAAGTAAAGCAAACCAAAGATCACGCCGATTTTACAATGGTTCGGTCAAATGACCTACATCCACTTGCGAGGCCCCTCTTCGATGAGGTTCCCACCTTCCACTAGCAAATCTCTTGAAAGGGATGGGTAAATACCCCTCTTACAACTTTTACGAGCGGTTCACTCTCTTACAGATTTTTAGCAAGAAAGAAGGAGGTGAACACTAGCAAATTGAAAACAAGACTAGCAAGGACTTTTCTAAGGCCTTTCTCTCAAACACTTGCTGCTCTAAAAGTTGTAATCTTAGCTGATATTTGAGGGGTATTTATAGGCCTCAAGAGGATTCAAATTTGGGCTCCAAATTTGAATTCTCGTGGAGTTCCCGATGCTGGCGGTGCCACCGCCTGTCAGTGTCAGGCACTGACAGTGCTAGGCGATGCCACCGCCCAGCCCAGGCGATGCTACTGCCCAGCTCTCGGGCACTGGGCGGTGCCACTGCCTAGCCCAGGCGGTGCCACCGCCTACAGTGTTTTCAGCCCACTACAGTGTTTTCTGCCCACCGCCTACAGTGTTTTCAGCCTACAATGTTATAGGCCCCTACTTGGGTTATAGGATTAATACCTAATCCTAACCCTAATTAATATGCTAACTACAAATTTAAAGACATTTTATAAGCTATTACAAAGTCCATAAGTCAAGACTTCTTCCGACGAGCTTCCGGCGAACTTTCGGCGGTCTTCCGATAAACTCTCGGAAACCATTCTGCGGACTCCCGGGAAGCTCTTAAACTTCACGATTTGATCTTGGCGAGTTCCAACGAGCTTCTTCGGCAAGCTCCGATCTTTCTCGGTGAACTCTGCGAACTTCCCACGAACCTTCCGGCGAGCTTCCAAAAAACCCTTCGGCAAGCTCCCTACTCATTCTCGGCTAGTTCCGGCAGTGTTCCCGACGATCCTTCGGACTTCCATCGAACTCTTGAACTCCCAACGAATCCTTCGTGCTTGACTCTGCACTTTGTTTCGCTTTATGTCTTCATCATTATCGTAGTTAATCCTGCACATGCAAGCCAAACCTCTACTCCGATCTAGACAGTTATTACAACGCGAATCGACATTCCGTTGCCCGTCACGTCATTGGTTGGCGTTTCGTCCGATTCTTCAGCGCATCGTCCTCTCTTGCGGCTTGTTGCCCTATCGGCGGTTGACCTCCGCAACCCCGATATCCTTGGCGCAATTCCACTCTCCTTAGCCCGATGCCCGACGTCCGAAGCCTTCTGCCGTCCAATATCCTGACGTGATCTCCTCCGGCGCAACGTCAATTCCTCCTGCATCAACTGTCTAATCCTGATCGAGTAGACCTGCATTACTCAAAATGCAGTTAAACATCTAAATACAATCAATTAGTTTCATCATCAAAATCCGAGATTCAACATCTGCCTTGATCTAGCAATCTTTCTCCCCCTTTTTGATTGACGAAAAGGAGAGGAACTAATGATTTAGACTTTTATATAAATTATGAATTTGCATCAATCAATATTTCAATCATCACATGATACATACAAGATAAAAATGTAAAGAAACCATTTAATGAAGGATACCAATATGGAAATTCACCAAGGATCACATGATACAATAGCAAATCATGATATCATTATGCGATACATCATGAGATAATAATTTATCATATCAATGAAAGATATCAATTGTTGAACATGATATAATAATAGTCTCAAAAATTTTAATTTGTGATATATGTGATACATTGTGATACATTAAAAAATTTAATACGATGCTTTTATGGATATCAACCTATTTTTGATACAAAGCATGGCAAGAGCAATTTTGTTGTAAGTTTTCTAAGTTTTGCACTTTTTACTTCTTTCGATAGGTAAGATCTTTCATCTCTTTTTAAGAAGTGCAAGCTTGCAAGTTTTACTTCCTTAGCAATATACAAGTTTCCAAATTTTGCATCTTGAGCTAGCAACATTTCTCAAAATGTGTAACTTAGCACTCATTGATTCTCTTGATATTTGCAAGCTAGCTAGCAAAATTTGCTCCCCCTATGTCATTGTCAAATAGAGGGGAATAAAAATACAATTAGTGTAATTCATTTCCCTTTACTATAATATTCAAATTATGACAAGGGTTAAGTATCAATCTCATTTGTGCATCATTATATTTTCAAATTAAAACATGCACTATTTCAAAAACCTTATATTTCATTCATGCGCGATATTGAATAAATCAATCAATATTATGAGCATATCATACATGATACATCTTTTTGGCAATAACTTATAGTATTTTAAATCATGATTTATTTCAGAAAATTTCTTCTTTAGTAAACAATAAGAAGAAACATGGGAGTTTAAAAAACAAGATCTTGATTCACAATAAAATTTCATGTATCGAATATTGAGAAATCAAGATGATGATTTATAATGAATATCACAAGTTACATTCAAAAGAAAAATCATTATTCATTTTCAAATCATTCAATTTGTCAAATCAATATTTTTTGGGTATGCATGATATCAAAATATGGTTTCAAATCTTCAACATATAACACGCATAAATTCAAAAATCGAAAGGAGAAGGAAAAAATTCAAGGGTACAAAGATTTCAACCATCTCATAAACAAATGAAGGATCATGTCATGAATCTAAAATTCCATGAATCATTTCGACAAATCTCCTTTTAAATAATGAAAAAAAATCATCAAAGGAAATCTCATATTATTCCAAAAAATCAAGATCATTATTTTGATAAAACTCATTTTAAATTCAAATCATCAAAATCATCAAAATATCAACATTACTTTCAAGAGATTTATCATAATAAACATCAAGATCAATAGGATAGAGAAAAATAATTTTTCAAGGAAAAAATATTTTCCTCTTTTTAGTTGTTTCAATTCATATGATTTTATTTCACTTATACCAAATAAAAACATGTATAATGTTTAAAATCGAAAGTGTAAGATTTATTACAACAAAGATTAATAAGGCACTTTCATTATAGTAAAAATCAATAATCCATAAATCACAAGATTCATATGCATAATTTTGAAATTTATTAAGCATGATCATTATGCATGACACTAAAACATGATTTCAAAATGTTTAATATTTTCATTGCATCATTATGCAATGGTTTCATTGAACATAATTTTGAATGATTCTTATAGATAACTAAAACTTCTTTAGTTTTAATTTATGTGATTGACTTTATATTAGCATGCTCAAGTTTTGTTCTTATGTCAAAAACATATATCATGTTTGAAAACCAAAGACAAGGTTTTAAAAAAAATATCATCAAGCTTCCATATAAAAACCATGCATCATCATTGAAAGTTAATATGGAAATCATCAAAATACACATTCTTGCTTCTCAAGCACATATATATGATTATTTAAATCTAACATTTTATTCTATTAACATAAAACATACAATTTTCAAGAAAAATAATTATTCAAAAGAAAAGAGAAAATACATCATGGAAAACATCAAGTAATTTCAAAATAATTCAAGAGAGTTGAGTTACTTACCTTGTAGTCGAAGCCCGTCAAAGCCCAATTCGCCGTTTCACCTTTGGAAGTTCTTGATTCATCATTGGGTGCCTTCCTTTTCTTTAGCCTCTTCCTCCGTTCAAGTTCATTGTTCATTTTAGATTTTTGTTTAATGAACTTATTAAGAGTTAGTGTTCGAAGTTCAAGTTCATCATTGTCCTCATCACTTGAGTCATCGCTCAAGTGTTATTCATTTGTCCGGAGTTCCAAATCCTTCATATTCTTTGGAAGGTGGTTCAAGTGTTCATTGTGTTCATCATGTGCATTGCACACCATTTCATATGTCATCAATGAGCCGATAAGTTCTTCAAGTGGAAAAATATTTAAATCTTTTGTTTCTTGTATTGCCGTAACTTTTGATTCCCAAACTTTAGAAAGTGATCGTAAAACTTTACTAACAAGTTCAAAATTTGAGAAACATTTGCCAAGAGCTTGTAAACCATTGATGACATCCGTGAAACGGGTGTACATGTCAATAATGGTTTCGCTCGGCTTCATTTGAAAAAGCTCGAAGTCATGCATTAAAATGTTGATTTTCGAATCTTTAACTCTAGAAGTGCCATCGTGTGTGATTTCAAGAGTGTGCCATATGTCGAAAAGCCGTTTTCGCATAAAGAAACCCCGATTGAACTCATTTTTTGTCCAAAGCGCAAAATAAGGCATTCATAGCCTTTATGTTTAAAAGAAAACATCTTCTTCTCCAAATCATTCCATTGGTTCATTGGAAGAGAAGACATTTCAAATCCATTTTCGACTATGTGCCATAAATTCAAATCCAAAGAAAGTAAGAAAAACTCGCATTCGAGTTTTCCAATAAAATGTAGTCCGTCCCATTGAAAAAAGAGGACAAATGAGAGAGTGACCCTCTTGAAAGCCGTAAAGAGCCATTTCTATTTGGGTGTTAAACCAAGGTAGAAAAACCTCCCTCCTCGATACCAATTGTTAGGATCGGAGTGGCACTAAGGGGGGGGGTGAATTAGTGCAATAGTAAAGTATGATAAACTTTCAACGATTTAAACACTTTCGGAAACTTCGTACGATAAATGCAACGTT
This sequence comes from Musa schizocarpa, assembly GCA_900464855.2. Lineage (NCBI taxonomy): Eukaryota > Viridiplantae > Streptophyta > Magnoliopsida > Zingiberales > Musaceae > Musa > Musa schizocarpa. Next base: position 25,622,243 of record LS990918.1, read on the forward strand.
TTATTTGAAACCGTTTCGATTGCGTTTTAACTTGAAGAGATAAGGAAGATAGAGACAAAGCAGTATAGCATTAAAGTGCAAATGGTTTGTAGTAATATAAATGACAACAAGTAAAGCAAACCAAAGATCACGCCGATTTTATAGTGGTTCGGTCAAATGACCTACATCCACTTGCGAGGCCCCTCTTCGATGAGGCTCCCACCTTCCACTAGCAAATCTCTTGAAAGGGAAGGATAAATACCCCTCTTACAACTTTTACAAGCGGTTCACTCTCTTACAGATTTTTAGCAAGAAAGAAGGAGGTGAACACTAGCAAATTGAAAACAAGATTAGCAAGGACTTTTCTAAGGCCTTTCTCTCAAACACTTGCTGCTCTAAAAGTTGTAATCTCAGCTGATATTTGAGGGGTATTTATAGGTCTCAAGAGGATTCAAATTTGGGCTCCAAATTTGAATTCTCGTGGAGTTCCCGATGCTGGCGGTGCCACCGCCTGTCAGTGGCGGTGCCACCGCCTGTCAGTGTCAGGCACTGACAGTGCTAGGCGGTGCCACCACCCAGCCCAGGCGATGATACCGCCCAGCTCTCGGGCACTGGGCGGTGCTACCGCCTACAGTGTTTTCTGCCCACTACAGTGTTTTTAGCCCACCGCCTACAGTGTTTTCAGCCTACAGTGTTATAGGCCCCTACTTGGGTTATAGGATTAATACCTAATCCTAACCCTAATTAACATGCTAACTACGAATTTAAAGACATTTTATAAGCTATTACAAAGTTCATAAGTCAAGACTTCTTCCGACGAGCTTTCGGCAAACTTTCGGCTGTCTTCCGATAAACTCTCGGAAACCATTCTGCGGACTCCCGGCAAGCTCTTAAACTTCACGATTTGATCTTGGCGAGTTCCAACGAGCTTCTTCGGCAAGCTCCGATCTTTCTCGGCGAACTCTGCGAACTTCCCACGAACCTTCCGGCAAGCTTCCAAAAAACCCTTCGGCAAGCTCCCTACTCATTCTCGGCTAGTTCTGGCAGCGTTCCCGACGATCCTTCGGACTTCCGTCGAACTCTTGAACTCCCAACGAATCCTTCATGCTTGACTCTGCACTTTGTTTCGCTTTATGTCTTCATCGTTATCGTAGTTAATCCTGCACATGCAAGCCAAACCTCTACTCCGATCTAGACAGTTATTACAACGTGAATCGACATTCCGTTGCCCGGCACGTCATGGGTTGGCGTTTCGTTCGATTCTTCAGCGCATCGTCCTCTCTTGCGGCTTGTTGCCCAATCGGCGGTTGACCTCCGCAACCCCGATATCCTTGGCGCAATTCCGCTCTCCTTAGCCCGATGCCCGACGTCCGAAGCCTTCTGCCGTCCAATATCCTGACGTGATCTCCTCCGACGCAACGTCAATTCCTCCTGCATCAACTGTCTAATCCTGATCGAGTAGACCTGCATTACTCAAAATGCAGTTAAACATCTAAACACAATCAATTAGTTTCATCATCAAAATCCAAGATTCAACAGACACTTCTCCATGAAGGACTCAAGGGAAGCATTCTATATCTTGGGGATTAGAAACTAAAGAGATAGATCCAAGAGGATGCTTGGCTTATCCCAGTCCAGGTACATAGAAACCATTGTCAAAAGGTTTGGCATGGAAAATTCCAAGAGAGGTCTCATACCGATGAGACATGGGATATCGCTTTCTACGAGTGTGTCCCCAAAGACTCCAGAAGAAAGGGCGAACATGGATATGATACCTTATGCCTCAGCAATAGGGTCCATCATGTATGCCATGCTATGTACTAGGCCTGATATAGCACATGCTCTGAGTGTCACGAACAGGTATCAGGCGGATCCAGGCTTGGAGCACTGGAAAGCAGTAAAGTGTATCCTTAAGTACTTGAGAAGGACTAAGGTTCTTTTACTAGTATATGGAGGTAATAGCCTTAAGGTTGAAGGCTACATTGACTCAAGTTTTCAGTCTGATGTCGATGATAGCAAGTGGAATTCAGGGTATGTGTACACCTTGAATGGAGAAGCAGTGTATTAGAAGAGTTCCAAACAAGATACCACTTCTGACTCGACCACGGAGACGGAGTACATTGCTGCATCAGATGCAGCAAAGGAGGGAGTTTGGGTGAAGAAGTTCATCACAGATTTAGGAGTCGTGCTGGGTAGCGAAGAGCTGATCTCCCTATATTGCGATAACAACGGGGCAATTGCTCAAGCAAAGGAACCTAGGTCTCATCAGAAATCTAAGCATGTTCTGAGAAGGTTCCACCTTATCAGAGAGATCGTGACCCGAGGAGATGTAGTAGTGGAAAGAGTTCCATCCGAAGATAACATTATAGATCCACTAACAAAGCCGTTGTCTCAGATTTGATTTGAGCGTCACAGGGGTCTGATGGGGATCAGACACATAGGTGATTGGCTTTAGGTTAAGTGGGAGATTGCTAGTCATAGGTGCCCAGCAAGCCAATCACATGAGTGATGGCATGTGTGAGTTAATATAGAATCTTTTGGCTTATTATATTTCGGCATATATCACTTTATAACTATTGCATAAATGCTTACATATATTGTGATGTCCTAGGATTTGTGCAATGGGAATCGGATCGTGATGAGATCACGATAGTGAGATCGATTCACCTTTAAACACATATCCTAAATAATCCCGGTCATAGGTTACTCGAGAGGGATATCGTGATAACCGGATAGACTGGTGTGCTGTATACCCGTCCATATGATGGATGCAGCTGGTCTCATAGCTGCTTGTGTAGGGACACTAGAGATACAGTATAGGTGCTCATTGGAGAATGAGTTCACTGATTGATCCGCTTACGGAATGCTGGATGGTTGATGATGCCTTATTGTCAGACAGCGATTCCGTAGTCCTAGTGGTGTATCTAGTCCTTAGACTTGAGACACCAAGGATGTCCTGTATGAGTGCTCCACTCTTTGATACCAGACTTATAGGTTTGGCTGTCCCAGATCTAGTACAGCTGGTCATTGGGAGTGGTAGTCGACCTTATGAGGGCTATTGAGTGTCGATAGAGGATCATCCACTCTCGGAGTCATGAGAGGAATATCCCATGTGTTCTTGCTCAGACAAATCCCTAGCCAGGGTCATTCGGGTTGAGGGAGAAAGGGTTCTCCGGGAGAATCCGATAAAAGCGAGACTCAAGAAGAAACCGTGTGAGTCTGACAACACCATGCTCGATATACGGTCTCTGGTATATTAGATGGATGAGGGACTATAGGTACACGGTAACTGAGGACAGACAAGTCCAATGGATTGGATTCCCCTGTATCGTCTGGGGACTACGGCGTAGTGGCCTAGTACGTCCGTAGTCGATGAGTCGAGTGAATTATTACAGAGATAATAATTCATTGAGTTAGAAGGAGTTCTGACAGGTATGACTCACGGCCAGCTCGATATTGGGCCTAGAGGGTCACAAACATATGGTAGGCATTGCGATGAATAGAGGTTCGGATATGAGATATCCGACGGAGCCCTTGTCTTATTGGATGCAGATCCAATACCCACTAGGAGAGGACCCATTAGGGTTTGACAGGGGACCTCTATAAATAGGAGGGATTCAGAGCCCCATGGGCTAGAGAGCTTTTGTTTGCCTTTTCATATTCTCCTCTCCATCTCAACCTCAGAGTAGGTCTGGAGTTTTGAGGAGCGTCGTCGCAACCCTACTGTGTGGATCACCGCTAGAGAGGAGGATGCTTGACCTGCTTCACCCTCTCCTAAGGATCTACATGGAAACAGGGATATACGATCTCCCTAGGTAACATAATCTACTCTATACGCAGTTTCATGTTTCGTGAATTTTTGCGTACCAATCTTCGCACGACGACGAACATCTCTTTGGGAATCGGGGATTTTGTTTTTCTTGTTCTTCCACTGCGCATATGATGTCGCCCCGAAGGATTTCCCAATAGCTACATCAGATGCAGCAAAAAGGGAGTCTGAGTGAAGAAGTTTATCACAGATTTGGGAGTCGTGCCGGGTAGCTTGGAGACGATCTCCTTATATTGCGACAACAACGGGGCGAATGCTTAAGCGAAGGAACCCAGGTCTCATCAGAAATCTAAGCATGTTCTGAGGAGGGTCTACCTAATCAAAGAGATCAAAACCCGAGGAGATATAGCAGTGAAAAGAGTTCCATCCAAAGATAACATTGCAGATCCACTTAGAAAGCCGTTGTCTCAGATTGTCTTTGAGCATCACAAGGGTCCGATGTGCTAGTCATAGGTGCCCAGCAAGCCAATCACGTGAGTGATGGCACGTGTGACTTAATATAGAATATATTTCGGCATATATCATTTTATAACTATTGCATAAATGCATACATATATTGTGAAGTCCTTGGATTTGTGCAATGGGAATCGGATCGTGATGAGATCACGATAGTGAGATCGATTCACCTTTAAACACATATCCTGAATAATCCCGGTCATAGGTTACTCGAGAGGGATATCGTGATAACCGGATAGACTGGTGTGCTGTATACGCAACCATATGATGGATGCAGCTGGTCTCATAGCTGCTTGTGTAGGGACACTAGGGATACAATACAAGTGCTCATTGGAGAATGAGTTCACTGATTGATCCGCTTACGGAATGCTGGATGGTTGATGATGCCTTATTATCAGACAACGATTCTGTAGTCCTAGTGGTGTATCTGGTCCTTAGACCTGAGACACCAAGGATGTCCTGTATGAGTGCTCCACTCTTTGATACAAGACTTATAGTTTTGGTTGTCCCAGATCTAGTACAGCTGGTCATTAGGAGTGGTAGTCGACCTTACGAGGGCTATTGAGTGTCGATAGAGGATCATCCACTCTCGGCGTCATGAGAGGAATATCCCATATGTTCTTGCTCAGACAAATCCCTGGCCAGGGTCATTCGGGTTGAGAGAGAAAGAGTTCTCTGGGAGAATCCGATTAGAGTGAGACTCGAGAAGAAACCGTGTGGGTCTGACAACACCATGCTCGATATATGGTCTCTGGTATATTAGATGGATGAGGGACTATAGGTACACGGTAATTGAGGACAGATAGGTCCAATGGATTGGATTCCCCTATATCGTCTCGGGACTATGGCGTAGTGGCCTAGGACGTCCGTAGTCGATGAGTCGAGTGATTTATTATAGAGATAATAATTCACTGAGTTAGAAGGAGTTCTGATAAGTATGACTCACGGCCAGCTCGATATTGGGCCTAGAGGGTCACACACATATGGTAGGCATTGTGATGAATAGAGGTTCGAATATGAGATATCCGACAGAGCCCTTGTCTTATTGGATGTAGATCTAATACCCACTAGGGGAGGACCCATTAGGGTTTGACAGGGGACCTCTATAAATAGGAGGGATTCAGAGCCCCATGGGCTAGAGAGCTTTTGTTTGCCTTTTCCTATTCTCCTCTCCATCTCCACCTTAGAGTAGGTCTGGAGTTTTGAGGAGCGTCGTCGCAACCCTGTTGTGTGGATCACTGCTAGAGAGGAGGACGCTTGACCTCTTTCACCCTCTCCTAAGGATCTGCAAGGAAACAAGGATATACGATCTCTCTAGGTAACACAATCAACTCTATACGAAGTTTCATGTTTCGCAGATTTTTACGTACCAATCTTCGCACGACGACGAACAACTCTTTGGGAATTGGGGATTTTGTTTTTCTTGTTCTTCCGCTGTGCATATGATGTCGCCCCCAAGGATTTCCCAACAGCTACATAAGATGTAGCAAAAGAGGGAGTCTGGGTGAAGAAGTTTATCACAGATTTGGGAGTCGTGTCGGGTAGGTAGGAGACGATCTCCCTATATTGCGACAACAACGGGGCGATTGCTTAAGCGAAGGAACCCAGGTCTCATCAGAAATCTAAACATATTCTGAGAAGGTTCTACCTAATCAAAGAGATCGTAACCCGAGGAGATATAGTAGTGAAAAGAGTTTCATCCAAAAATAACATTGCAGATCCACTTACAAAGCCGTTGTCTCATATTATCTTTGAGCATCACAGGGGTCCTATGTCCTAGTCAAAGGTGCCCAGCAAGCCAATCACGTGAGTGATGGCACGTGTGACTTAATATAGAATTTTTTTGCTTATTATATTTCGGCATATATCACTTTATAACTATTGAATAAATGTATACATATATTGTGATGTCCTTGGATTTGTGCAATGGGAATCAGATCGTGATGAGATCACAATAGTGAGATCGATTCACCTTTAAATACATATCCTAAATAATCCCGGTCATAGGTTACTCGAGAGGGATATCGTGATAACCGGATAGACTGGTGTGCTGTATACCCGTCCATATGATGGATGCATCTAGACTTATAGCTGCTTGTGTAGGGACACTATGGATACAGTATAGGTACTCATTGGAGAATGAGTTCACTGATTGATCTGCTTACGGAATGTTGGATGGTTGATGATACCTTATTTTCAAACAGCGATTCCGTAGTCCTAGTGGTGTATTTGGTCCTTAGACTTGAGACACCAAGGATGTCCTGTATGAGTGCTCCACTCTTTGATACCAGACTTATAGGTTTGGCTGTCCCAGATCTAGTACAGCTGGTCATTGGGAGTGGTAGTCGACCTTACGAGGGCTATTGAGTGTCGATAGAGGATCATCCACTCTCGGCGTCATGAGAGGAATATCCCATATGTTCTTGCTCAGACAAATCCCTGGCCAGGGTCATTCGGGTTGAGAGAGAAAGAGTTCTCTGGGAGAATCCGATTAGAGTGAGACTCGAGAAGAAACCGTGTGGGTCTGACAACACCATGCTCGATATATGGTCTCTGGTATATTAGATGGATGAGGGACTATAGGTACACGGTAATTGAGGACAGATAGGTCCAATGGATTGGATTCCCCTATATCGTCTCGGGACTATGGCGTAGTGGCCTAGGACGTCCGTAGTCGATGAGTCGAGTGATTTATTATAGAGATAATAATTCACTGAGTTAGAAGGAGTTCTGATAAGTATGACTCACGGCCAGCTCGATATTGGGCCTAGAGGGTCACACACATATGGTAGGCATTGTGATGAATAGAGGTTCGAATATGAGATATCCGACAGAGCCCTTGTCTTATTGGATGTAGATCTAATACCCACTAGGGGAGGACCCATTAGGGTTTGACAGGGGACCTCTATAAATAGGAGGGATTCAGAGCCCCATGGGCTAGAGAGCTTTTGTTTACCTTTTCCTATTCTCCTCTCCATCTCTACCTCAGAGTAGGTCTGGAGTTTTGAGGAGCATCGTCGCAACCCTGCTGTGTGGATCACCGCTAGAGAGGAGGACGCTTGACCTCCTTCACCCTCTCCTAAGGATCTACTAGGAAACAGGGATATACGATCTCCCTAGGTAACACAATCTACTCTATCACGAAGTTTCATGTTTCATGGATTTTTTAGGTACCAATCTTCGCATCTAACGGCCTAACATCTCTTTAGGAATTGGGGATTTTGTTTTTCTTGTTCTTCCAGCATGCATTTTGATATCGCCCCCAAGGATTTCCCAACAAAGGTGTCGAGCCGGGTTGCTCGTCATGCGAATGATTGGTTTTGAACTGCGTGTGTTGTGTTTAGGAAGAATTTTGACGTCAAAATTGTTGATTTAAAAAACAAGGAAGGGCAGCAACAGTTGCTACCCTCGATCTGCGTACATGCAACAAGCGCAGCCGGCGGGCAGCACAAGGGCTACGTCTGGCTGGCCGGGCAGAACCCCAGTTTGCAGCAGCTTTGCTTGCCGGGCGGGCTGGCAGCCCACGGGCAGAGGCGCCGTGGGACAGCAATGCCCTCACGGAGGCGGAGGCCCGAAAGGGGCCCACCCGGCAGCGTGCCCGGGCGTCCGCCGGTGAGGTGAGGGCAAGGCCCTCGCCCGCAGCCGAGGGTAGCGGGCGCCCGCCAGCCAGCCTGCTCCCCTGGCTTAAACCCCCACAGGGGGCGGTTGTTCCGATGGGACAGCACCGCCCGCAGAGGCGGTGGCGCCCGGGGGCCCACCACCAAGAATCCAAGAATACCAATGGGCGTGCCGCCGCAGCGAGGGGAGTGCCCTCGCCCGCCAGATTGCCTGAGCAGCCGGCCAACGGTGGCGGGCGGCGGCAATAGAGAAAAGGGGAAAGGGCATTAGGGTTTTCTGGGCAAAAGACAGTTTTGCCCCTTGGAATTTGAGAAATTTCAATTTCTGTCTTTTGTCTAAATTACGAAAATACCCCTATGAATTCAGAAATTCCCTATAATGTCCTTGATTTCAGAAAATATTAATTATTTAAAAGGTTTAGTTGAATATTATTTTTTATTATTATTATCTAGTAGTCCTACATGATGATGATTATTTGTACATGTGATGTATGATGTGTGTACGGATGATCATGGATCGTTTGATGTGTGTACCTGTGATTATTATTATTGAGGTCTGCGAATCTCCATTATATTTCTCGTTTATTGTTGGGCCTGCGTGCCTATGATTAAGTTGTAATCACATGCGGAGGCACAGCGGGAGCGTGGATGCGATAGCAGGACCCACGAGACGGACGATCGTGATGCATGAAGATGCATCAAGATGTCGACGGAACCGACAAGGACGAAATGGACGATCACAGGGCATCGAGATGCACTGTTGCACACATAGATCTTGATGTGTGTGATTAGGCCTACTGGCTCGGGCCTAATCATATTAGGTTGTAGTCCATGATCATCTTGTGTAATTGCTTATACGCATACTTGATATGTATATATATTTGCATGCAATGTAGATATATATTAAATATATATATGTGTGACATGTCATATTAGGAGACCAAATCATAGAAACATCTCTCGATAATATTAGGTCGGTAAACGTAAGTCAATTAGATTGACCCACGTGGCCTTCCATCGTTATAAGTAAGAACCGATTCCCGGTGTAGGTTGAGTTGGTCGAGTCCCTCGAGACTCACCTATATCGCGATTCTCTATCTTGCTTACGACATAGAGATGTCACCGGTGACCTAAGGGCATGGTATACTTGGTCGAGTCCCTCGAGGGTATATCATCAAATCAGACTCATCTTGTAACGAAGGTGTTGACTTAACCGAGCATCATGGTTGGTCGAGTCCCTCGAGGCCATGGTGATTCGGAGGCCGAATAGGACGGGAATTGTTAGGATCGGAGCAGCACTAAGAGGGGGGGGTGAATTAGTGCAGCGGATTAAAACTTTGGTTTTTAAAAATTCTTTCGTATGACAAGAGCGGAACTTGACTAGCTTAATCTTGAAAGCGTATTCTTAAGTATGTGCAGCAAAAGTAATAAGGAACTAAAGCATATAAGAAGGTTTGCAATAATGTAAATAGCAATATGAAATGCAAACCAAGGATCACGTCGATTTTAGAGTGGTTCGGTCAAATGACCTACTCCACTTGCGAGGCCCCTCTTCGATGAGGCTCCCACCTTCCACTAGCAAGTCTCTTGAAATGGAAGGGTAAATACCCCTCTTACAACTCTTTACAAGCGGTTCACTCTCTTACAGATTTTCGAGAAGAGATGAGGTGAACACTAGCAAATTGAAAAGAAGACAAGCTAACACTTTTCTAAGACCTTTCTCTCAAACTCTTACTGCTCAAAAAGTTGTAATCTCAACTGAGATTTGAGAGGTATTTATAGGCCTCAAGAGAATTCAAATTTGGGCTCCAAAATTTGGGCTCTAAAATTCAAATTCCCTTTGGGTTCCCGATGCTGGCGGTGCCACCGCCCAGCGCTCGGGTGTTGGACGGTGCAACTGCCCAGCCAAGGAGGTGTCACCGCCCAGCCAGGCGGTGCCACCGCTTGGCCCTCCGGTTCACTTGGTTTGGCTTACTTTTAGCCCAAACCAAATCTGACTTTGGCCCCAGTTGGCCCCTAACCAGGATATAGGATTATCTTCTTAATCCTAATCCTAATTACAAGTGAACTACATAACAAAACACATCCTAAGCAATTTATTAACCGCGAACGTCAAGTCTTGTTCCGGTGAGCTTTCCGACGAACTTCCTTCGACGGGGGTCCAAGCACGCTCCCGAACTTGTGATGACTTTAATGAGTAGCTGAGACTTCTCGGTGATCTCTGCGAACCTCCGACGATCTCTTCGGCGAACTTCCAACAGGTTCCCGATTTCTTCTCGGTTGGTTCCGGCAGCATCTCCGACGATTCTTCGGACTCTTAAACGTTCATCGAACTCGACTCCGGTATACTTGCTTTGTGTTTTCTGTTTATCGTAGTTAATCCTGCACACTTAACTCAATAATATGGATTAGATCAAATAACCCATCAATTGATTTTATCATCAAAATCCGAGATTCAACAATCTCCCCCTTTTTGATGATGACAATCAATTGATGACGGAGTTAAACATAACTCCCCCTATCTATATGCCATATTATGAGAAGATAAAACCACTTGAATTCCATCCCATGAGATTCAAGCATAACCCGATAAGTTCTAACCGTAGAGCTTATCGTGATCCTCATTAAACAATAGTGAGTACAAAACTTCTATGAAAATCATAAGTTAAATGAAAAGGGACCAAATTTTACTACTGACGAAGATAAAGATTTTCAATATGATTTAGATGTAAGGCATGCTTTCAATATGATCAATCAATCTTGTGATATTTTCAAGGATTTTGCAAGGAATATAAGTCATTCATATCAATCACTTTTCTCAAAGATTTTGCAATTCATATTTTGTCATGCTATTAAGAATGATATAAGTCATCACTTTTCTCCCCCTTTGTCATCAACAAAAAGGGAAATGAGACTTGAAGCACATATTTTGTCATACAACGATTTTATCATTGAAAATTAAGTATGCAAAAATATTTATGCAGAGTTCATTTTAGAGGAAAATTCAGCATGCATTCATATTATCTAATCTCTTCTTTCTATAAATAATAGAAATTGTAGATGTACAAGAGAGAGATTGGGATAAAAAAAAAAAAATTCAAGTAGTAATTTCACAAAGTCAAGATCATAATTCGAATACAAACTCATTCAAATCGTTAAATTCATTAAAATCTCAACATTACTTTTCAATCATCATATAATGCCAATACTTTCATATTTGTAAGTATCAATTCATGAATGCCAAAAGATATTATTTGTGATTCCAATTTTGCAAGATCAAGATTATGATTTAGATAAAACTTATTTAAATCAAATCGGTAACTTGTAATTCATTATCAAGTCATCAAAATCGATTTCGAGATTTCACAACATGTCATATGGAATTTGAAGGAGAATGATTAGATTCACCGAGAGATGGAAAGAAGATGAAAGACTTTACGAAAAATCCAATCAAACAAGTTTATTGTTTAGGGACAATTTAACATACCTAATTCCCTTCTAATGAATTCAAATTGATCTTCATTCAAGGCTTTTGTGAATATATCTGCTAATTGATGCTTTGTGTCAATGAATTCTAGAACAACATTATTGTTAAGGACATGATCGCGTATGAAATGATGCCTAACGTCGATGTGCTTAGTTCTAGAATGCTGAATTGGATTTTTAGTAAGACATATAGCACTTGTATTATCACATTTTATGGGAATATTTTTAAAGTGAATTCCATAGTCTTCTAATGTATTTTTCATCCAAACAACTTGTGCACAGCATGCACTTGCAGCAATGTATTCGGCTTCCGCCGTAGATAGTGCAACTGAATTTTGTTTCTTGGAAGTCCAAGAAACAAGTGCATGTCCTAAAAATTGGCATGTTCCCGGATGTACTTTTTCTATCTATTCTGCTTCCGCCAAAATCAACATCCGCATAGGCTATTAAATCAAAATTTTCAGATTTTGGATACCATAATCCTAAATTTGGAGTTCCTTTAAGATACCTAAATATTCTTTTAACACTTTTAAGATGAGATAATTTAGGATTTTATTGAAACCTAGCACAAAGTCCTACATTAAACATAATATCCGGTCTAGTCGCGGTAAGGTAGAGTAGACTACCTATCATTCCCCTATATGTTTTTTGATCAAAATTTTCACTATTTTCATCCATATCTAACTTAGTCGCAGTACTCATAGGGGTGTTTATTACTTTTGAATTATCCATGTTAAATCGTTTTAACAATTCTAATGTGTATTTAGATTGGTTAATAAATATACCATCCTTAAGTTGTTTGATTTGTAATCCTAAAAAGAAAGTTAATTCTCCCATTAAACTCATTTCAAATTCATGGCTCACAGATTTGGCAAATGATTCACATAATGACTCATCCAAAGAGCCAAAAATAATATTGTCAACATAAATTTGCACAATAAGAAAATTATTTTCAAAATGTTTAATAAACAATGTAGTATCAACCTTGCCTTTGGTAAAATTATTTAAAATAAGAAAGGAACTAAGCCTTTCATACCAAGCTCTAGGAGCTTGTTTCAAGCCATAGAGAGCCTTAGTCAATTTGAATACATGATTAGGAAGAAGAGAATTTTCAAATCCGGGAGGTTGTTCGACATATACTTCTTCGGAAATAAAACCATTCAAGAAGGCACTTTTGACATCCATTTGAAATAGTTTAAAATTATAACTACTAGCATAGGCAAGGAGCATCCTTATGGCTTCTAATCGAGCCCACGGAGCCAAAGGTTTCTTAAATGTCGATACCTTCTTCTTGGTTGAAACCTTTGGCCACTAATCTAGCCTTGTTTCTAACCACGATACCATTTTTCGTCTTGCTTGTTTCTAAAGACCCACTTAGTACCAATGACTAAATGGTCACTAGGTCTAGAAACAAGCTCCCACACCTTGTTTCTCTCAAATTGATTCAATTCCTCTTGCATTGCAATAATCCAAAAATCATCTTTTATGGCCTCGTCAATGCACTTAGGTTCGATTTGAGAGAGAAAGGCATTTGCACAAAAAATTCTTGAAAGAGGAACGAGTTTGAACCCCTTTAGATGTATCCCTATAATTAGCTCCTTTGGATGAGCATCTATATACTTCCATTCCTTAGGTAAGGAAATTTCTGAAGTGTGCATCCAAGTTGCCATTTTAAGGAGGGAGTTCATTTAAATTCAAATTATCAAAACCAAGATCATCATCAAAATCATTTTTCTTAAAATTTGAGACTTCATTAAAAACTACATGAATAGACTCTTCAATTACTAAGGTTCTTTTATTAAAAATCCGAAAGGCTTTGAAACAGAAAGAGTAACCAAGAAAGATGCCTTCATCGGATTTTTGCATCAAATTTTCCTAAGGCATCCCTTTCATTTAAAATAAAGCATTTACAACCTAAAAACTTTAAAATAGGAAATATTTGGTTTTTTGTTATTCCATAATTCATAGGGAGTTTTTGATAAGGAAGGTCTTATTAGGACTCTATTCATGATGTAGCAAGCCCATTATTTACTTGCCTGATTAAAAATACTTAGGTAAACTATGTTCATTTAACATAGTTCTTGCCATTCTTGTAGGTTTCTTTTTTTTTTTTTCTTCTCCATTTTGTTGGGGATTTCTCGAGTGGAGAAGTTATGGTTATATCCATTAACTTCACAAAAATTTTGAAAGTCATGGTTTTGAAATTAAGCCACCATGATCACTCCAATTGATGAAATCATGAACCCTTTTTCGTTTTGAGTGAGTTTACAAAATTTAGAGAAACACTGGAAACAATTACTTTTGTGAGCTAAGAAATAGGTCCAAGTGTATCTAGAGTAGTCATCCACAATCACAAAAGCATATTTGCTTCCACCTAGACTAGTTGTATCAATTGGTCCAAATAAGTCCAAATGGATCAATTGTAACGGTCTAGTGGTGCTAATTTGATTTTTTGGTTTGAAGCTTGTTTTTATTTGTTTCCCTAGTTGACATGCATCACATACCTTATCTTTAATAAACTTCATATTTGGAATCCCTCGTACTAATTCTTGAGATGAGATTTTAGATATTGTTTTCATACTTGCATAGCCTAATCTCCTATGCCAAAGCCAAGCATCATCATTTATGGCGGAGAAACACATTTCATTACTTAGTTTATCAAGATTGATGGTATAGACATTATTTTGTTTTAAGGCAATCATAGTCATGTTATAACTTGGTCTTTCAATAATGCACATATTTGATTCAAATCTAACGATATAACCTTTATCGCATAATTGACTAATGCTCAATAGATTATGTTTTAATCCATCAACTAGTAACACATCATCAATGGAAAAACTTGATTTGTTACCTATGGTTCCCTTGCCAATGATTTTGCCTTTGTTGTTGTCTCCGAAGGTGACATAGCCTTCGTTCATGCTAGTGAGCTTGGTGAATTGGGATGGATCTCCGGTCATATGCCTTGACCATCCACTATCAAGATACCATCTCTTGCTCCTAGCATGTGATGGTGTATGTTTCTACAAGAAGGAATTATTTTTAGGTACCCATTTGCTTTTGGGTGCCTCAAAAACTAATTTAACTTGTTTATCATGTTGCATAGACTTGATTATGGTTCCTTTAGGAACCCAAATCAATTTGTTCGGACTAATTTTCTTGAATGGACATTGGTAAGTTATATGTCCATATTTGCAACAAAAATTGCAATTGCTTTGGTGTTGAACATGTAAGATAGGACCTTTAATGAAGGTGGTTGGATTTTGGTGAGTACTTCTCACAAATCCGATTCCACTCCTTTTAGGAACGTGACCCTTATTTGTAAGGATCATGTTTAAGGACTTGCTACCGACCTCGAATTTCTTCAAGGTGTCCTTAAGCACTAAGTTCTCATTTTGTAGAGTTTCTAAATCATGGCATTTAGCACATGGAGCTAGACAATCATGATATTCAGTTTTCAATTTATCAAAAGCACAAGTAAGACTATCATGCTCCTTTCTTAGCAATTTGTATTTTTTACTAATTGTCTTACATTCATCAAATAACTCATGGAAGGCATTTTAATAAATCATGATAAGGTAAATCTGCATTAATTAAATCCGTTATCTCTTCTTCGAAGGCCATTAGGGCGTAGTGAGCAACTTGCTCGGTGTTGGACTCCTTTTCTTTGGATGTGCTTGAGTCATCTCATATTGCCTTGAGCGCCTTCTTCTTTGGTGTTCTCTTTTTGGCTTGAGGGCAATCGTTCTTGTAGTGTCCCGGTTTTTTACATTCATAGCAAATCACTTGGTCCTTCTTTTGTTCAAATTTATTTTTTGTATTATTTTTAAATTTGTTCTTCCTTAAATATTTTTTGAATTTTTGAGTCAAAAGTGCAATGTCATTGTCACTGTCCTCATCACTTGATGTTTCTTTCAAGTGGTCTTCTTGTGATTTGAGTGCCATATCCTTCCTGTTCTTTGGAAGGGGTTCTCGAGCTTCGTCATGAGCTTGACAAGTCATTTAAGAGGGTCATTAGAGACCCAATGAGTCATTCAAGAGGGAATGTTTTTAAGGTCTTTGGCCTCTTGAATGGCGTAACTTTTGGATCCCAACTTTTAGGGAGGGATCTTAAGATTTTAGTTACTAGTTCAAAGTTAGTAAAATCTTTACCAAGAGCTTTGAGTCCATTGATGACATCCGTAAAACCGGTGTACATGTCTCCGATGGACTCACTTGGTTTCATTCGGAAAAAGTTCGTAAGAGTGCACAAGAATGTTGATTTTGGACTCTTTCACTTTCGGCTAGTGCCTTCATGAGTGACCTCAAGAGTTCTCCAAATATCAAAAGCCGAATCACAAATTGAAACACGATTAAATTCGTTTTTGTCTAGTGCACAAAACAAGGCATTCATAGCCTTTGCATTTAAAGCAAAAACCTTCTTCTCCGATTCATTCCATACGCTCATCGGAAGAGAAGATTTTTGAAATCCGTTTTCAACAATAGTCCAAAGCTCAAAATCCATAGAAATGAGGAAGATCCTCATTCGAGTCTTCCAATACGTGTAATCCGACCCATTAAACATAGGTGGACGAGTGATAGAATAGCCCTCTTGCATGCAGGAGTAAGCCATCTCTCTTGGGTATTAAACCAAATATTAGAGATAACCTCGCTCTGATACCAATTGTTAGGATCGGAGCAGCACTAAGAGGGGGGGGTGAATTAGTGCAGCGGATTAAAACTTCGGTTTTTAAAAATTCTTTCGTATGACAAGAGCGGAACTTGACTAGCTTAATCTTGAAAGCGTAATCTTAAGTATGTGCAGCAAAAGTAATAAGGAACTAAAGCATATATGAAGGTTTGCAATAATGTAAATAGCAATATGAAATGCAAACCAAGGATCACGCCGATTTTAGAGTGGTTCGGTCAAATGACCTACTCCACTTGCGAGGCCCCTCTTCGATGAGGCTCCCACCTTCCACTAGCAAGTCTCTTGAAATGGAAGGGTAAATACCCCTCTTACAACTCTTTACAAGCGGTTCACTCTCTTACAGATTTTCGAGAAGAGATGAGGTGAACACTAGCAAATTGAAAAGAAGACAAGCTAACACTTTTCTAAGACCTTTCTCTCAAACTCTTGCTGCTCAAAAAGTTGTAATCTCAATTGAGATTTGAGGGGTATTTATAGGCCTCAAGAGGATTCAAATTTGGGCTCCAAAATTTGGGCTCCAAAATTCAAATTCCCTTTGGGTTCCCGATGCTGGCCCTAACCAGGATATAGGATTATCTTCTTAATCCTAATCCTAATTACAAGTGAACTACATAACAAAACACATCCTAAGCAATTTATTAACCGCGAACGTCAAGTCTTGTTCCGGCGAGCTTTCCGACGAACTTCCTTCGACGGGGTCCAAGCACGCTCCCGAACTTGTGATGTCTTTAATGAGTAGCTGAGACTTCTCAGTGATCTCTATGAACCTCCGACGATCTCTTCGGCGAACTTCCAACAGGTTCCCGATTTCTTCTCGGTTGGTTCCGGCAGCATCTCCGACGATTCTTCGGACTCTTAAACGTTCATCGAACTCGACTCTGGTATAATTGCTTTCTGTTTTCTGTTTATCGTAGTTAATCCTGCACACTTAACTCAATAATATGGATTAGATCAAATAACCCATCAATTGATTTTATCATCAAAATCCGAGATTCAATAGGAATCACAATGAGTTGTGATCGACAAGAGTTGCCTACCTTTTAGGCTTAGTATGATTGGTCGAGCCTCTCGAGGTTACACTAAGACGCTGATTGGATCCTGATCCCCACTAGAAGTCTGCCGGAGACTTCCGTTTCACGTGCGGAGGGTGTCGCGTGACTCGTTAGTAAAATAGTGGGAGTATATTAAGATAAAAGTCTATATCTTGATAGTTTATTTCTTGCAAAATATGCATGTTATTCATTTCTACTACATCTTTATTTTCAGAAAATGTCGCTTTCAAATCTCTTACGTGGCATACTTGATGTCAACCGCCTCACTGGTCCAAATTATACGGATTGGCTCCGTAACTTGAGAATTGTTCTCACAAATGAGAAAATGGTGTACGCCCTGATACAGATGATGCCTACCAAGAAGGGGCAAGCGAGGATGAGATCGCCGCCACGTGAAGTACATTGATGACTCCACTCTTGCTTTCGATGCTATATGTTGGGCTCTATGACTCGAGTTACTGAGACAACATGAAAAGATGGATGCCGATCCATTCTCCTACATGTCCTAAAATTGTTTGAGGAACAGGGGAAGGACTCAACGATATGAGATATCCAAGAGCCTTTTCCCGTGCTAGGATGACCGAGGGGACACCGGTTCGAACCATGTCCTAAAGATGATTGAGTGGATAGAGAAACTCACAGTGTCTAGGAATGGTCCTAGAGGATAACTTGTGTGTGGACATTGTGCTTCATCCCTACCAGATTCCTTTTCACAGTTCATAATGAATTTTAATATGAACAAGCTTGAGGTGACTCTCCCAGAGCTCCTCAATATGTTGAGGGAGGCAGAGAGTACTATTAAGAAAGAGAAGCCAGTTCTCTACACC
Source organism: Musa schizocarpa (assembly GCA_900464855.2). NCBI lineage: Eukaryota > Viridiplantae > Streptophyta > Magnoliopsida > Zingiberales > Musaceae > Musa > Musa schizocarpa. The sequence continues at coordinate 25,640,179 of LS990918.1, forward strand.
GGTGAGACCGTAAAGAAAAGGAAAGCGAAAGGTCCCTTAAGAAGGGAAAGGGCAAGGGCAAACAAGGTAAAGCAAAGGTTGCTAAGAAAGACCCAACAAAGGACAAAGGCCAGTGCTTCCACTGTGGTAAAGATGGGCATTGGAAGAGAAACTGCAAAGATTACCTTGCGAAAGGGCTAAAACAAAAGCTTGATGAAGCTTCAGTACATTCATGATCAGTCTCCATTTGTCGGACTCTTATGATAACACATGGGTATTGGATACCGGTAGTGCTTATCATATATGCAATTTGTTGCGGTTACGGCAAGGCCTAGGAGACTACAGAGAGGCGAGATGGACCTCAAGATGGGTAATGGAGCAAAAGTTGTCAGATTAGCTGTTGGCAGGTCGCCCCCTACATCTGCCTAGTGGAGCTTTTATTGCATTAGATGCATGTTATTTTGTTCCTTCTATTATCAAAAACATTATCTCCATTTCATGTTTAACAGTTAGTGGATATAAATTTGTTTTTGAGAACAATGGTTGTTCGATATTATTAGATGATAAGATCATCACGAAAGGAAACATTGCATAATGGTTTATTTATGTTAGACACCACTCCACATATCATGAATGTAAATATGTCCAAAAGGAAACGAGATGAGTTGAACAAAGGTGCATACACGGACATTGTAAGCTAGGTCACATCCATGAAAGAAGGATTCAAAAGTTGCTAAATGATGGATATCTAGATCCATTCGACTATGTGTCATATACAACTTGTGAGCCTTGCATTAAATGGAAAAAGCCCACCCAAATCTCCATTTAGTAGAACTGGAGAGAGAGCCAATGAGTTGTTGGAACTCATACATAGTGATGTATGTGGACCCATGTCAACTCATGCCATTGGAGGTTACTCCTACTTCATTACATTTACTGATGATTTCTCAAGGTATGGATATGTGTACTTAATGAAGTACAAGTCTGAGGCCTTTGAGAAATTCAGAGAGTATAAGAATGAGGTGGAGAACCAGACTGGAAAGAGTATCAAAAACTCTTCGATCAGATCGAGGAGGTGAATACTTAAGTACAGAGTTTTTACTCAGTTCCTCAAGGACCATGGGATATTATCCCAATGGACACCTCCTTATACACCTCAGCTCAATGGTGTCTCTAAAAGGAGAAATCGTACATTATAAGATATGGTACGGTCCATGATGAGTTTCGCTGACCTACCCATCTCATTCTGGGGATATGCCCTAGAAATTGTAGCTTACCTTCTGAACAGAGTTCCAACTAAGTCGGTAGTGTCTACACCATATGAGATATAGAAAGGGAAGAAGCCTGATCTTAAGGTTGTTAAGATCTGGGGCTGCCCTGCCCATGTTAGAAGACACAACCCCGATAAGTTAGAATCAAGGACAGAGCGATGCAAATTTGTGGGATACCCCAAGGAAACTTGTGGGTATTATTTCTATCATCTCGAGGACCAAAAGGTCTTTGTAGCTAAGAGAGCAGTGTTCCTTGAGAAGGAACACATTCTTGACGGAGACAAGTGGGAGAATGATAGAATTGAGCCAGGTTGGAGAACCAAGCTCAAGCACCACTCTGACCCGAGGGTGTTCAGTACCTAATACACAAGTATCAACTTTACGCTTGGTCTCGATAGAGTATCCCATCCTCCCGAGAGATATGTGGGATATATTAGAGCAGAGGATGTAAAGGATATTGATCCTCAGGACCTCTACGATGAGGCTATTATGAGTATAGACTCCGGAAGTGGAAAGAAGTCATGAATTCGATATGAATTCTATGTACTCCAATAAGGTTTGGAACCTAGTTGATGCGTCCAAGGTATTGTACCCATCGGTTGCAAGTGGATCTTTAAGAAAAAAAGATGGGAGTAGATGGAAAGGTAGAGACCTATAAAGCAAGGCTAGTGGCAAAGGGTATCGTCCAAAGGCAAGGTGTTGACTACGACGAAACTTTCTCACCAGAAACAATGCTAAAATCCATCAGGAATTCTATTGGCTATTGCAAAGACACTATGAAAATGAGATCCGGCGATGGATGTGAAAACCGCATTCCTCAACGGGAACCTTGAGGAGGAGGTGTATATGATGCAACCGAGGGATTCGTGTCCAAGAACTGCCCAGATAAGGTGTGTAGGTTGCTTAGATCCATTTATGGACTAAAGCAAGCTTCCCGAAGTTGGAACATAAGATTTGATGAGGCAATCAGATCTTATGACTTCGTTAAGAACGAAGATGAGCCTTGTGTATACAGAAAGGTAAGTGGGAGCGCTATCACATTTTTGGTGTTATATGTGGATGACATCCTCATCATTGGGAATGACATAGGAATGCTATCCACAATAAAGGCTTGGTTATCTAGACACTTCTCCGTGAAGGACTTAGGGGAAGCATCTTATATCTTGGGGATTAGAATCTATAGAGATAGATCCAAGAGGATGCTTGGCTTGTCCCAAATCAGGTACATAGAAACTATTGTCAAAAGGTTTGGCATGGAAAATTCCAAGAGAGGTCTCATACCGATGAGACATGGGATATCGCTTTCTACAGTATGTCCCCAAAGACTCCAAGAAAGGGCTTAACATGGATATGATACCTTATGCCTCAAATAGGGGTCTATCATGTATGTCATGCTATGTACTTTCGGCCCGATATAGCGCATGCTCGAGTGTCCTGAAAGGTATCAAAGCGGATCCGTGCTTGGAGCACCGGAAAGCAATAAAAGTGTATCCTTAAGTACTTGAGAAGGACTAAGGATCTTTTACTAGTATATGGAGGTAATAGCCTTAAGGTTGAAGGCTACACCGACTCAAGTTTTCAGTCGATGTCGATGATAGCAAGTCGAATTCAGGGTATGTGTACACTTTGAATGGAGGAGCAGCAGTGTCTTTGGAAGAGTTCCAAGCAAGATACCATACCGACTGACGACCACGACCAGGCAGAGTACATTGCTGCATCGGATGCAACAAAGGAGGGAGTTTGGTTGAAGAAGTTCATCACAGATTTGGGAGTCGATACAGATAGCGACAAAGTCGCCTTCCTTATATTAAACGAAAACTATGGGGTGATTACTCAAATAAGGGAACCCGGTCTCATCGGAAGTGTTCCGAGGAGGTTCCAACTTATAAGAGAGATCGTAACCCGAGGAGATGTAGCAGTGGAAAGAGTTCCATCCGAAGATAACATTGCAGATCCACGACAAAAGCCGTTGTCTCATTTTGTCTTTGAAGTCATAGGGTCCCATGGGGATCGGATTACATAGGTGATTGGCTTTAGGTCAAGTGGGAGATTGCTAGTCATAGGTGCCCAAGAAGCCAATCCACGTGAGTGATGGCACGTGTGACTTGATACAGAATCTTTTTTTATTATTATATTTTGGCGATATCACTTTATAACTATTGCATAAATGCATATATATATTGATGATGTCCTTGGATTTGTGCAATGAATCGGATCGTGATGAGATCACGATAATGAGATCGATTCACCTTTAAAACACATATCCTAAATAATCCCGGTCATAGGTTACTCGAGAGGGACATCGTGATAACCGGATAGACTGGTGTCAGATACCCGTCCATATGATGGATGCAAATGGTCTCATAGTCGCTCGTGTAATGCGGACACTAGGGATACAAAGATGTGGTGCTCATTGGAGAATGAGTTCACTGATTGATCCGCTTACTAATGCTTGGATGGTTGATGATGCCTTATTGTTAGACAAATGATTCCGTAGTCCTAGTGGTGTATCTGGTCCTTAGACTTGAGACACCAAGGATGTCCCGTATGAGTGCTCCACTCTTTGATACCGAACTTATAGGTTTGGCTGTCCCGGATCTAGTACAGCTGGTCCTTGGGAGTGGTAGTCGACCTTACGAGGGCTATTGAGTGTCGATAGAGGATCATCCACTCTCGGCGTCATGAGAGGAATATCCCATGTGTTCTTGCTCAGACAAATCCCTGGCTAGAGTCATTCGGGTTAAGAGAGAAATAGTTCTCCGGGAGAATCCGATTAGAGCGAGACTCGAGTAGAAACCGTATGGGTCTGACAACACCATGCTCGATATACGGTCTCTGGGATATTAGATGGATGAGGGACTATAGGTACATTGTAACTGAGGACAGACAGGTCCAATGGATTAGATTCCCCTGTATCGTTTGGGGATTACGGCGTAGTGGCCTAGTACGTCCGTAGTCGATGAGTTGAGTGAATTATTACAGAGATAATAATTCATTGAGTTAGAAGGAGTTTTGACAGGTATGACTCACGGCCAGCTCGATATTGGGCCTAGAGGGTCACACAAATATGGTAGGCATTGCGATGAGTAGAGGTTCGGATATGAGATATCCGACGGAGCCCTTGTCTTATTGGATGCAGATCCAATACCCACTAGGGAAGGACCCATTAGGATTTGACACGGGATCTCTATAAATAGGAGGGATTCATAGCCTCATAGGCTAGAGTCTTTGCTTGCCTTTCCTATTCTCCTCTCCCTCTCCACCTTAGAGGCCTAGAGTTTTGAGGAGGGTCGTCGCAACCCTGCTGTGTGGATCACCGCTAGAGAGGAGGACGCTTGACCTCCTTCACCCTCTCCTAAGGATCTGCAAGGAAACAGGGATATACGATCTCCCTAGGTAACACAATCTCTATACGTAGTTTTGTGTTTTGCGGATTTTTGCGCACCAATCTTCGCACGACGACGAACATCTTTTTGGGAATCGGGGATTTTTGTTTTCTTATTCTTCCGCTGCGCATATGATGTCGCCCCCATGATTTACCAACAAGAGTATCAAAACTCATCGATCAGATCGAGGAGGTGAGTACTTAAGTACAGAATTCACTCAATTCCTCAAGGACCATGGGATATTATCCCAATGGACACCTCCTTATACACCTCTGCTCAATGGTGTCTCTGAAAGGAGAAAGCGTACATTATTAGATATGGTACGATCCATGATGAGTTTCGCTGACCTACCCATCTCATTCTGGGGATATGCCCTAGAAACCGCAGCTTACCTTCTGAACAGAGTTCCAACTAAGTCGGTAGTATCTACAGCATATGAGATATAGAAAGGGAAGAAGCCTGATCTTAAGGTTGTTAAGATTTGGGGCTGCCCTGCACATGTTAAAAGACACAACCCCGATAAGATAGAATTAAGGACAGAGCGATGTAAATTTTTGGGGTACCCCAAGGAAACTTGTGGGTATTATTTCTATCATCTCGAGGACCAAAAGGTCTTTGTAGCTAAGAGAGCAGTGTTTCTTGAGAATGAACACATTTTTGGCCGAGATAGTTGGAGAATGATAGAATTGAGCGAGGTTGGAGAACCAAGCTCAAGCACCACTCTATAGCCCGAGTCTGTTCAGGTACCTAATACACAAGTTTCAACTTTACGTAGGTCTGATAGAGTATCCCATCCTCTTGAGAGATATGTGGGACATATTAGAGGAGAGGATGCAGAGGATATTGATCCTCAGGCCTACGAGGAGGCTATTATGAGTATAGACTTCGGGAAGTGGCAAGAAGCCATGAATTCTGCGATGAATTCTATGTACTCCAATAAGGTTTGGAACCTAGTTGATGTGCCCGAAGGTATTGTACCCATCGGTTGCAAGTGGATCTTTAAGAAAATGATCGGAGTAGATGGAAAGGTAGAGACCTATAAAGCAAGGCTAGTGGCTAAGGGGTATCGTCAAAAGCAAGGTGTTGACTATGACGAAACCTTCTCACCCGTAGCAATGCTAAAATCCATCAGAATTCTATTGGCTATTGTAGCACACTATGATTATGAGATCTGGCAGATGGATGTGAAAACCGCATTCCTCAATGGGAACCTCGAGGAGGAGGTGTATATGATACAACCTGAGGGATACGTGTCCAAGAACTGTCCAGATAAGGTGTGTAGGTTGCTTAGATCCATTTATGGATTAAAGCAAGCTTCCCGAAGTTGGAACATAAGATTTGATGAGGCAATCAGATCTTATGACTTCATTATGAACGAAGATGAGCCTTGTGTATACAGAAAGGTAAGTGGGAGCGCTATCACGTTTTTGGTGTTGTATGTGGATGACATCCTGATCATTGGGAATGACGTAGGAATGCTATCCACAGTAAAGGCTTGGTTATCTAGACACTTCTCAACGAAGGACTTAGGGGAAGCATCCTATATTTTTGGGATTAGAATCTATAGAGATAGATCCAAAAGGATGCTTGGCTTGTCCCAGTCCAGGTACATAGAAACCATTGTCAAAAGGTTTGGCATGAAAAATTCCAAGAGAGGTCTCATACCGATGAGATATAGGATATCGCTTTCTACGATTATGTCCCCAAAGACTCCAGAAGAAAGGGCGAACATGGATATGATGTCGAAGGCTAAGTACTTGAGGACTAAGGATCTTTTACTAGTATATGGAGGTAATAGCCTTAAGGTTGAAGGCTACACAGACTCAAGTTTTCAGTCTGATGTCGATGATAGCAAGTCGAATTCAAGGTATGTGTACACCTTGAATGGAGGAGCAGTGTGCTGGAAGAGTTCCAATCAAGATACCACTGCTGACTCGACCATAGAGGCGGAGTACATTGCTGCATCAGATGTAGCAAAGGAGGGAGTTTGTGTGATGAAGTTCATCACAGATTTGAGAGTCATGCCGGGTAGCGAAGAGCCGATCTCCCTATATTGCGACAACAACGGGGCGATTGCTCAAGCAAAGGAACCTAGGTCTCATCAGAAATCTAAGCATGTTCTTTGGAGGTTCCACCTTATCAGAGAGATCGTGACCCGAGGAGATGTAGTAGCGGAAAGAGTTCCATCCGAAGATAACATTGCAGATCCACTAACAAAGTCGTTGTCTCAGATTTGTTTTGAGCGTCACAGGGGTCTGATGGGGATCAGACACATATGTGATTGGCTTTAGGTCAAGTGGGAGATTGCTAGTCATAGGTGCCCAGCAAGCCAATCACGTGAGTGATGGAACGTGTGACTTAATATAGAATCTTTTTGCTTATTATATTTCGACATATATCACTTTATAACTATTGCATAAATGCATACATATTTTGTGATGTCCTTGGATTTGTGCAATGGGAATCGGATCGTGATGAGATCACGATAGTGAGATCGATTCACCTTTAAACACATCCTAAATAATCCCGGTCATAGGTTACTCGAGAGGGATATCGTGATAACCGGATAGACTGGTGTGCTGTATACCCGTCCATATGATGGATGCAGCTGGTCTCATAGCTGCTTGTGTAGGGACACTAGGGATACAGTACAAGTGCTCATTGGAGAATGAGTTCACTGATTGATCTGCTTACGGAATGCTAGATGGTTGATGATGCCTTATTGTCAGACAGCGATTCTGTAGTCCTCGTGGTGTATCTGGTCCTTAGACTTGAGACACCAAGGATGTCCTGTTTGAGTGCTCCACTCTCCGGGAGAATCCGATTAGAGCGAGACTCGAGAAGAAACCGTGTGAGTCTGACAACACCATGCTCGATATACGGTCTCTGGTATATTAGATGGATGAGGGACTATAGGTACACGATAACTGAGGACAGATAGGTCCAATGGATTGGATTCCCCTGTATCGTTTGGGGACTACGGCGTAGTGGCCTAGTACGTCCGTAGTCGATGAGTCGAGTGAATTATTACAAAGATAATAATTCATTGAGTTAGAAGGAGTTCTAACAAGTATGACTCACGGCCAGCACGATACTGGGCCTTGAGGGTCACACACATATGGTAGGCATTGCGATGAATAGAGGTTCGGATATGAGATATTCGACAGAGCCCTTGTCTTATTGGATGCAGATCCAATACCCACTAGGGGAGGACCCATTAGGGTTTGACAGGGGACATCTATAAATAGGAGGGATTCAGAGCCCCATGGGCTAGAGAGCTTTTGTTTGCCTTTTCCTATTCTCCTCTCCATCTCCACCTCAGAGTAGGTCTGAAGTTTTGAGGAGCGTCGTCGCAACCCTGCTGTGTGGATCACCGTTAGAGAGGAAGATGCTTGACCTCCTTCACCCTCTCCTAAGGATCTGCAAGGAAACAGGGATATACGATCTCCCTAGGTAACACAATCTACTCTATACGCAGTTTCATTTTTCGCGGATTTTTGGGTACCAATCTTCGCACGACGACGAACATCTCTTTGGGAATCGTGGATTTTGTTTTTCTTGTTCTTCCGCTGCGCATATGATGTCTCCCCTAAGGATTTCTCAACATAAACCACTCTAAAATCTGGTTTGCATTTTACTTTGAGCAATTTATCTTTACTGCAAACCACTTTACCTCCTTACTTGCTTTATATTCAATATGCTCTTACTTTGCTTTCAAAGTTAAGCATTTCCAAAATCGGTTTTATCGTACGAAGAGATTTTTCAGAACCGATTTGAAGATGTATTTTATCGCTGTACTAATTCACCCCTCACCCCCCCTTCTCTTAGTGCTAACTTGTTCCTATTAGTTAGTATCAGAGGCTCGTATTTCTCATTTGGTTTAACACCCCAGAGAAATGGCTCTTTTCAGCTTTCAAGAGGGTCACTCTCTCATTTGTCCTCCCGTTTTCAATGAGACGGACTACACTTATTGGAAAACTCGAATGAGAGTTTTCTTGCTTTCATTGAATTTTGATTTATGGCACATAGTCGAAGTTGATTTTCAAAGGTCTTTTCTTTTAATGAACCATTGGAATAATTTGGAGAAGAAGACATTTTCTTTAAATGCAAAGGCTATGAATGTCTTATTTTGTGCCTTAGGTAAAAACGAGTTTAATCGAATTTCTATGTGCGAAATGACTTTCAAAATTTGGCATACTCTTGAAATCACACATGAAGGTACTAGCAAAGTTAAAGATTCGAAAATCAACTTTTTGATGCATGATTTTGAACTATTTCAAATGAAACTAAGCGAGACTATTGGAGACATGTACACCCGTTTTACGGATGTTGTCAATAGTTTAAAAGCTCTTGGTAAAACTTTTTCAAATTTTGAACTTGTTAGTAAAGTTTTACGCTCACTCTCTAAAACTTAAGATTCGAAAATAACCGCTATACAAGAATAAAAATTTTTGAATACTTTTTTGATCGAAGAACTCATCGGGTCTCTAATGACCTATAAAATGATGTGCAATGTACGTGAAGAACTCAAGAATGACATTCCAAAGAACATGAAGGATTTTACACTTAGAACACATGAAGACCACTCGAGCATAAGCTCAAGTGATGGTGAACTTGAACTACTCTTGAAATTTACAAAATTTATTAAATAAAAATTAAAGAACAAAAATAACGGAACTACTTGCTATGAATGCAAGAAGAAGTTACCAAAACATGACTCAAGCTCCTCCAAAGACGAGGAGAAAATCAACAAAGGCAAGGTGGCAAACTACGCCTTAATGGCTTTCGACGATGAGGTAATCAAAATGCCCTTAATTTATTTCGAAATTTCATAATATATTTCATAAGTTATTTTTAATTTAGTTTAGAATTATTTTTTTTGAAAATTACATGTTTAATAATGTAATGAAAATGTAAAAAATGGGGTCATACTTACCTTTCTAGTGATTATGAAAATTATATGTTTTGTGATAAACAAATAAAATGATTTTAATTAAAAATACCTTAGAAAACCATGCTATATGTGTTTAAGAAGTAATAATATGTATCTTGATGATTTTTGTATTCCTTGTGATTATAAATGCTTCATTATTAATGAAATCATGTTTGAAAATTTAATGCATAATGATCATGCTTAATGAGTTTCTATTTCAAAATTATGCATAATGATTCTTGAGATTTATGGATTATCGATTTTCACGGTAATAAAAGTGGCTTTCTCGGTTATAAGCAAAATGGATGGTTTTTATGACGAAATTTATTTTTCGATCCTAAACGTTGATGCATGCTTTAACTTGGCATAAAAACTTGGGCATGCTTGTGTGAAATAAACCAAATAAAAAAGGGGAAGGAAAACATTTTTCTTAGAGAATTTCTCAATCTCTACTTTATTGATCTATCAAAAAAAGAGATATCAATTAATGTGTGTTTGTTATTTTTGAATCTCTTGAAAATGATTTTGAGTTAACGATTTGAATTTGAATGAGCTTTATCTTGATTTTTTGAGATTTATTACTTGAAATTTTTTATGCATAAATCAAGATCTTACCTTTTGATCTCCTATGCTTCTTTTTGTCATTTACTAAAGAGGAAAATTATCCAAATGAATCATGAATGTTCTTTCGGTATTTATGAATTGATTATAACTTGAAAATCTTTTATGAATCAAGATTTTTCATGATCTCCTAAGAATTCTTTTCATCATTTTTTTTAAGAGGAGATTTGTTAAAATGAATCATGGTTTCTCTTGATTTCTCAAAATATTAACTTGAAAATTATTTTTATTAATTAAGATTGTCTACTATGATTCTTTCTTTTTACTATTTGAGTTATCCAAAAAGAATCAAAATATGTCTCTTAATACCCATGATTTATCTTCACAATCTTTGATATTTTCTCTCTCATGATATGATTTTTATGTACAATTCCTTGTATTCTCATTACCAAAATTTCTCTTTTTATTCTTTATGTGATGATTTACAAATTAATGAAAAGGGAAATGAATTGCACCATTATATTTTTATTCCACTCTCTTTGCCTATGACAAAGGGGGAGAAAATAATGATGAATATTTTGAAAATAAATGTTTATATCATGTTAGATTATTTTACATTTTGTGCATGATGAGTTATAGTGATGATTGAAATAATGATTGGAATAATATGAATGATGATTTGGAATCATGCATATAATGATGATTTTATATATTTTGAAAATATATATGATGATTTGGTATGATGCATGGAATACTTATGCTTTTTATTATGATGATATGATGTGTTTCATGAATGCTTTAAATGATGAATATTTGGTACCATGATTAAAATGTTGATAAATACTTAAATTTTTAATATTTTAGTATCATGTATGATATGCTCATAATGATAATTGATTTATTTTTCGGTATCATGCATGAAAAATAAAATATAAGGTTTTGAAATTGTGCATGTTTTAATTTGAAAATATAAGGATGCATAAATAAGACTGATACTTACCTTTGTCATGATTTAAAAATTGATGTAAAGGGATAAAGAGATACAAAATTGTATTCTTCCATTCTTTTTGACAATGACAAAGGGAGAGCAAAACTTGTTAGAAAGTAAATTTACTAGCTTGCACAAGTTAAGAAGATGTAAAAACTTGCTTGCATGCTGCATATCTAAAGAGAAGATGCAAACGTACTTCATGTAGCTTGCTTCATGTAAAACATTGTATCTTGCTAGCTTGTTATCCTGCATTATTTTTCAAAAACTTGCTAGCTTTCATACTTCAAAGAGAAGTAACACTTGCCAAATTGCTAGCTTGATTGTTGCAAAATAATGTAAAATTTTGCTAGCTTGCACTTTGCAAAGAAAGCAAAAATGGCACTTCTCAAAAGAGAAGAAAGAGTTTGCAAATCTTAAGAAGCAAAATTTGTAACTTGCACAATGTATTAGGAAGCAAGAATCGTTAGCTTACACACTTCAACAAGAAAGCTATATTGCATTTGCTTTCGAAATATTTGTTAGCTTGTATGTTGTAAAATTGCTATCTTACTACCCTGCTTATCTAAAACTTGATAGCATGCAAGATGTAACACTTGCTAAATTTTCTAGCTTACAAATTGCATGATGATAAAATTTGATATTATCTTTTTCATACAATGATTTGAACTTGTGTCCAAACACTTTGATAGTTGGAATTTCTCCTTTTTGTTGATACAAAGGGGGAGAAGTATGATCATGTTATACATGATGATGTGTTACAAATATTCATGATAAAATTTGCAACGATGTGAATTTAGCTTAAATTCAAGGTTTTATCAATATAGTATATTGTTAGGAGGAGTTTGTTTAAACTCCGAGAGTTAAGGTTAACTCCATCATCAATTGGTTGTCATCATCAAAAAGGGGAAGAATGTTGAATCTCGGATTTTGATGATGAAACCAATTGATAAGTGTTTATGATTTAATCTGCGTTTTGAGTGACGCAGGATGCTTCGATATAGGAGAGACAATTAAAGCAAGAAGAATCATGTTGGGTTGGAGGAAAATGTGTCAGGAGATTGGACGTAGGGCCGGAGGATTGATCGACGTATCGACAGAAGGCTTCGGGCCATGGATTCGGGCATCGGGCCAAGAAGAGCGGATATTACGCCAAGGATATCAGAGTTGCGGAGGTCAACTGGCCGATTGGGCAATAGGCCGTAAGAGAGGACGATGCGCCGAAGAATTGGACGAAGCGTCGATGGACCAATGACATGCCGGACAACATGATTCGTGCTTAGTAATAATTGTCTAGATTGAAGTATATTTTTATTTGTGCAGGATTAACTATGATAGCAAGGCATAAAGTAAAATGAAGTCTCAGAGTCAAGAACGCGATTTCGTTGGGAGTTCGAGAGTTCGTCGGAAGTTCGGACGTTCGTCGAAAGTTCTGCTAGAACCAACCAAGAAGTCCAAAAGCTTGCCAAAGAAGCTCATTGGAACTCGCCAAGAAAATCATCGTATAGTCCAAGAGCTTACTGGAAGTCTGTCGGAACATTGCCGAGAGATCATCGGAAGTTCATCGGAAAGATCGTCGGAAGCTCGCAAGAAGAAATCGAACTTATCTTGCTTAGAATATGTCTTAGGAATTGTAGTTAGCACATAATTAGAGTTGGGATTAGGAGGTAATCCCATCAACTTTGTTAGGGGCTAACTAGGCCCAAAGTTGGATTGGTTTGGGCTGGATTCAAGGCCCAATCAGGGTGTTGAAACCCTGGCTGGCGGTGGCACTCGTTGGGGAACAGCACCGCAGGATTCCTGGGCGATGGTATCGCCGGCAGCAATGCTGCCAGCGGTGGTACCGCTCCTGTTCGACGGTGGTAGTACCGCCTAGGAATGGCGATGGTACTGGTAGTACCCAAGAAATTGTTAGGATCAAGAGCAATAAGAGGGGTAGGGGTGAATTAGTGCAGCAGAAAACTTTCGTCGGTTCAAAAAGACTTCGTACGAAACCGTTTCGGAAAGATCTTTAACTTGAGAGCAAACGGAAGTATAGTTGATGTAAAACAACGGAGGCAGTTTGCAGTTAAGATAAAGAGCAGAATGTAAATGCAAACTGAGATTTAGAGTGGTTCGGTCAATCTTGACCTACATCCACTTTTGGCTTCCTCCTCCGACGAGGTCACTGAAGTCCACTAGAGGCCTTCCTTCAATAGGCGGAGGCCAACTACCCTTTTATAGCTTTTCTCCCTTTGGACGGGCTTAGGAGACAACCCTTACAAGTTTCAACTCCTCTCTTGAATGATCAAGACTTAGAAAGAAAAGAGGGAGAGGAACTCTAGCCTTTTACAACACTTTTAAGCTCTTAAATACTCAGAATAAAAACAAACTTTTAGTGCCCTTTCATGCAGGAAAGGGTGGGGTTTATATAAGCCCCAATCAGTTTGAATTTGGAGCTCAAAAGTGTCAATTCTCGGATTTTCGAGATCCTGGCGATACCATCGCCATAACTGGGCGATACTACCACCTATCATCTGTCAATGAGCGATACTACCGCCTAACATTGCTCGGAGACCGAGCTCAGGCGGTACCACTACTAGTAGTAATAATTTCCGATGGTACCATCACCTAACAAGGGTGATACTACCACCCAGAACTCCTAGGAGATCGAGTCTCCTGAGCGGTGCCACCGCCGGCTAAGAATTTTGGGTCCGAATGGGCAGATCCATTCGGCCCAATTTAGGTTTATCAAAGGCCCCCAGATTAAGTTAATGGGATTACCTCCCAATCCTAACTTAGTCTACATGCAAACTATGATAATTAAGACCTCAATACTACAGATCGTGTTCCGGTGCGTCAAGCGTTTCTTCCAGCGAGCTTCCGACGAACTTCCGGCGAACATCCGATGAACACTCGGCGCTACTTCGGCAGACTCCCGGCAAACTCCTGGACTTGCGACAATCCTCTTGGCGAGTTCCGACGAGCTTCTTTGGCAAGCTCCTAGACTTCTCGGATTGTTCCCTCAAAACCTCCGACGACCATCCGGACTTCCGACGAACTCTCGAACCCCCAACGTGATCTTGGTCTTGTCTCCGGCTTAACACCTACTACATGTCTTACTGCCATCGTAGTTAATCCTGTACACTTATCTCAATATACGTATTAGATAATCAAATGACAATTGACTTCATCATCAAAATCCGAGATTCAACAATCTCCTCCTTTTTTATGATGACAACCAATTGATGACGAAGTTAATCTTAACTCCCCCTAGATATATGTCATACTTGAGATAAGTCATTCTTGAATTCAAAGCCTTTGAATTCAAGAGACATATTGATAAGTTAAGTTCATTTAAACTTATCAATACCCCCATCTTGATTCCTATCGTGATGTATCTTTCTGAAAATGATGTCAAGACTTGACATCCATTTTCAAGTCTTATATTTCATATGTGAAAGATAGCAATCGTAGCAATTCATCACATGGCAAGATATCAATTTGTAAGATTACGATGTAAGCTCTAGATATATTAGCATGATGCAAATATGACAATCATAGCAATTCATTCTACCATCAATTTACCACATATTTCTCCCCCTTTGTCATCAACAAAAAGGAGAACAATTCAAGCGTATTTCAAGCATAGTAATAAGTGTGGTAAAGATTCATGTTATTTTTCAACTATAAGATACCATTCATACAAGTTATTTTTCAAGCAATCATGACATGGTATCATTCAAAAGTCCATTAAGGAGATAACTTTCATTACTTCTTCCTTATTTGTCATTAACATTTTGCATGAAGGAGAAAAGCCATTGTGAACTAACTTTCAATGAAGTTAAAAATGATAAGAGATTAAATCATGCTTCATTTTTACAAGAATCAAGATATACATGTGAAATTCATTAAAACAAAAAGTCTTCCTTTATCAAGAAGGAATTCATTTCATAAAATCCATTTCTCGATTAAAAATCATTTTTCACAAGGTAAATACATGAGAGATGCATTTGTTAATCAATTCCATATGTCAAAAATCATGGAGCATTAATATGAAATAAACTTGATTTGACATAGGCTCATGAAAGTTCCATTCAAGAAATACATTTAATTTGGAATAGAAATACAAAATCATGCATTGTTAGGATCAAGAAAGTCCGAAAATGAAGTTTAACAAATTCATACATTTGAACAAAGTTTTGTCATAGCTTTTCAAACATAATCATGAAGGAAAAACATGCTTATCATCATGGAAATCAAGACACACAATTTTCAAAATGTTATTGAAGCATATAGTCATGTAAAATTCGTATCATAAGATTTTCAACATTAAGTGATTGATCATAGAACCAAGAAAGTCGAAAAAATTAATTTAATAAGTTCATGCATTCGGACAAATCAACATTCCTAATTCTCTTCTAATGAAATCAAATTGTTCTTCACTTAAAGGCGTTGTAAAAATATTAGCTAGTTGATGTTTAGTATCAATGAACTCTAAAATTACATTATGATTAGTGAGATGATCTCATATAAAGTGATGTCTAATATCAATATGCTTTGTTCTTGAGTGTTGAATGGGATTCTTTGTTAAGCATATTACACTTGTGTTATCACATTTAATGAGAATATTTTTAAGATGAACTTTATAATCTTCTAAGTTGTTTTTCATCTACACAACTTGTGCACAGCATGCACTAGCTCCAATATATTCAGCTTTGGTTGTTGATAGTACAATCGAGTTTTATTTCATAGATGACCAGGAAACAAGGGCATGTCCTAAAAATTGATATGTTCTTGATGTGCTTTTTCTGTCTAGTCTACACCTAGCAAAATCCGCACCAGTATAAGCAATTAGCTCAAAATTCTCAGATTTTAGATACCATAATCCTATATTTATGGTACCTTTAAGATATCTAAGTATTCTTTTAACTGCTTTGAGATGAGATATCTTAGGATTCGATTGAAACCAAGCACGAAGTCCTACACTGAACATGATATCTGGTCTAGTTGTAGTGAGGTAAATTAAACTTCCTATCATACCCCTATAAGTTTTTTTATCAAAACTTTTTTCACTTTCATTAATTTCTAACTTAGTGGAGGTGCTCATAGGAGTGTTGATAGCTTTTGAGCTATCCATATTAAATATTTTTAGCAAATCTAAAGCGTATTTAGTTTGACTAATAAAGATGTCATTGCTTAGTTGCTTAATTTGTAAACCTAAAAAGAAGGTTAATTCTCCCATGAAACTCATTTAAAATTCAAGGCTCATAGTTTTAGCAAAAGATTCACAAAGAGATTCTTTCGTAAAACTAAAGATAATATCATCAACATAAATCTAAACAATGAGAAAATTATTTTTAAATTTTTTTATAAACAATATAGTATCGACCTTGCTTTTAGAGAAATTATTTTCAATAATCAAAGAGCTAAGTCTCTCATAACAAGCCCTTGGGGTTTGTTTTAAACCATAGAGAGCTTTAGTTAATTTAAACACATGATTAGGGAGACTATTATGTTCAAATCTGGGAGGTTGTTCAACATAAACTACTTCGAAAATAAAACCATTAAGAAGATCGCTTTTAATATCCATTTGAAACAACTTAAAATTATTACTACTAGCATAGGTGAGGAGTATCCTTATGGCTTCTAGTTGAGCCACAAGAGCGAAAGTTTCTTCGTAATCGATACCTTCTTCTTGGTTGAAACCTTTGGCCACTAATCTAGCCTTGTTTCTAACCACGATACCAGATTCATCTTGCTTGTTTTTAAAGACCCATTTAGTATCAATAACTAAATGGTCATTTGGCCTAGGAACAAGCTTCCACACCTCATTTCTCTCAAATTGATTTAACTCATTGCATTGTGATAATCCATGAATCATCTTTCATGGCTTCGTTAATATATTTCGGTTCAATTTGGGAGAGAAAAGCGACGTTTGCACAAAAATTTTTAAGAGAAGAACGTGTTTGAACCCCCTTAGATGTGTCTCCTATGATTAGCTCCTTAGGATGAGCATCTATATACTTCCAATCCTTGGGTAAGGATATTTCAGAAGTGGATGCATTCATGTTGCTAGTTGAAGAAGGGGTTTCATTTAAATTCAAGGAATCGAAATTAACATCATCATCAAAATCATTTTTCTTGATTTCAAGAATCTCATTGAAAACAACATGAATGAATTCTTCTATAAATAAAGTTCTTTTATTAAAGATACGAAATGCTTTAGAAATCGAGGAATAACCAAGAAAAATTCCTTTATCATATTTAGCATCAAATTTTCCTAAGGAATCTTTTTCATTCAATATAAAACACTTACACCCAAAAACTTTAAAATATGAAACATTGGATTTTTTGTTGTTCCACAACTCATAAGGTATTTTGGTGAGTAAGGATCATATTAGAATTCTATTCATAACATAGCATGCCGTGTTTACAGTTTCGGCCCAAAAATATTTGGGTAGACTATGTTAATTCAATATGGTTCTTGCCATTTCTTGTAAATTTCTATTCTTTTTTTCTACTACTCCATTTGTTGAGGATTTCTTAGAGTAGAGAAGTTGAGGTTGTATCCATTAGATTTACAAAATTCTTGGAAATCACGGTTTTGAAATTCACCACCGTGATCACTTTGAATTGATGAAATCATAGAACCCTTTTCATTTTGAACAAGTTTACAAAACTTGGTGAAATATCTAAAGCATTCACTTTTGTGTTTCAAGAAATAAGTCCATGTGTATCTACTATAATCATTTACAATAACAAAAGCGTATTTGCTACCTCCTAGGCTTGATGTAGAGATTGGTCCAAATAAGTTCATATGGATCAATTGCGAAGGTCTAGAGATGCTTATTTGATTCTTAGATTTGAAGCTACCCTTTATTTGTTTTCCTAATTGACAAGCATCACACATATTATCTTTGATGAACTTGATATGAGGAATTCCTCTTACAAGTTCTTTGGATGAAATTTGGGTGATTAGTTTCATGCTAGCATAACCTAATCTCCTATGCCAAACCCAAGCATCGTCATTCAAAACCGAGAAACATATTTCATTACAAAGATCATTGATGTCAATGGTGTATACGTTACTTTGTTTTAATGCAATCATAGATCTGTTTTTATGTGGTTTTTCAATAATGTAAGAATTAGATTCGAATTTGACAATATATCCTTTATTACACAATTGACTAATGCTCAAGAGGTTATGTTTTAAACCATCAACTAACAAAACATCTTCAATAAAGAAGTTGGATTTGTTACCTATGGTTCCTTTACAAATGATTTTAACTTTGTTACTGTCTCTGAAGGTGACATAGCTTTCGTCTATGCTAGTGAGCTTAGAGAATTGAGATGGATCTCCGGTCATATGCCTTGAGCATCCACTATCAATGTATCATCTCTTGCTCCTAGCTTATGGTGATATATGTTTCTACAAAAAAGGATGATTTTTAGGTACCCATTTAATCTTGGGTGCCTCAAAAACCAATCTAAATTATTTGTCATGTTGCATGAAATTTATTACGGTTCCTTTAGGAACCCAAATCAATTTGATAGGACTAATCTTCTTGAATGGACAATGATAAGTTCTATGTCCATATTTGCAACAAAAGATGCACTTGTTTTGATGCGAAACATACAAGATAAGGCCTTTAATGAAAGTGGTTGGATTTTGGTGAGAGCTTCTCACAAATCCGATTCCACTTCTTTTAAGAACATGACCCTTATTGGTAAGGATCATTTTCAACGACTTGCTACCAACCTCAAATTTCTTCAAGGTGTCCTTGAGTGACAAGTTTTCCTTTTGGAGTATTCCTAAGTCATGACATTTTGTACATGGAACTAAACTATCATTATGCTCAATTTTTAATTTATCAAAATTACTAACAAGAGTATCATGCTCCTTTTTTAACAATTTATATTTTCTACTAATTGTTTTGCATTCATCAAATAAATCATGGAAAGCATTTAACAATTCATCAAATGATAAATCTACATCAATTAAATTTGATACCTCCTCTCCAATGGCCATGAGTGCATAATGAGCAACTTGCTCGGTGTTAGACTCCTTATCTTCGGATGCGCTTGAGTCATCCCACATTGCTTTGAGCATCTTCTTCTTTGGTGTTCTCTTTTTGGCTTGGGGATAATCACTTTTATAGTGTCTTGGCTTCTTGCCAAATAACACGGTCCATTTTGGGTTCAAATTTATTTTAAGTGTTATTTTTAAATTTATTTTTTTAATTAAATTTTTAAATTTTCTTGTTAGAAGTGCTAAGTCATCGTCAAAGTCCTCATCACTTGAGTTTTCTCTCATGTGGTCTTCTTGAGTTCTAAGTGCCATATCCTTCCTGTTCTTTGGAAGGGTGTCCTCATACTCTTCATGAGCTTTGCAAGTCATTTTGTAGGTCATTAATGACCCAATTAATTCTTCAAGAGGGAAGTTGTTTAAATCTTTAGCCTCTTGAATAGTAGTAACATTAGGGTCCCAACTCTTTGGAAGGGATCTTAGAATTTTATTAATGAGCTCGAAATCTGAAAAACTTTTACCGAGTCCTCTTAGACCATTGACGACATCCATGAAACGGGTATACATGTCACCTATGGTCTCACTCGGTTTCATTCGAAAAAGTTCATAAGAATGTACTAAAAGATTGATTTTTGACTCTTTCACTCTACTCATGCCTTCGTGAGTCACTTCGAGTGTATGCCAAATATCGAATGTAATTTCACAAATCGAAACATGATTGAACTCATTTTTATAAGTGCACAAAATAAGGCATTCATAAACTTTGCATTTAGAGAGAAAGTCTTCTTCTCCAATTCATTCCAATTGATCGTTGGAAGAGAAGACTTTGAAAATCCATTTTCAATAATATTCCAAAGTTCAAAATCCATGGAAATAAGGAAGATCCTCATTCGGGTCTTCCAATAGGTGTAGTCCGTCCCATTGAACATGGGCGGACGTGTAATAGAGTGACCCTCTTGGTTTCTGGCATATGCCATCTCTCTTGGGTTTTAATCCAACTGAGAGTGAACCCGCTCTGATACCAATTGTTAGGATTAAGAGCACTAAGAGGGGAGAGGGGTTGAATTAGTCCAGTGAAAAACTTTCGTCGGTTCAAAAAGACTTCGTATGAAAACTATTTCGGAAAGATCTTTAACTTGAGAGCAAACAAAAGTATAGTTGATGTAAAGCAATAGAGGAAGGTTGCAGTTAAGATAATGAGCAGAATGTAAATGCAAACCGAGATTTAGAGTGGTTCGATCAATCTTGACCTACATCCACTTTTAGCTTCCTCCTCCGACGAGATCGCTGACGTCCACTAGAGGCCTTCCTTCAATAGGCGAAGGCAAACCACCCTTTTATAGCTTTTCTCCTTTTGACAGGCTTAGAAGACAACCCTTACAAGCTTTCACTCCTCTCTTGAATGATCAAGACTTAGAAAGAAGAGAGGGAGAGGAACTCTAGCCTTTTACAACACTTTTAAGCTCTCAAATACTCAGAAAAAAGTAAGCTTTCGGTACCCATTCATGCAAGAAAGGGTGAGATTTATATAGGCCCCAATCAGTTTGAATTCAGAGCTCAAAAGTGTCTATTCTCGGATTTTCGGGGTCCTCGCGGTACCACTGCCATAACTGGGCGGTACTACTGCCTGTCATCTGTCACTGAGCGGTATTACCGCTTAGTCCGGGTTGTACTACTGCCTGACATTGCTCGGAGACCAAGCTCAGGCGGTACCACTGCCTGATAGGGGCGGTACCACCGCCTAACAAGGGCGGTACCATCGCTTGACAAGGGTGGTACCACCATTGGTTGCAATAACTAATGGTGGTACCACCACTTGATAGGGGCGGTACTATCGACCAGAACTCCTAGGAGACCGAGTCTCCTGGGTAGTGCCACCGTCGGCCAGTAATTCTAGGTCTGAATGGGCTAATCCATTCGGCCCAATTTGGGTCTGCCAAGGGCTCAATTAGCCCCAGATTAAGTTAATGGGATCACCTCCCAATCCTAACTTAATATACATACTAACTACGACAATTAAGACATTAATACTGCAAATCATGTTCCGATGCGTCAATCGCTTCTTCCGGCGAACATCCGACGAACCCTCAGCGATGCTCTGGCAGATTCCCGGCAAACTCCTAAACTTGCGATGATCCTTTTGGTGAGTTTCGATGAGCTTCTTTGGCAAGCTCCTGGACTTTTCGGATTGTTCCCTCAACACCTCCGACGACCATCCGGACTTCCGACGAACTCTCGAACTCCCAACGTGATCTTAGTCTTGACTCCGGCTTAACACCGGCTGCATGTCTTATTTCCATCGTAGTTAATCTTGCACACTTATCTTAACATATGGATTAGATAACCAAATGACAATTGACTTCATCATCAAAATTCGAGGTTCAATCGAAACTTGGGATGAGACCTTTTTAGGCTCCAAGTTTGAATCAACTTGAAGCCTATAAATACCTCTCTCATCCCTAGTTAAAAAACACAAGCACAAAGAATTTTAAAAGGGAAAAACGTTATAGAAATCTCTTGTGAGAATCCTCCTCTAGTCTAAGTGTTAGAATTCAGTTTAGAGAACAGTGTGTGTGCTTGTAAGGTTTGTCTTCTAAACCTGGTAAAAGAGAAGAGGGGTGTAAGAAGGAGGTTGATCTTCGCCTATTAAAGGAAGATCGATAGTGGATGCCGGTGGCCTCGACGGAAGAGGAATCAGCGAAGTGGATGTAGGTCACGACGACCGAACCACTCTAAAATCTGGTTTGCATTTTACTTTGAGCAATTTATCTTTACTGCAAACCACTTTACCTCCTTACTTGCGTTACATTCAATACACTCTTACTTCGCTTTCAAAGTCAAGCATTTTCAAAATCGATTTTATCATACGAAGAGATTTTTTGAAACCGATTTGAAGACGTATTTTACTGATGTACTAATTCACCCCCCCCTCTTAGTGCCGACTTGTTCCTAACATAATCTGCCCCAATTAACATGGGTGGACATGTAATTGAATGACCCTCTAGGTTGTCGGCAAATGCCATCTCTCTTGGGTTTGAAACCAAATGAGAGTGAACATTGCTCTGATACCAACTGTTAGGATCAAGAGCAGCATTAAGAGGGGGGGTGAATTAGTGCATTGGATAATTTTCCCAATTTCAGAAAAATGTTCGTTTTGATTAAAATCGATTCCGACGAAAATGGTTTCGATTCAATCCGTTTCAAAGAGAAGTTGAACTTGAAAGCTTGCGTAAAAGTGCAATAGAAGATTAAGGAGATTTGCAGTAATGTAAATTGCACAAATGAAAAGCAAACCAGAATTTAGAGTGGTTCGGTCAATGTAACCTACATCCACTTTCGGATTCCTCCTTCGATGAGGTCACCGGCGTCCACTAAAGGCCTTCCTTCAATAGGCGAAGGCCAATCACCTTTTACACCTCTTTTTCCTTTTGTCGGGTTTAGGAGACAACCACAAGTCTCACTCCTCTTTCTTGGATGGTTACAAGGCTAAGATATGAAGGAGGAGAACTCTTTCTAACTTTTACAACACTTTTAAGACTCAAGAATTCAAGATTATGCCAATACTTTCGTACCCTTTTATGCAGAAAAGGGTGGGGTATTTATAAGCCACAATGGCTTCAAAATTGGAGAAAAAAGTGTCTCATCCTGAAATTCCAAGGTACTAGTGGTACCATCGCCATTACTGGGTGGTACTATCGCTTGTAGTCTGATACTAGGTGGTACTACCACTCAGTCTGGGTGGTACTAATGCTTAACATAGCTCAGAGATCGAGCTTTGGTGGTACCACTACTGTTAGAAATAATTGCTAGCAGTACCACCGCCTAGACCACTTGGGAGACTGGGTCTTCCAAGCGGTGCCACCACCGGCCCTAGTGGTGCCACCGTTGGTCATAGTCTAGCAACCTGGTTAGGCCTTGTATTTGGCCCAAACCATCCTAGCTTCGAGCCTAATTGGCCCCTAATAGAGTTGATGGGATTACCTCCCAAATCAAACTCTAATTATCATTCTAACTATGATTTAAGATAAGCATGGTCCAGTACATCGATTTTTCACTCGACGATCCTCCAGTGAACTTCTCGATGAGTCTTCCGGGGAGCTTCCGGCGAACTCCCGACCAACTCTCGGCTAGTCTTCCGGTGTGCTTCCGGTGATCTCCCAACGAGTTTTCAGTGAGTCTTCTAGCATGCTTCCGGTGATTTTTGGATGAACTCTCGGCGAGCTCTCGTTATATCGTCCGAGTCTTCAACTCCAGCCCATCATCTGCTTTACGCCTTAGTACTGTCATAGTCAATCCTCCACACTTATCTCAATATATGGATTAGATCAAATAATTTACCGATTGATTTCATTATCAAAATCTGAGATTCAACAATATTAAGATGTCGATTGGATCCTGATCCCCACTAGAGATCTACCGGGGGTCTTTGATTCACATACCAGAGAGATTTGTGTGTTTCGCGAGAAAATAGTGCGAGTAGATTAAGATAGAAGACCATATCTTAATTGTTTGATTTTTACAAAGTCTGCATGTTATTTATTTTTGTTACATCTTTTCAAAAAATATCACTTTCAAATCCCTTATGTGGCATACTTGATATCAACCGCCCCACCAATCCAAATTACACTGATTGACTCTGTAACTTGAGAATCATTCTCACGATGGAGAAAATCATGTGTCCTTGTTATAGTGATGCCTAAGCTCGAGGAAGGAGCAAGCTACGATGAGATTGTTCGCTACGTGATGTACATAGATGACACGACTCTTGCTCAATGTTACATGTTGAGCTCCATGACTCCTGAGTTACAAAGACAACATGAAAAGATGGATGTCAGATCCATTCTCCTGCATCTTTGTAAATTGTTTGAGGAATAGGTAAGTACACAATGATATGAGATATCTATGAGTCTCTACCATGTCAGGATGACTGATGAGACACTGGTTCGGAACCATATCCTAAAGATAATTGAGTGGATAGAGAAACTCACAGGTCTAGGAATGGTCCTTGTACTTTAGTCTCTATCAGATTTATTTTCTTAGTTCATAATGAATTTTAATATAAACAAGCTTAAACTGACTCTCCCTAAGCTCATTATTATGTTGAGGGAGGCAGAGTGTACTATCATGAAGGAGAAGCTAGTAATCTTTGCTAGTGAGACCAGAAAGAAAAGGAAGGCAGAAAAGTCCCTTAAGAAGGGTAAGGACGAGGGCAGACCAAGTAAAGCAAAGGTTGCTAAGAAAGACCCAACAAAGGATAAAGGCTAGTGCTTCCATTACGGCAACAGAGGAACTGTAAAGAGTACCTTGTAGAGAGGGTGAAACTGAAGCTTGAAGAAGCTTTAGATACATTCATGGTCAGTCTCTATCTATCAGATTCTTATGATAACATATAGGTATTGGAGAATGGTATTGCTCATCAAATATGCAATTCTTTGCAGGTTCTAGCTATAAGGAAATCTAGGGGCGACATCACATGTGCAAAAAACCCACGAAACATAAATCCACGTGAGAGATAGTTATGTTTTACCTAAAGATATCGTATATCCCTAAATCCCTATAGATCTATAGGAGATTATGAAGGAGGTCAAGCACCCTCCTCTTTAGTGGTGATCCATACAGTAGGGTTGTGATGACGCTCCTCAAATATGTTGAATCTCAGATTTTGATGATGAAGTCAATTGTCATTTGTTGTCTGATCTATGTGTTGAGATAACTGTGCAGGATTAACTACGATGAAAGTTAGATATGTAGCAGGAGTTGCACCGGAGTCAAGACAATGATCACGTTGGGAGTTCGAGAGTTCGACGGAAGTTCGGACAGTCGTCGGAGGTTCTGCGGGAACAAATCCGAGAAGTCCATAAGCTTGCCAAAAGAAGCTCGTCAGAACTCGCCAAGTAGATCGTCGCAAGTCCAGGAGTTTGCCGAAAGTCCGCAGGAGCATCACCGAGGGTTCATCAGATGATCGACGGAAGTTCGCCGGAAACTCGCCGGAAGAAGCGATTGACGCACCGGAGCAAGCTGTAGAAATTGTCTTAGGATTTATCGTAGTTAGCACAATGATTAAGTTGGAAATGGGAGGTGATCCCATTAGCTTAATCTTGGGGCAATTGGGCCCCTGAAAAACCCAAATTGGGCTGAATGGATCTACCCATTCGGACCCTGATTGCTGTGGGAGGTGCAACCGCCCAAGCCAGGAGGTAGCACCGCCTGGGCTAAGTCTCCCAGGGAGACTGGGCAGTGCAACCGCCCCAGCCAAGAGGTATCACCGCCTGGGCTCAGTCTCCGAGTGAGACTGGGCGGTGCAACCTACCCTGACAGGAAGTAGCACCGCTTGAGCTCGGTCTTCGAGCTCTGGCAGGCGGTGCAACCGCCCTAGTCAGGAGGTGCAACCGCCCCAGTCAGGAGATGCAACCGCCCTAGTCAGGAGGTGCAACCGCCTGAGCTCGGTCTTCGAGCTTTGGCAGGTGGTGCAACCGCCCCTGACAAAGGTGGCACCGCCTAGAGGCTCAGTCTTCGAGCTCTGCCAGGCGGTGCAACCGCCCCAGTCAGGAGGTGCAACCGCCTGATCCCGGAATTCCAGGAATTGATAATTTTGAGCTCCAAATTTGAACTGGGTTAGGGCCTATAAATACCCCACCCATTCAGCATTGAAAGGAAACAACTTACACTCGAAATCTTGATCTCTTTCTGTGATTCTTAGAGCTCAAAATTGTTGTAAAGGCCAAAAGTTCTCCTCCCTCTGTTCTTCAAAGCTTTGAGTTGTAAAGAGAGGAGAGAAAATTTCTATAAGGGTTGTCTCCTAAGCCCGTCAAAAGGAGTGAAACTATAAAAGGGTGGTTGGCCTTCGCCTATTGAAGGAAGGCCTCTAGTTGACGTCAGTGACCTCGTCGGTGGAGGAAGCCAAAAGTGGAGTAGGTCAAGATTGACCGAACCACTCTAAATCTCGATTTGCATTTACTTTGAGCATATTATCTTTACTGTAAACCTCCTCTGAAGCTTACTGCTTTCTGCGCATATACGATCGGGTTTCAAGCTTTGCACTTTCCGAATCAGCGTTTAGACGTAAATCTGCTTTTTCGTACGATCATCATATTTCAGATTATGTTTACGTTTTGATTTTTACCATAACTGCAAACTGCCTTTATACCCTTGCTTAAACAGCATCTCGCCTAATCAAGTGATTTACGAATCAGCATTTAGACGTAAATCAGTTTCTTCGTACGAACGTCGTATTTCAATTTACGCTTATATTCTGGTTTTCATCATAACTGCAAACTACCTTCATAGATTGACTTTAACATCATCTTGCTGGATCTTAAGTTAAAGTAATCTTAGAATCGGGTTTCAAACAGAAATTGTTTTTATCGTTCGAACGTAGTTTCGTTTTAATCGCAGAAAGTTTTCCGCTGCACTAATTCACACCCCCCCCCCCCCTCTTAGTGCTCTTGATCCTAACAATTGGTATCAGAGCAAGGTTAACTCTCTAACGGATTAAAACCCAAGAGAGATGGCATATGCCGGAAACCAAGAGGGCCATTCTATTACACGTCCACCCATGTTCAGTGGGACGGACTACACCTATTGGAAGACCCGAATAAGGATCTTTCTTCTTTCTATGGATTTTGAACTTTGGAATCTTGTCGAAAATGGATTTTCGAAGTCTTCTCTTCCAATGATCGATTGGAATGAATTGGAGAAGAAGGCTTTTGCTCTTAATGCAAAAGCTATGAATGCCTTATTTTGTGCACTTGATAAAAACGAGTTTAACCGTGTTTCAACTTGTGAAACCGCATTTGATATTTGGCACACACTCGAAGTGACTCACGAAGGCACAAGTAGAGTGAAAGAGTCAAAAATCAATCTTCTGTTACATTCTTTCGAACTTTTCCGGATGAAACCGAGTGAAACCATTGGCGACATGTTTACCCGTTTCACAGATGTCGTCAACGGTCTAAAAGGACTCAGAAAAAGTTTTTCGGATTTTGAGCTCGTAAATAAGATTCTAAGATCCCTTCCTAAGAGTTGGGATCCTAAAGTCACTGCTATTCAAGAGGCAAAAGATCTACACAACTTCCCTCTTAAAGAACTAATCGGGTCATTAATGACCTATGAGATGACTTGTAAAGCTCATGAAGAGCAAGAAGACATCCTTCCAAAGAACAGGAAGGATATGACACTTAAAACTTCAGAAGGCCACTTGAGAGAAAACTCAAGTGATGAGGACTGTGATGATGACTTGGCATTTCTAACAAGAAAATTTAAAAAATTCTTTAAAAGAAACAAGTTTAAGGATGACGCAAAAAATAAACTTGAACCCAAGAAGGACCAAGTTATTTGCTATGAGTGCAAAAAGCCGGGACACTACAAGAGTGATTGTCCCCAAGCCAAGAAGAGAACATCCAAGAAGAAGGCGCTCAAAGCAACATGGGATGATTCGAGCGCATCCGAAGAAGAGGAGTCCAACACCGAGCAAGTTGCTCATTACGCCTTAATGGCCATCGGAGATGAGGTAACAAATTTAATTGATAAAGATTTACCTTATCATGAATTATTAAATGCTTTCCATGAATTATTTGATGAATGTAAGACAATTAGTAGAAAATATAAATTGCTAAAAAAGGAGCATGATAGTCTTATTTATAATTTCGATAAGTTAAAAGCTGAACATCATGATAGTTTAAGCTCATGCATAAAATGCCATGATCTAGAAACTCTCCAAAAGGAAAACTTGCTACTTAAGGACACCTTGAAGAAATTCGAGGTTGGTAGCAAGTCATTAAACATGATCCTTGCAAACAAGGGTCACGTTCCCAAAAGAAGTGGAATTGGATTTGTGAGAAGTCCTCACCAAAATCCAACCACCTTCATAAAAGGCCCCATCTTACATGTTCGACATCAAAACAAATGCAACTTTTATTGCAAATTTAGACACAAGACGCATTATTGTCCATTCAAGAAAATTAGTCCAAACAAATTGATTTGGGTTCCTAAAGAAACCATGATAAATTCTATGCAACATGATAGAAAATGTAGATCTATTTGTGAGGCACCCAAAAGCAAATGGGTACCTAAAAATCATCCCTTCCTGTAAAAACATTAAAAACATAAAAAATTTAGGCTGGAGCAAGAAATAATATTCTGCTCCTTGATTCTCGATAGTCATGACCCAAGATCCAAAAAGGAACTCGCAATGCTCTCTAGCCTAAATAACAGATGGAGATTATAAATTTAAAATCACAAATGCGATTTAGATACAACCTTATTTGACTTTTCAGAATTAGAAACATATGATTCCCAAATTCACATATCCTTTGGATTTTCGAACTCATCAATTTCATCCGTTCATAACCTTCGAATCCAACTCTGTATCATAAAGTAACTAAGTCTGTCATGAACTTGCAAGGCTTACCAACTAGAACAAACTATAAGAAACATGTGTATGACATTGAGAGTATGCATGTTAAAAGATCTATCTTGATCATGCAAAAGTCCTTGCCTTAAAATGAAAACTCTTACGTAATTACGTAAGTAAAGTTGATTGCTCTGAATGAAAATTCTTCTCAAGACAAAAACCTCTCAGATCAGATCACACTGATCAGAACAAGTGCTCACCGCCTGCAGGCGGTGGCACCGCCCTAGCTGGAGGTAGCACCTCCAACTGTCACGTGTTGCAAGCGGTTGCACCGCTCCAGCCAGAGGTGCAACCGCCCGCAACTCTGCCCTTTTTAACCCAAGCTAGGGCCGGCGGTGAAACCGACCCCAACTCACTCCCTTCCCTCCTCTACTCTTCCAAGCCTCCTCAATCCCTATTTCACACCTCTTAGCATCCCAAATACCCCTCATTTCGAAGCAAGACATCAACAATCCTTCTCTCTCTTGAAGATCTCACTAAGGTACTCTCTAAGAACCCCTTAAACTCTTTTTTCATTCATTTACTCTTGCTCATCACTATTCTTCTAAACAACAGTAGTTATGGGATCTAGAAGATCCTCAAGGGACAAAGGAAAGAGGAGATTAGTAGAAGATTTTGATCTCACCCTTTTCGATTCAAAACACCATGCTGAAAAATTTTCCTCTTTCGAACTTAGGAGTGTCAATAAGGGAAAATACGTAGATTTAAATGAACTAAGAGACTTAGAGACATTCCAATGGTTTGCAAACTTAGATCTACTTCCAATTTTGCAAATTAACGAACCCATCTATCCAAGACTTGTTAGATTATTTTACAACAACATACAAATAGATGAAGAAGAAAGAATGTCTACCTATCTTTTAGGACAACACATCTCAATTACGGATAGATTCATTTGCGACATGATAGGCATTCCCATGAAAAGTAGAGGACTTTACTTTAGAGGATCATGTGATCATGAAACTGTTGGAACAACATATGTTGGAGCCTTAGGAACAATTTTTGCCAATCCCAACTTAGCATTTGTTCCTAAAAGTTGTGAACATCTACTGCCTCTAAACACTAAGGTACTTCATCATATCCTCACTAGCATCATTCTCCCTAAACAATACCATCATGATGAAGTAAGTCAATTAGAATTAGGAACTATGTATTTGATCATGAAAGGACATGACATCTGTCTTGGTTATCTTATCCAACAAAACATGTTAGAACTATCTAAGAAAGACATGATGCTCCCATATGGTGGTATAATCACTAGAATAATGAAAGCCTATGATATTCTAATACCACCGGATGAAGAAGTAATAAAAATAGATAGATTTAGCATAATAAATAAAAATCTACTTCATCGATTAAGATAGAAACGGTAATTGGGTTAGAATGCCAAGAAGAACTGATCCCCCTCAACCTGAACCAAAACCGGAAACACCAGTATTTAGGGGTACCCAATCTCCTCCGATCTGTCCCTTTGAGGAAACACATCCATTTGAGCAAACTCATACATCATCTGTCGAAGATATTGGGATTCGGATGGACCGATTCGAACAAAGACAAGAACGACTTGAACAATGACAAGATCAAATCCTATCTGAGCTGCAGTAAATTCATCGTCAATTTGACTCCTTGTTTAGGCACTTTAATTTTCCACCTCATGAATGAGCTTGTATGAACACAATCATCTGTTGTTATTGTAAACTCCTTATGTTACTCACCATGATGTGCTTTGCCTTAATCCTTGATATGGTTACCTGATATATTTTGTGCATATGTAGAGTTGTAAACATCTATCGTGGTAAATATATGCCTTGTGCCTTGTGGTAAATATAAACTAAATGGTTATCTCGGATTTTATATTGAAACTAAAAGTTTTGAAAACCTTGTGCTTTGATTTCCATGATAAATATAGTTTGAAAAAGTGATATACCAGTACAGTTGATAAGTCATTACCATTGATACTAAACATCAATTAGCTGACATTTTTACAAAACCTCTAAGTGAAGAACAATTTGATTTCATAAGAAGAGAATTAGGAATGTTGATGTGTACGAATAGATAAACTAGTTAAAATTATTTTTTGGACTTTATTGAATGATCAAATCACTTGATTGCCATTACATAACATGTGTTGAAATATTTTGTCTTCATGATTGTATTTGAAAATCTGTAGCATAGTCTTGTCCGAATGCATGAAAGAGTTCATCTCATTTTCAGATTCGCTTAACAGTTGAAATGCTAAAAATCAAATTTTCTCATACACTCTTATGAAAAATATTTTTTTTGAAATGGATTTGATGAAATGATTCCTGCTTATGAATTCCATCTTGAAATATGGATGATAGTATTTTTACTTGCAAAAAGCTGTTTCAAACACATATCTTGACTCAAAGTAAACTCACAAATAGCTGGAATCACAAATGGCTTTCCTCCTTCATGCACAAAGGATTATAACAAAAAAAAAAAAAGGAAGAAGTATTCAAAGCAATCTACGTATCATGCCTTCCTTTATATGCTTGATAACTTGCTTATATTGTTTTCCAGGTATCACAACTACCATACTTTTTGTTGATGACAAAGGGGGAGAAATATATGAATTGATGCTATAAACACTGATGCTATGATTATGCCATGCTTGCATCACCAAGAGATATATGAACAGATGCTATAATTTGCATTATGCCTTGAGTTGATATCTTACCATGTGAAGAAATGCAACACTTGCTAAAATATTTGAAATGTGTACATCATGTAATGATATCAGAATCTTACTTCACAGCTTTACATGTTGATATCTTACAATATGATGAATTGTTACTATTACCATCATTCAAACTTGTAATGTAAAATCTGAAAATGAATGTCAAGCCTTGACATCATCTTCAGAGAGATACATCATGATGGAAATCATGATGGGAGTATTGATAAGTTCAAATGATTTAACTTATCAATATGTCGCTTGAATTCTTAGGTCTTGAATTCAAGAATGACTTATCTCAAGTATGGCATATAGACAGGGGGAGTTAAGGTTAACTCCATTATCAATTGATTGTCATCATCAAAAAGGGGGAGATTGTTGAATCTCGGATTTTGATGATGAAGTCAATTGTCATTTGTTGTCTAATCTATGTGTTGAGATAAGTGTGCAGGATTAACTACGATGAAAGTTAGACATGCAGCAGGAGTTGCACCGGAGTCAAGACAATGATCATGTTGGGAGTTCGAGAGTTCGACGGAAGTTCGGACAGTCGTCGGAGGTTCTGCGGAAACAAATCCGAGAAGTCCATAAGCTTGCCAAACGAAGCTCGTCGGAACTTGCCAAGTGGATCGTCGCAAGTCTAGGAGTTTGCCGAAAGTCCGCAGGAGCATCACCGAGGGTTCATCGGATGATCGACGGAAGTTCGCCGGAAACTCGCCGGAAGAAGCGATTGACGCACCGGAGCAAGCTGCAGAAATTGTCTTAGGATTTATCGTAGTTAGCATAATGATTAAGTTGGAAATGGGAGGTGATCCCATTAGCTTAATCTTGGGGCAATTGGGCCCCTGAAAAACCCAAATTGGGCCGAATGGATCTACCCATTCGGACCTTGATTGCTGTGGGAGGTGCAACTGCCCAAGCCAGGAGGTAGCACCGCCTGGGCTAAGTCTCCCAGGGAAACTAGGCAGTGCAACCGCCCCAGCCAGGAGGTAGCACCGCCTGGGCTCAGTCTTCGAGCGAGACTGGGCGATGCAACCTCCCCTGACAGGAGGTAGCACCGCTTGAGCTCGGTCTTCGAGCTCTAGCAAGGGGTGCAACCGCCCCAGTCAGGAGGTGCAACCGCCTGAGCACGATCGTTGAGCTCTGGCAGGCGGTGCAACCGCCCCTAACAGAGGTGGCATCGCCCAAAGGCTCAGTCTTCGAGCTCTGCCAGGTGGTGCAACCGCCCCAGTTAGGCGGTGCAACCGCCTGATCCCGGAATTCCAGGAATTGACAATTTTGAGCTCCAAATTTGAACTGGGTTGGGGCCTATAAATACCCCACCCATTCAGCACTGAAAGGATACAACTTACACTCGAAATTTTGATCTCTTTCTGTGATTCTTAGAGCTCAAAATTGTTGTAAAGGCCAAAAGTTCTCCTCCCTTTGTTCTTCAAAGCTTTGAGTTGTAAAGAGAGGAGAGAAAATTTCTGTAAGGGTTGTCTCCTAAGCCCGTCAAAAGGAGTGAAACTGGAAAAGGGTGGTTGGCCTTCGCCTATTGAAGGAAGGCCTCTAGTTGACGTCGGTGACCTCGTCGATGGAGGAAGCCAGAAGTGGAGTAGGTCAAGATTGACCGAACCACTCTAAATCTCGGTTTGCATTTACTTTGAGCATATTATCTTTACTGCAAACCTACTCTGAAGCTTACTGCTTTCTGCGCATATACGATCGGGTTTCAAGCTTTGCACTTTCCGTATCAGCGTTTAGACGTAAATCTTCTTTTTCGTACGATCATCATATTTCAGATTATGTTTACATTTTGATTTTTACCATAACTGCAAACTGCCTTTATACCCTTGCTTAAACAGCATCTCGCCTAATCAAGTGATTTACGAATCAACATTTAGACGTAAATCAGTTTCTTCGTACGAACGTCGTATTTCAGTTTGCGCTTATATTCTGGTTTTCATCATAACTGCAAACTGCCTTCATAGATTGACTTTAACATCATCTTGCTTGATCTTAAGTTAAAGTAATCTTAGAATCGGCTTTTAAACAAAAATCATTTTTTTCGTTCGAACGCAGTTTCGTTTTAATCGCAGAAAGTTTTCCGCTGCACTAATTCTCCCCCCCCCTCTTAGTGCTCTTGATCCTAACAAAATCATTGCCCAAATCTCTACATTTACTTTTAAGGAATAGAAGGATAAAGGAGAATAGGAGGTGGCAACCAAGAAGTCTCTTGCTAATGGGCCTTTGGTTCCCTCCTATTTATAGAGGTCCTCTATCTACTTAACCCTAATAGATCTTGCCATATCGGGTGTTGGATCTTCATCCAACCACCCAAGCCTCTTAGATTAGTGGATCTCTATCCAATAATCTCTCATTGGCTCTTATTTGATCTCATACAACGGATCCAATAATTTAGGGGCTTATAGGATATCTAATAAGATAGGGGCTCTAACGGATATCTCATATCCAAACCTCTACTCATCGCATTGCCTACTATATATGTGTGTTAGGACATAGCTAGTAGACTTCTAATTGAGAGGGGCATTCATGTTAGCCTACCTAGCCGACCCCTATTAAAGAGGTGAAGAGGACGACTAGGGTTAGGAGGTTATTTCTTATAGAAGCATTAGGAGTTGTAAAGGAATATGAGTCTCGAGTAAGAGTCATATTAGGAGTTGGTTAGAAGTCCTATTAGGAGTTAGGGTTTAGAAGCCCTATAAATAGTCATATATTCATCCTCTTTTCTTAAGCAATAGATGAATCTTTTATATAACCTTTGAGCAGTAATTTGGAGGAAGGAACCCTTATAGAGTTACAAGGAGGCCGATCCCCTAAAGAGATAAACCCTAAGCTTAGAATTTGTAAGGGTTCTAACATTTGTTATTAGAGCAGCAATCTTGCTGCTTTTGCTGCCATCCCTACCGCCCACCACCTGTTGAATCTCGGATTTTGATGATGAAGTCAATTGTCATTTGGTTATCTAATCCGTAAGTTAAGATAAGTGTGTAAGATTAACTACGATGGCAGTAAGACATGCAGTAGATGTTGAGCCGGAGTCAAGACCAAGATCACGTTGGGGGTTCGAGAGTTCGTCGGAAGTATGGACGGTCGTCGAAGGTTCTGTGGGAACAATCCGAGAAGTCCAGGAGCTTGCCAAAGAAGCTCGTCGAAACTCGCCAAGATGATCATCGCAAGTCCAGGAGTTTGCTAGGAGTCCACCGGAGCATCGCCAAGGGTTCGTCGGTTGTTCATCGGAAGAAGCGATTGACGCACCAGAACATGATCTATAGTATTGATGTGTTAATTATCGTATTAGCATGTAGATTAAGTTAGGATTGGGAGGTGATCTCATTAACTTAATCTGGGGCCAATTGGGCCCTTGGCAGACCCAAATTGAGCCGAATGCATCAGTCCATTCGGACCCAGAATTCCTGCCAGGCGGTGGGACCGCCCAAGAGACTTAGTCTCCGAGGAATTCTATGTTGGGAAAATCTTGGGGGCAACATCACATGTGTAGCGGAAGAACAAGAAAATAAAAAATCCCCGATTCCCAAAGAGATGTTCATCGTTGTGCGAAGATTGGTGAACAAAATCAACAAAACTTAAAACTGCGTATAAAGTAGATTGTGTTACCTAGGGAGATCGTATATCCCTATTTCCTTACAGATCTTTAGGAGAGGGTGAAGGAGGTCAAGCGCCCTCCTCTCTAGCAGTGATCCACACAGCAGGGCTACGACCACGCTCCTCAAAACTCCAGGCCTCTCTGAGGTGGAGAGGGGAAGGAGAATAAGAGACGCAAGCAAAGGCTCTAGCCTATGAGGCTCTGAATCTCTCTTATTTATAGAAGTCCCCTGTCAAACCCTAATGGATCCTCCCATAGTGGATATTGGATCTGCATCCAATAACCTAAGCCTTTTAGATTAGTGGATCTCTATCCAATAATCTCTCATGGGCTCTTATTGGATCTCGTCCATGAGATCCAATAATTCAGGGGCTTATTAGATATCCAATAAGACAAGGGCTCCGTTGGATATCTTATATCCGAACCTCTACTCATCGCAATGCCTACTATATGTGTGTGACCCTCTAGGCCCAATATTGAGTTGGCCGTGAGTCATACCTGTCAGAACTCCTTTTAACTCAATGGATTATTATCTCTGTAATAATTCACTCGACTCATCAACTACGGACGTACTAGGCCACTACGCCGTAGTCCCCAGACGATACAAGGGAATCCAATCCATTGGACCTATCTGTCCTCAGTTACAATGTACCTATAGTCCATCATCCATCTAATATCCAAAAGATCGTATATCAAGGATGGTGCTGTCAGATTTTGGGAAATCCTTGGGGGCGACATCATATGCGCAGCGGAAGAACAAGAAAAACAAAATCCCCGATTCCCAAAGAGATGTTCGTCATCGTGCGAAGATTGGTACGCAAAAATCCGCGAAACATGAAACTGCGTATAGAGTAGATTGTGTTACCTCGGGAGATCGTATATCCCTGTTTCCTTGCAGATCCTTAGGAGAGGGTGAAGGAGGTCAAGCGTCCTCCTCTCTAGCGGTGATCCATACAAATGGGGGTTAATGACGATGCTCCTCAAAACTCCAGACCTACTCGAGGTGGAGATGGAGAGGAGAATAGGAAAAGGCAAACAAAAGCTCTTTAGCCCATGGGGCTCTGAATCCCTCCTATTTATAGAGGTCTCTGTCAAACCCTAATGTGTCCTCCCTAGTGGGTATTGGATCTGCATCCAATAAAACAAAGGGCTTCAGTGGATATCTCATATCCGAACCTCTATTCATCATAATGCCTACCATATGTGTGTGACCCTCTAGGCCCCAATATCGAGCTGGTCGTGAGTCATACCTGTCAGAACTCCTTCTAACTCAGTGAATTATTATCTCTGTAATAATTCACTCGACTCATCGACTACGAACATACTAGGCCACTACGCCGTAGTCCCCAGACGATACAGGGGAATCCAATCCATTGGATCTGTCTGTCCTCAATTACCGTGTACCTATAGTCCCTCATCCATCTAATATACTAGAGACCGTATATCTAGCATGGTTTTGTCAGACCCACACGGTTTCTTCTCGAGTCTCGTTCTAATCGGATTCTCCCGGAGAACTCTTTCTCTCTCAACCCGAATGACCCTGGCTAGGGATTTGTCTAAGCAAGAACACATAGGATATTCCTCTCATGACGCCGAGAGTGGATGATCCTCTATCGACACTCAATAGCCCTCGTAAGGTTTGCTACCACTCCCAATGATCAGCTGTACTAGATCTGGGACAGCCAAACCTATAAGTCTGGTATCAAAGAGTGGAGCACTCATACAGGATATCCTTGGTGTCTCAAGTCTAAGGACCAGATACACCACTAGGACTACGGAATCGCTGTCTGACAATAAGGCATCATCAACCATCCCGCATTCCGTAAGCGGATCGATCAGTGAACTCATTCTCCAATGAGCACCTGTACTATATCCCTAGTGTCCCTACACAAGCAGCTATGAAACCAACTGCATCCATCATATGGACGGGTATACAGCACACCAGTCTGTCCAATTATCACGATATCCCTCTCGAGTAACCTATTACCGGGATTATTTTGGATATGTGTTTAAAGGTGAATCGATCATACTATCGTGATCTCATCACGTTTCGATTCCCATTGCACAAATCCAAGGACATCACAATATATGTATGCATTTATGCAATAGTTATAAAGTGATATATGCCGAAATATAATAAGCAAAAAGATTTTATATTAAGTCACACGTGCCATCACTCACGTGATTGGCTTGCTGGGCACCTATGACTAGCACATCGGACCCCTGTGATGCTCAAAGACAATCTGAGACAACGACTTTGTAAGTGGATCTGCAATGTTATCTTTGGATGGAACTCTTTTCATTGCTATATCTCCTCGGGTTACGATCTCTTTGATTAGGTAGAACCTCCTCAGAACATGCTTAGATTTCTGATGAGACCTGGGTTCCTTCGCTTAAGCAATTGCCCCGTTATTGTCACAATATAAGGAGATCGTCTCATAGCTACCCGGCACGACTCCTAAATCTGTGATAAACTTCTTCACCCAAACTCCCTCTTTTGCTGCATCTGATGTAGCTATTGGGAAATCCTTGGGGGTGACATCATATGCGCAGCGGAAGAACAAGAAAAATAAAATCTCCGATTCCCAAAGGGATGTTCGTCGTCGTGCGAAGATTGGCACGCAAAAATTCACGAAACATGAAACTGTGTATAGAGTAGATTGTGTTACCAAGGGAGATCGTATATCCCTGTTTCCTTGCAGATCCTTAGGAGAGGGTGAAGGAGGTCAAGCGTCCTCCTCTCTAGCGGTGATCCACACAGCAGGGTTGCGACGACGCTCCTCAAAACTCCAAACCTACTCTGAGGTGGAGATAGAGAGGAGAATAGGAAAAGGCAAACAAAAGCTCTCTAGCCCATGGGGCTCTGAATCCCTCCTATTTATAGAGGTCCCTTGTCAAACCCTAATGGGTCCTCCCCTAGTGGGTATTAGATCTGCATCCAATAAGACAAGGGCTCTGTCGGATATCTCATATCCGAACCTCTAATCATCGCAATGCCTACCATATGTGTGTGACCCTCTAGGCCCAATATCGAGCTAGCCGTGAGTCATACCTATCAGAACTCCTTCTAACTCAGTGAATTATTATCTCTGTAATAATTCACTCGACTCATCGACTACGGACGTACTAGGCCAATACGCCGTAGTCCCTAGACGAAACAGGGGAATCCAATCCATTGGACTTGTCTGTCCTCAGTTACCATGTACCTATAGTCCCTCATCCATCTAATATACCAAAGACCATATATCGAGCATGGTGTTGTCAGACCCACACGGTTTCTTCTCGAGTCTCGCTCTAATCTGATTCTCCCGGAGAACTCTTTCTCTCTCAACCCGAAAGACCCTGGCCAGGGATTTGTCTGAGCAAGAACACATGGGATATTCCTCTCATGACGTCGAGAGTGGATGATCCTCTATCGACACTCAATAGCCCTCGTAAGGTCGACTACCACTCCCAATGACCAGTTGTACTATATCTGGGACAACCAAACCTATAAGTCTGGTATCAAAGAGTGGAGCACTCATACAGGACATCCTTGGTGTCTCAAGTCTAAGGACCAGATACACCACTAGGACTACGGAATCACTGTCTGACTATAAGGCATCATCAACCATCCAGCATTCCGTAAGCGGATCAATCAGTGAACTCATTCTGCAATGAGCACCTGTACTGTATCCCTAGTGTCCCTACACAAGCAGCTATAAGACCAGCTGCATCCATCATATGGACAGGTATACAGCATACCAGTCTGTTCGATTATCACGATATCCCTCTCGAGTAACCTATGACTGGGATTATTTAGGATATGTGTTTAAAGGTGAATCGATCTCACTATCGTGATCTCATCACGATTCGATTCCCATTGCACAAATCCAAGGACATCACAGTATATGTATGCATTTATGCAATAGTTATAAAGTAATATATGCCAAAATATAATAAGCAAAAAGATTCTATATTAAGTCACACGTGTCATCACTCACGTGATTGGCTTGCTGGGCACATATGACTAGCATCAGACCCATATGGTTTCTAGTCGAGTCTCACTCTAATCGGATTCTCCCGGAGAACTCTTTCTCTCTCAACCCGAATGACCCTGGCCAGGGATTTGTCTGAGCAAGAACACATGGGATATTCCTCTCATGACACCGAGAGTGGATGATCCTCTATCGACACTCAATAGCCCTCGTAAGGTCGACTACCACTCCCAATGACCAACTGTGTACTAGATCACGGGACAGCCAAACCTATAAGTCACGGTATCAAAGAGTGGAGCACTCATACAGACATCCTTGGTGTCTCAAGTCTAAGGACCGGATACACCACTAGGACTACGGAATCAACTGTCGACAATAAGGCATCATCAACCATCCAAAGATTCCGTAGTGGGATCAATCGATGAACTCATTCTCCAATGAGCACACATCTTTGTATCCCTAGTGTCCCTACATGAGCAGCTATGAGACCAGCTGCATCCATCATATGGACGGGCATACAACACACCAGTCTGTCCGGTTATCACGATGTCCCTCGCGAGTAACCTATGACCAGGATTATTTAGGATTTGTGTTTAAAGGTGAATCGATCTCATTATCGTGATCTCATCACGATCTGATTCCCAATGCTAAAATCCAAAGACATCACAATATATATATGCATATATGCAATAGTAATAAAGTGATATATGCCAAAATATAATAAGTAAAAAGATTCTATATCAAGTCATACGTGCCATCACACACGTGATTGGCTTGTTGGGCACCTTTGACTAGTAATCTCCCACTTGACCTAAAGCCAATCACTTATGTGTCTGATCCTGATCGTGTTAGGAAATCCTTGGGGGCGATATCATATTCGCAGCGGAAGAACAAGAAAAACAAAATCCCCGATTCCTAAAGAGATGTTCGTCGTCGTGCGAAGATTGGTACGAAAAATCTGCGAAACATGAAACTGCCTATAGAGTAGATTGTGTTACCAAGCACAGTAGGGTTGCGACGACACTCCTCAAAACTCTAGACCTACTATGAGGTGGAGATGGAGAGGAGAATAGGAAAAGACAAACAAAAGCTCTCCAGCCCATGGGGCTCTGAATCCCTCCTATTTATAGAGGTCCCCTGTCAAACCCTAATGGGTCCTCCCCTCGTGGGTATTGGATCTGTATCCAATAAGACAAGGGCTCCATCGGATAAAGGGCTCAATCGGATATCTCATATCTGAACCTCTATTCATCGCAATGCCTACCATATGTGTGTGACCCTCTAGGCCCAATATCGAGCTGGCCGTGAGTCATACCTGTCAGAACGCCTTCTAACTCAGTGAATTATTATCTCTGTAATAATTCACTCGACTCATCGACTACGGACGTACTTGGCCACTACGCCGTAGTCCCCAGACGATACAAGGGAATCCAATCCATTGGACCTGTATGTCCTCAGTTACCGTGTACCTATAGTCTCTCATCCATCTAATATACCAGAGACCGTATATCGATCATGGTGTTGTCAGACCCACACGGTTTCTTCTCGAGTCTCGCTCTAATCGGATTCTCCCGGAGAACACTTTCTCTCTCAACCCGAATGACCCTGGCTAGGGATTTGTCTGAGCAAGAAAACATGGGATATTCCTCTCATGACGCCGAGAGTGGATGACCCTCTATAAACACTCAATAGCCCTCGTAAGGTCGACTACCACTCCCAATGACCAGCTGTACTAGATCTGGGACAACCAAACCTATAAGTCTGGTATCAAAGAGTGGAGCACTTATACAGGATATCCTTGGTGTCTCAAGTCTAAGGACCACATACACCACTAGGACTACTGGGAATCATTTGTTTGACAATAAGGCATCATCAACCAACCAAACATTCCAGTAAAGGGATCAATCGGTGAACTCATTCTCCAATGAGCACTGTCTTCATATCCCTATTGTCCCTACACAAGCAACTATGAGACCAGTTGCATCCATCATATGGGACGGATATCTGACACACCGGTCTGTCCGGTTATCCGCGATATCCCTCTCGAAAAACCTATGACCGGGATTATTTAGGATATGTGTTTAAAGGTGAATCGATCTCACTATCGTGATCTCATCACGATCCGATTCCCATTGCACAAATCCAAGGACATCACAATATATGTATGCATTTATGCAATAGTTATAAAGTGATATATGCCGAAATATAATAAGCAAAAATATTTTATATTAAGTCACACGTGCCATCACTCACGTGATTGGCTCGCTAGGCACCTATGTATCTGATCCCCATCAGACCCCTGTGACGCTAAAAAAAAATCTGAGACAACGGCTTTGTTAGTGGATCTGCAATGTTATCTTCGGATGGAACTCTTTCCACTACTACATCTCCTCGGATCACGATCTCACTGATAAGGTGGAACCTCCTCAGAACATGCTTAGATTTCTGATGAGACCTCGGTTCATTTGCTTGAGCAATCGCCCCATTGTTGTCGTAATATAGGGAGATCAGCTCTTCACTACCCAGCACGACTCCCAAATCCGTGATGAACTTCTTCACCCAAACTCCCTCCTTTGCTGCATCTGATGCAGCAATGTACTCCGCCTCTGTGGTCGAGTCAGCAGTGGTATCTTGCTTGGAACTCTTCCAGCACACTTCTCCTCCATTCAAGGTGTACACATACCCTGAATTCGACTTGCTATCATCGACATAAGACTGAAAACTTGAGTCACTTTAGCCTTCAACCTTAAGGCTATTAGCTCCATATACTAGTAAAAGATCCTTAGTCCTTCTCAAGTACTTAAGGATACACTTTATTTCTTTCCAGTGCTCCAAGCCTGGATCCGCCTGATACCTGCTCGTGACACTCAGAGCATGCGCTATATCAGGCCTAGTATATAGCATGACATACATGATAGACCCTATTGCTGAGGCATAAGGTATCATGTCCATTTTCGCTCTTTCTTCTGGAGTCTTTGGGGACATACTCGTAGAAAGCGATATCCCATGTCTCATCGGTATGAGACCTCTCTTGGAATTTTCCATGCCAAACCTTTTGACAATGGTTTCTATGTACCTGGACTGGGACAAGCCAAGCATCCTCTTGGATCTATCTCTATAGATTCTAATCCCCAAAATATAGGATGCTTCCCCTAAGTCCTTCATGGAGAAGTGTCTAGATAACCAAGCCTTTATTATGGATAACATTCCTATGTCATTCACAATGATCAGGATGTCATCCACATATAACACCAAAAAGGTGATAGCGCTCCCACTTACCTTTCTATATACATAAGGCTCATTTTCGTTCTTAACGAAGTCATAAGATCTGATTGCCTCATCAAATCTTATGTTCCAACTTCGGGAAGCTTGCTTTAATCCATAAATGGATCTAAGCAACCTACACACCTTATCTGGACAGTTCTTGGACACATATCCCTCAGGTTGCATCATATACACCTCCTCCTCGAGGTTCCCAATGAGGAAGGCAGTTTTCACATCCATCTGCCAGATATCATAATCATAGTGTGCTGTAATTGCCAATAGAATTATGATGGATTTTAGCATTGTTACGGGTGAGAAGGTTTTGTCATAGTCAACACCTTGTATTTGACGATACCCCTTAGCCACTAGCCTTGCTTTATAGGTCTCTACCTTTCCATCAACTCCGATCTTTTTCTTAAAGATCCACTTGCAATCGATGGGTACAATACCTTCGGACGCATCAACTAGGTTCCAAACCTTATTGGAGTACATAGAATCCATCTCAGAATTCATGGCTTCTTGCCACTTCCCGGAGTCTATACTCATAAGAGCCTCCTCGTAGGTCTGAGGATCAATATCCTCTGCATCCTTTCCTCTAATATGTCCCACATATCTCTCAGGAGGATGGGATACTCTATCAGATCTGCGTAAAGTTGAAACTTGTGTATTAGGTACCTGAACAGACTCGGGCTGTAGAGTGGTGCTTGAGCTTGGTTCTCCAACCTCGCTCAATTCTATCATTCTCCTACTATCTCCGCCAAGAATGTGTTCCTTCTCAAGGAACACTGCTCTCTTAGCTACAAAGACCTTTTGGTCCTCGAGATGATAGAAATAATACCCACAAGTTTCCTTGGGGTATCCCACAAATTTGCATTGCTCTGTCCTTGATTCTAACTTATCGGGGTTGTGTCTTTTAACATTTGCAGGGCAGCCCCAAATCTTAACAACCTTAAGATTAGGCTTCTTCCCTTTCCATATCTCATATGGTGTAGACACTATTCTTAGCTGCGGTTTCTAGGGCATATCCCCAGAATGAGATGGGTAGGTCAGCGAAACTCATCATGGACTATACCATATCTAATAATGTACGATTTCTCCTTTCAGAGACACCATTGAGCTGAGGTGTATAAGGAGGTGTCCATTGGGATAATATCCTATGGTCCTTGAGGAACTGAGTGAACTATGTACTTAAGTACTCACCTCCTCGATCTGATCGAAGAGTTTTGATACTCTTTCCAGTCTGGTTCTCCACCTTATTCTTATACTCTCTGAATTTCTCAAAGGCCTCGGACTTGTATTTCATTAAGTACACATATCCATACCTTGAGAAATCATCATTAAATGTAATGAAGTAGGAGTAACCTCCAATGGCATGAGTTGACATGGGTCCACATACATCACTATTTATGAGTTCCAACAACTCAGTGGCTCTCTCTCCAGTTCCACTAAATGGAGAGTTGGTCAGTTTTCCACGAATGCAAGGCTCACAAGTTGCATATGACATATAGTCGAATGGATCTAGATATCCAACATTTAGCAACTTTTGAATCCTTCTTTCATGGATGTGACCTAGCCTACAATGCCACAGGTATCCACTATTCAACTCATCTTGTTTCCTTTTGGACACATTTACATTCATGATATGTGGAGTGGTGTCTAATATAAATAAACCATTATACAATGTTCCTTTCATGATGTTCTTATCATCTAATAATATCGAACAAC
Source organism: Musa schizocarpa (assembly GCA_900464855.2). Classification (NCBI taxonomy): domain Eukaryota; kingdom Viridiplantae; phylum Streptophyta; class Magnoliopsida; order Zingiberales; family Musaceae; genus Musa; species Musa schizocarpa. The sequence continues at coordinate 25,683,988 of LS990918.1, forward strand.
CATTGTTCTCAAAAATAAATTTATATCCACTAACTGTTAAAGATGAAAAGGAGATAATGTTTTTGATAATAGAAGGAACAAAATAACATGCATCTAATGCAATAAAAACTCCACTAGGCAGATGTAGGGCGACCTTGCCAACAGCTACTACAGCAAATTTTGCTCCATTACCCATCTTGAGGTCCATCTCGCCTCTCTCTAGTCTCCTAGGCCTTGCCAGAACCTGCAACGAATTGCATATATGATAAGCGCTACCGATATCCAATACCCATATGTTATCATAAGAGTCTGACAAATAGAGACTGATCATGAATGTACCTGAAGCTTCATCAAGCTTTTGTTTCGCCCTTTCTGTAGGGTACTCTTTGCAGTTTCTCTTCTAGTGCCCATCTTTACGACAATGGAAGCATTGGCCTTTATATCGAAATCATTTTTGTCGTTCGAACTCAGCTTTCAATTTTAATTGCAGAAAGTTTTCCGCTGCACTAATTCACCCCCCCCTCTTAGTGCTCTTGATCCTAACAATGAGATCACGATAATGAGATCGATTCACCTTTAAACACAGATCCTAAATAATCCCGGTCATAGCTCAGGCGGTTGCACCTCCTGACTGGGGCGGTTGCACCTCCTGACTAGGGCGGTTGCACCGCCTACCAGAGCTCGAAGATCGAGCTCAGGCGGTGCTACCTCCTGTCAAGGGAGGTTGCACCGCCCAGTCTCGCTCGGAGACTGAGCCCAGGCGGTGATACCTCTTGGCTGGGGCGGTTGCATTGCCCAGTCTCCCTGGGAGACTTAGCCTAGGCGGTGCTACCTCCTGGCTTGGGCGGTTGCACCTCCCACAGCAATCAGGGTCCGAATGGATAGATCCATTTGGCCCAATATGGGTTTTTCAGGGGCCCAATTGCCCCAAGATTAAGCTAATGGGATCACCTCCCATTTCCAACTTAACCATTGTGCTAACTACGATAAATCCTAAGACAATTTCTGCAGCTTGCTCCGGTGCGTCAATCGCTTCTTCCGGCGAGTTTCCGGCGAACTTCCGTCGATCATCCGATGAACCCTCGGTGATGCTCCTGCGGACTTCCGGCAAACTCCTGGACTTGCGATGATCCACTTGGCGAGTTCCGACGAGCTTCTTTTGGCAAGCTTATGGACTTCTCGGATTTGTTCCCGCAGAACCTCCGACGACTGTCCGAACTTCCGTCGAACTCTCGAACTCCCAATGTGATCATTGTCTTGACTCTGGTGCAACTCCTGCTATATGTCTAACTTTCATCGTAGTTAATCCTGCACACTTATCTCAACACATAGATCAGACAACAAATGACAATTGACTTCATCATCAAAATCCGAGATTCAACAGATTTGAGGAGCGTCATCACAACCCTACTGTATGGATCACCACTAAAGAGGAGTGTGCTTGACCTCCTTCATCATCTCCTATAGATCTATAGGGATTTAGGGATATACGATATCTTTAGGTAAAACATAACTATCTCACACGTGGATTTATGTTTCGTGGGTTTTTTGCACATGTGATGTCGCCCCTAGATTTCCTTATAGCTAGAACCTGCAATGAATTGCATATGTGATGAGCAATACCATTCTCCAATACCTATATGTTATGATAAGAATCTCATAGATAGAGACTGACCTTGAATGTATCTAAAGCTTCTTCAAGCTTCAGTTTCACCCTCTCTGCAAGGTACTCTTTACAGTTCCTCTGTTGCCGCAATGGAAGCACTGGCCTTTATCCTTTGTTGGGTCTTTCTTAGCAACCTTTGCTTTACTTGGTTTGCCCTCGTCCTTACCCTTCTTAAGGGACTTTTCTGCCTTCCTTTTCTTTCTGGTCTCACTAGCAAAGATTACTAGCTTCTCCTTCATGATAGTACACTCTGCCTCCCTCAACATAATAATGAGCTTAGGGAGAGTCACTTTAAGCTTGTTTATATTAAAATTCATTATGAACTAAGAAAATGAATCTGATAGAGACTAAAGTACAAGGACCATTCCTAGACCTGTGAGTTTCTCTATCCACTCAATTATCTTTAGGATATGGTTCTGAACCAGTGTCTCATCAGTCATCCTGACATGGTAGAGACTCATAGATATCTCATATCATTGTGTACTTACCTATTCCTCAAACAATTTACAAAGATGCAGGAGAATGGATCTGACATCCATCTTTTCATGTTGTCTTTGTAACTCAGGAGTCATGGAGCTTAACATGTAACATTGAGCAAGAGTCGTGTCATCTATGTACATCACGTAGCAAATGATCTCATCGTAGCTTGCTCCTTCCTCGAGCGTAGGCATCACTATATCAAGGACACATGATTTTCTCCATTGTGAGAATGACTCTCAAGTTACAGAGTCAATCAGTGTAATTTGGATTGGTGGGGTGGTTGATATCAAGTATGCCACATAAGAGATTTGAAAGTGATATTTTTTGAAAAGATGTAACAAAAATAAATAACATGCAGACTTTGTAAAAATCAAACAATTAAGATATGGTCTTCTATCTTAATCTACTCGCACTATTTTCTCACGAAACACACAACTCTCTCTGGTATGTGAATCAAAGACCCCCGGTAGATCTCTAGTGGGGATCAGGATCCAATCGACATCTTAACATTGTTGAATCTCAGATTTTGATAATGAAATCAATCGGTAAATTATTTGATCTAATCCATATATTGAGATAAGTGTGGAGGATTGACTATGACAGTACTAAGGCGTAAAGCAAATGATGGGCTGGAGTTGAAGACTCAGACGATATAACGAGAGCTCGCCGAGAGTTCATCAAAAAATCACCGGAAGCATGCTAGAAGACTCACTGAAAACTCGTTGGGAGATCACCGGAAGCACACCGGAAGACTAGCCGAGAGTTGGTCGGGAGTTCGCCGGAAGCTCCCCGGAAGACTCATCGAGAAGTTCGCTGGAGGATCGCCGAGTGAAAAATCGATGTACTGGACCATGCTTATCTTAAATCATTGTTAGAATGATATTTAGAGTTTGATTTGGGAGGTAATCACATCAACTCTATTAGGGGCCAATTAGGCTCGAAGCTAGGATAGTTTGGGCCAAATACAAGGCCTAACCAGGTTGCTAGACTATGACCAACGGTGGCACCACTAGGGCCGGTGGTGGCACCGCTTGGAAGACCCAGTCTCCCAAGTGGTCTGGGCGGTGGTACTGCTAGCAATTATTTCTAACAGTAGTGGTACCGCCAAAGCTCGATCTCTGAGCTATGTCAAGCATTAGTACCACCCAGACTGAGTGGTAGTACCACCTAGTATCAGACTACAAGCGATAGTACCACCCAGTAATGGCGATGGTACCACTAGTACCTTGGAATTTTGGGATGAGACACTTTTTTGCTCCAATTTTGAAGCCATTATGGCTTATAAATACCCCACCCTTTTCTGCATAAAAGGGTACAAAAGTATTGGCATAATCTTGAATTCTTGAGTCTTAAAAGTGTTGTAAAAGTAAGAAAGAGTTCTCCTCCTTCATATCTTAGCCTTGTAACCATCCAAGAAAGAGGAGTGAGACTTGTGGTTGTCTCCTAAACCCGACAAAAGGAGAAAGAGGTGTAAAAGGTGATTGGCCTTCGCCTTTTGAAGGAAGGCCTTTAGTGGACGCCGGTGACCTCATCGAAGGAGGAATCCAAAAGTGGATGTAGGTTACATTGACCGAACCACTCTAAATTCTGGTTTGCTTTTCATTTGTGCAATTTACATTACTGCAAATCTCCTTAATCTTCTATTGCACTTTTACGAAAGCTTTCAAGTTCAACTTCTCTTTGAAACGGATTGAATCGAAACCATTTTTGTCAGAATCAATTTTAATCGAAACGAACATTTTTCTGAAATTGGGAAAGTTATCCAATGCACTAATTCACCCCCCCTCTTAATGCTGCTCTTGATCCTAACAGTTGGTATCAGAGCAACGTTCACTCTCATTTGGTTTCAAACCCAAGAGAGATGGCATTTGCCGACAACCTAGAGGGTCATTCAATTACATGTCCACCCATGTTCATTGGGGCAGATTATGTTAGGAACAAGTCGGCACTAAGAGGGGGGGGTGAATTAGTACAACAGTAAAATACGTCTTCAAATCGGTTTCAAAAAATCTCTTCGTACGATAAAACCGATTTTGAAAATGGTTAACTTTGAAAGTGAAGTAAGAGTGTATTGAATTTAAAGCAAGTAAGGAGGTAAAGTGGTTTGCAGTAAAGATAAATTGCTCAAAGTAAAATGCAAACCAGATTTTAGAGTGGTTCGGTCGTCGTGACCTACATCCACTTCGCTGATTCCTCTTCCGTCGAGGCCACCGGCATCCACTATCGATCTTCCTTTAATAGGCGAAGATCAACCTCCTTCTTACACCCCTCTTCTCTTTTACCAAGTTTAGAAGACAAACCTTACAAGCACACACACTATTCTCTAAACTGAATTCTAACACTTAGACTAGAGGAGGATTCTTACAAGAGATTTCTATAACGTTTTTCCCTTTTTAAATTCTTTGTGCTTGTGTTTTTTAACTAAGGATGAGAGAGATATTTATAGGCTTCAAGTTGATTCAAACTTGGAGCCTAAAAAGGTCTCATCCCAAGTTTCTATTGAATCTCGAATTTTGATGATGAAGTCAATTGTCATTTGGTTATCTAATCCATATGTTAAGATAAGTGTGCAGGATTAACTACGATGGAAGTAAGACATGCAGCCGGTGTTAAGCCGGAGTCAAGACTAAGATCACGTTGGGAGTTCGAGAGTTCGTCGGAAGTCCGGACGGTCGTCGGAGGTGTTGAGGGAACAATCCGAAAAGTCCAGGAGCTTGCCAAAGAAGCTCATCGAAACTCACCAAAAGGATCATCGCAAGTTCAGGAGTTTGCCGGGAATCTGCCGGAGCATCGCTGAGGGTTCGTCGGATGTTCGTCGGAAGTTCGCCAGAAGAAGCGATTGACGCATCGGAACATGATTTGCAGTATTGATGTCTTAATTGTCGTAGTTAGCATGTATATTAAGTTAGGATTGGGAGGTGATCCCATTAACTTAATCTGGGGCTAATTGAGCCCTTGGCAGACCCAAATTGGGCCGAATGGATTAGCCCATTCAGACCTAGAATTACTGGCCGACGGTGGCACCGCCCAGGAGACTCGGTCTCCTAGGAGTTCTGGTCGATAGTACCGCCCCTATCAAGTGGTGGTACCACCATTAGTTATTGCAACCAATGGTGGTACCGCCCTTGTCAAGCGATGGTACCGCCCTTATTAGGCAGTGGTACCGCCCCTATCAGGCAGTGGTACCGCCTGAGCTTGGTCTCCGAGCAATGTCAGGCGGTAGTACCACCCGGACTAAGCGGTAGTACCGCTCAGTGACAGATGACAGGCAGTAGTACCGCCCAGTTATGGCAGTGGTACCGCGAGGACCCCGAAAATCCGAGAATAGACACTTTTGAGCTCTGAATTCAAACTGATTGGGGCCTATATAAATCTCACCCTTTCCTGCATGAAAGGGTACCGAAAGCTTGCTTTTTTCTGAGTATTTGAGAGCTTAAAAGTGTTGTAAAAGGCTAGAGTTCCTCTCCCTCTCTTCTTTCTAAGTCTTGATCATTCAAGAGAGGACTGAAAGCTTGTAAGGGTTGTCTTCTAAGCCTGTCAAAAGGAGAAAAGCTATAAAAGGGTGGTTTGCCTTCGCCTATTGAAGGAAGGCCTCTAGTGGACGTCAGCGATCTCGTCGGAGGAGGAAGCTAAAAGTGGATATAGGTCAAGATTGATCGAACCACTCTAAATCTCGGTTTGCATTTACATTCTGCTCATTATCTTAACTGCAACCTTCCTCTATTGCTTTACATCAACTATACTTTTGTTTGCTCTCAAGTTAAAGATCTTTCCGAAATAGTTTTCATACGAAGTCTTTTTGAACCGACGAAAGTTTTTCACTGGACTAATTCAACCCCTCTCTCCTCTTAGTGCTCTTAATCCTAACAATTGGTATCAGAGCGGGTTCACTCTCAGTTGGATTAAAACCCAAGAGAGATGGCATATGCCAAAAACCAAGAGGGTCACTCTATTACACATCCGCCCATGTTCAATGGGACGGACTACACCTATTGGAAGACCCGAATGAGGATCTTCCTTATTTCCATGGATTTTGAACTTTGGAATATTATTGAAAATGGATTTTCAAAGTCTTCTCTTCCAACGATCAATTGGAATGAATTGGAGAAGAAGACTTTCTCTCTAAATGCAAAGTTTATGAATGCCTTATTTTGTGCACTTGATAAAAATGAGTTCAATCATGTTTCGATTTGTGAAACTACATTCGATATTTGGCATACACTCGAAGTGACTCACGAAGGCATGAGTAGAGTGAAAGAGTCAAAAATCAATCTTTTAGTACATTCTTATGAACTTTTTTGAATGAAACCGAGTGAGACCATAGGTGACATGTACACCCGTTTCATGGATGTCGTTAATGGTCTAAGAGGACTTGGTAAAAGTTTTTCAGATTTCGAGCTCATTAATAAAATTCTAAGATCCCTTCCAAAGAGTTGGGACCCAAATGTTACTGCTATTCAAGAGGCTAAAGATTTAAACAACTTCCCTCTTGAAGAATTAATTGGGTCATTAATGACCTACAAAATGACTTGCAAAGCTCATGAAGAGCATGAGGACACCCTTCCAAAGAACAGGAAGGATATGGCACTTAGAACTCAAGAAGACCACATGAGAGAAAACTCAAGTGATGAGGACTTTAACGATGACTTGGCACTTCTAACAAGAAAATTTAAAAATTTAATTAAAAAAAATAAATTTAAAAATAACACTTAAAATAAATTTGAACCCAAAATGGACCGTGTTATTTGGCAAGAAGCCGAGACACTATAAAAGTGATTGTCCCCAAGCCAAAAAGAGAGCACCAAAGAAGAAGACGCTCAAAGCAATGTGGGATGACTCAAGCGCATCCGAAGATGAGGAGTCTAACACCGAGCAAGTTGCTCATTATGCACTCATGGCCATTGGAGAGGAGGTATCAAATTTAATTGATGTAGATTTATCATTTGATGAATTGTTAAATGCTTTCCATGATTTATTTGATGAATGCAAAACAATTAGTAGAAAATATAAATTGTTAAAAAAGGAGCATGATACTCTTGTTAGTAATTTTGATAAATTAAAAATTTAGCATAATGATAGTTTAGTTCCATGTACAAAATGTCATGACTTAGAAATACTCCAAAAGGAAAACTTGTCACTCAAGGACACCTTGAAGAAATTTGAGGTTGGTAGCAAGTCGTTGAAAATGATCCTTACCAATAAGGGTCAAGTTCCTAAAAGAAGTGGAATCGGATTTGTGAGAAGCTCTTACCAAAATCCAACCACTTTCATTAAAGGCCCTATCTTGCATGTTTCGCATCAAAACAAGTGCATCTTGTTGCAAACATGGACATAGAACTTATCATTGTCCATTCAAGAAGATTAGTCCTATCAAATTGATTTAGGTTCCTAAAGGAACCTTAATAAATTTCATGCAACATGACAAATAATTTAGATTGGTTTTTGAGGCACCCAAGATTAAATGGGTACCTAAAAATCATCCTTTTTTGTAGAAACATATATCACCATATGCTAGGAGCAAGAGATGATACATTGATAGTGGATGCTCAAGGCATATGACCGGAGATCCATCTCAATTCTCTAAGCTCACTAGCATAGACGAAAGCTATGTCACCTTCAGAGACAGTAACAAGGTTAAAATCATTTGTAAAGGAACCATAGGTAACAAATCCAACTTCTTTATTGAAGATGTTTTGTTAGTTGATGGTTTAAAACATAACCTCTTGAGCATTAATCAATTGTGTAATAAAGGATATATTGTCAAATTCGAATCTAATTCTTGCATTATTGAAAAACCACATAAAAACACATCTATGATTGCATTAAAACAAAATAACGTATACACCATTGACATCAATGATCTTTGTAATGAAATATGTTTCTCGGTTTTGAATGACGATGCTTGGGTTTGGCATAGGAGATTAGGTTATGCTAGCATGAAACTAATCACCCAAATTTCATCCAAAGAACTTGTAAGAGGAATTCCTCATATCAAGTTCATCAAAGATAATATGTGTGATGCTTGTCAATTAGGAAAACAAATAAAGGGTAGCTTCAAATCTAAGAATCAAATAAGCATCTCTAGACCTTCGCAATTGATCCATATGAACTTATTCGGACCAATCTCTACATCAAGCCTAGGAGGTACCAAATACGCTTTTGTTATTGTAAATGATTATAGTAGATACACATGGACTTATTTCTTGAAACACAAAAGTGAATGCTTTAGATATTTCACCAAGTTTTGTAAACTTGTTCAAAATGAAAAGGGTTCTATGATTTCATCAATTCAAAGTGATCATTGTGGTGAATTTCAAAACCGTGATTTCCAAGAATATTGTAAATCTAATGGATACAACCTCAACTTCTCTACTCTAAGAAATCCTCAACAAATGGAGTAGTAGAAAAAAAAAATAGAAATTTACAAGAAATGGCAAGAACCATATTGAATTAGCATAGTCTACCCAAATATTTTTGGGCCGAAACTGTAAACATGGCATGCTATGTTATGAATAGAATTCTAATATGATCCTTACTCACCAAAATACCTTATGAGTTGTGGAACAACAAAAAATCCAATGTTTCATATTTTAAAGTTTTTTGGTGTAAGTGTTTTATATTGAATGAAAAAGATTCCTTAGGAAAATTTGATGCTAAATATGATAAAGGAATTTTTCTTGGTTATTCCTCGATTTCTAAAGCATTTCGTATCTTTAATAAAATAACTTTATTTATAGAAGAATTCATTCATGTTGTTTTCAATGAGATTCTTGAAATCAAGAAAAATGATTTTGATGATGATGTTAATTTCGATTCCTTGAATTTAAATGAAACCCCTTCTTCAACTAGCAACATGAATGCATCCACTTCTGAAATATCCTTACCCAAGGATTGGAAGTATATAGATACTCATCCTGAGGAGCTAATCATAGGAGACACATCTAAGGGGGTTCAAACACGTTCTTCTCTTAAAAATTTTTGTGCAAACGCCGCTTTTCTCGCCCAAATTGAACCGAAATATATTAACGAAGCCATGAAAGATGATTCATGGATTATCGCAATGCAATGAGTTAAATCAATTTGAGAGAAATGAGGTGTGGAAGCTTGTTCCTAGGCCAAATGACCATTTAGTTATTGATACTAAATGGGTCTTTAAAAACAAGCAAGATGAATCTGGTATCGTGGTTAGAAACAAGGCTAGATTAGTGGCCAAAGGTTTCAACCAAGAAGAAGGTATCGATTACGAAGAAACTTTCGCTCTTGTGGCTCAACTAGAAGCCATAAGGATACTCCTCACCTATGCTAGTAGTAATAATTTTAAGTTGTTTCAAATGGATATTAAAAGCGCTCTTCTTAATGGTTTTATTTTTGAAGAATTTTATGTTAAACAACCTCCCAGATTTGAACATAATAGTCTCCCTAATCATGTGTTTAAATTAACTAAAGCTCTCTATGGTTTAAAACAAACCCCAAGGGCTTGTTATGAGAGACTTAGCTCTTTGATTATTGAAAATAATTTCTCTAAAAGCAAGGTCGATACTATATTGTTTATAAAAAAATTTAAAAATAATTTTCTCATTGTTTAGATTTATGTTGATGATATTATCTTTAGTTCTACGAAAGAATCACTTTGTGAATCTTTTGCTAAAACTATGAGCCTTGAATTTTAAATGAGTTTCATGGGAGAATTAACCTTCTTTTTAGGTTTACAAATTAAGCAACTAAGCAATGACATCTTTATTAGTCAAACTAAATACGCTTTAGATTTGCTAAAAAAATTTAATATGGATAGCTCAAAAGCTATCAACACTCCTATGAGCACCTCCACTAAGTTAGAAATTAATGAAAGTGAAAAAAGTTTTGATCAAAAAACTTATAGGGGTATGATAGGAAGTTTAATTTACCTCACTACAACTAGACCAGATATCATGTTCAGTGTAGGACTTCGTGCTTGGTTTCAATCGAATCCTAAGATATCTCATCTCAAAGCAGTTAAAAGAATACTTAGATATCTTAAAGGTACCATAAATATAGGATTATGGTATCTAAAATCCGAGAATTTTGAGCTAATTGCTTATACTGATGCGGATTTTGCTAGGTGTAGACTAGACAGAAAAAGCACATAAAGAACATATCAATTTTTAGGACATGCCCATGTTTCCTGGTTATCTATGAAATAAAACTCGATTGTACTATCAACAACCAAAGCTGAATATATTGCAGCTAGTGCATGCTGTGCACAAGTTGTGTGGATGAAAAACACCTTAGAAGATTATAAAGTTCATCTTAAAAATATTCTCATTAAATGTGATAACACAAGTGTAATATGCTTAACAAAGAATCTCATTCAACACTCAAGAACAAAGCATATTGATATTAGACATCACTTTATATGAGATCATCTCACTAATCATGATGTAATTTTAGAGTTCATTGATACTAAACATCAACTAGCTAATATTTTACAACGCTTTTAAGTGAAGAACAATTTGATTTCATTAGAAGAGAATTAGGAATGTTGATTTGTCCGAATGCATGAACTTATTAAATTAATTTTTTCGACTTTCTTGGTTCTATGATCAATCACTTAATGTTGAAAATCTTATGATACGAATTTTACATGACTATATGCTTCAATAACATTTTGAAAATTGTGTGTCTTGATTTCCATGATGATAAGCATGTTTTTCCTTCATGATTATGTTTGAAAAGCTATGACAAAACTGTTAGGATCGGAGCAGCACTAAGAGGGGGGGGTGAATTAGTGCAGCGGATTAAAACTTCGGTTTTTAAAAAATCTTTCGTATGATAAGAGCGGAACTTGACAAGCTTAATCTTGAAAGCGTATTCTTAAATATGCGCAGCAAAAGTAATAAGGAACTAAAGCATATAAGAAGGTTTGCAATAATGTAAATAGCAATAATGAAATGCAAACCAAGGATCACGCCGATTTTAGAGTGGTTCGGTCAAATGACCTACTCCACTTGCGAGGCCCCTCTTCGATGAGGCTCCCACCTTCCACTAGCAAGTCTCTTGAAATGGAAGGGTAAATACTCCTCTTACAACTCTTTACAAGCGGTTCACTCTCTTACAGATTTTCGAGAAGAGATGAGGTGAACACTAGCAAATTGAAAAGAAGACAAGCTAACACTTTTCTAAGACCTTTCTCTCAAACTCTTGCTGCTCAAAAAGTTATTTTCTCAGCTGAGATTTGAGGGGTATTTATAGGCCTCAAGGGGATTCAAATTTGGGCTCCAAAATTTGGGCTCCAAAATTCAAATTCTCTTTGGGTTCCCGATGCTGGCGGTGCCACCGCCTGGCCCTCCGGTTCACTTGGTTTGGCTTACTTTTAGCCCAAACCAAATCTGACTTTGGCCCCAGTTGGCCCCTAACCAGGATATAGGATTATCTTCTTAATCCTAATCCTAATTACAAGTGAACTACATAACAAAACACATCCTAAGCAATTTATTAACCGCGAACGTCAAGTCTTGTTCCGGCGAGCTTTCCGACGAACTTCCTTCGACGGGGTCCAAGCACGCTCCCGAACTTGTGATGACTTTAATGAGTAGCTGAGACTTCTCGGTGATTTCTGCGAACCTCCGACGATCTCTTCGGCGAACTTCCAATAGGTTCCCGATTTCTTCTCGGTTGGTTCCGGCAGCATCTCCGACGATTCTTCAGACTCTTAAACGTTCATCGAACTCGACTCCGGTATACTTGCTTTGTGTTTTCTGTTTTTCGTAGTTAATCCTGCACACTTAACTCAATAATAGGGATTAGATCAAATAACCCATCAATTGATTTTATCATCAAAATCCGAGATTCAACAATCTCCCCCTTTACTGTGGATAGCATTCCTACGTCATTCCCAATGATCGGGATGTCATCCACATACAACACCAAAAACGTGATAGCGCTCCCACTTACCTTTCTGTATACACGAGGCTCATCTTCGTTCATAATTAAGTCATAAGATTTGATTGCCTCATCAAATCTTATGTTCCAACTTCGGGAAGCTTGCTTTAATCCATAAATGGATCTAAGCAACCTACACACCTTATCTGGATAGTTCTTGGACACGTATCCCTTAGGTTGTATCATATACACCTCCTCCTCGAGGTTCCCATTGAGGAATGCGGTTTTCACATCCATCTGCCAGATCTCATAATCATAGTGTGCTGCAATAGCCAATAGAATTCTGATGGATTTTAGCATTGCTACGGGTGAGAAGGTTTCGTCATAATCAACACCTTGCCTTTGACGATACCCCTTAGCCACTAGTCTTGCTTTATAGGTCTCTACCTTTCCATCTACTCCGATCATTTTCTTAAAGATCCACTTGCAACCGATGGGTACAATACCTTCGGGCGCATCAACTAGGTTCCAAACCTTATTGGAGTACATAGAATCCATCTCAGAATTCATGGCTTCTTGTCACTTCCCGGAGTCTATACTCATAATAGCCTCCTCGTAGGTCTGAGGATCAATATCCTCTGCATTCTCTCCTCTAATATGTCCCACATATCTCTCCGGAGGATAGGATACTCTATCAGACCTGTGTAAAGTTGAAACTTGTGTATTAGGTACCTGAACAGACTCGGGCTGTAGAGTGGTGCTTGAGCTTGGTTCTCCAACCTCGCTCATTTCTATCATTCTCCAACTATCTCAGCCAAAAATGTGTTCATTCTCAAGGAACACTACTCTCTTAGCTACAAAGACCTTTTGGTCCTCGAGATGATAGAAATAATACCCACAAGTTTCCTTGGGGTAACCCACAAATTTGCATCGCTCTGTCCTTGATTCTAACTTATCAGGGTTGTGTCTTTTAACATGTGCAGGGCAACCCCAAATCTTAACAACCTTAAGATCAGGCTTCTTCCCTTTCCATATCTCATATGGTGTAGACACTACCAACTTAGTTGGAACTCTGTTCAGAAGGTAAGCTGCGATTCCTAGGGCATATCCCCAGAATGAGATGGGTAGGTCAGCAAAACTTATCATGGATCGTACCATATCTAATAATGTACGATTTCTCCTTTCAGAGACACCATTGAGTTGAGGTGTATAAGGAGGTATCCATTGGGATAATATCCCATGGTCCTTAAGGAACTGAGTGAACTCTGTACTTAAGTACTCACCTCCTCGATTTGATCGAAGAGTTTTGATACTCTTTCCAGTCTGGTTTTTCACCTCATTCTTATACTCTCTGAATTTCTCAAAGGCCTCGGACTTGTACTTCATTAAGTACACATATCCATAGCTTGAGAAATCATCAGTAAATGTAATGAAGTAGGAGTAACCTCCAATGGCATGAGTTGACATGGGTCCACATACATCACTATGTATGAGTTCCAACAACTCAGTGGCTCTCTCTCCGCTTCCACTAAATGGAGAGTTGGTCAGTTTTCCACGAATGCAAGGCTCACAAGTTGCATATGACACAGAGTCGAATGAATCTAGATATCCATCATTTAGCAACTTTTGAATCCTTCTTTCATGGATGTGACCTAGCCTACAATGCCACACGTATGCCTTTGTTCAACTCATCTCGTTTCCTTTTGGACACATTTACATTCATGATATGTGGAGTGGTGTCTAATATAAATAAACCATTATGCAATGTTCCTTTCGTGATGATCTTATCATCTAATAATATCGAACAACCATTGTTCTCAAAAAATAAATTTATATCCACTAACTGTTAAACATGAAATGGAGATAATGTTTTTGATAATAGAAGGAACAAAATAACATGCATCTAATGCAATAAAAGCTCCAATAGGCGGATGTAGGGCGACCTGCATGTGACAGCTACTACAAACAACTTTTGCTCCATTACCCATCTTGAGGTCCATCTCGCCTCTAATCTCCTAGGCCATGCCAGAACCTACAACGAATTGCATATATGATAAGCACTACCGGTATCCAATACTCATATGTTATCATAAGAGTCTGACAAATGGAGACTGGTCATGAATGTACCTAAAGCTTCATCAAGCTTTTGTTTTGCCCTTTCTGCAAGGTACTCTTTGTAGTTTCTCTTCCATTGCCCATCTTTACCACAATGGAAGCAATCGGCCTTTGTCCTTTCTTTGGGTCTTTCTTAGCAACCTTTGCTTTACCCTGGTTTGACCTTGCCCTTTCCCTTCTTAAGGGACCTTTCGCTTTCCTTTTCCTTTTGGTCTCACCGGTGTTAGAGAACTGGCATCTCTTTCTTGATAGTACTCTTTGTCTCCCTCAACATATTGAGAAGCTCACAGGCGAGTCACTTCAAGCTTGTTCATATTAAAATTCATTATAACTGTGAAAAGGAATCGGTAGGGATGAAAGCACAATGTCCACACACAAGTTATCCTCTAGGACCATTCCTAGACCTGTGAGTTTCTCTATCCACTCAATCATCTTTAGGACATGGTTCTGAACCTGTCCCCCCTCACCATCCTAGCGGAAGAGGCTCTTAGATATCTCATATCGGCTGAGTCCTTCCCCTGTTCCTCAAACAATTTCTTGGACATGTAGGAGAATGGATCGGCATCCATCTTTTCATGTTGTCTCTGTAACTCAAGAGTCATAGAGCCCAACATATAGTATCTTGAGCAAGAGTGGAGTCATCAATGTACTTCACGTGGCGAAGCGATCTCATCCTCGTTTGCCCCTTCTTGAGACACGGGCATCAACAGTATCAGGGCGTGCACGATTTTCTCCTCCGTTGTGAGAACAATTCTCAAGTTACGGAGCCAATCCGTATAATTTGGACCAGTGAGGTGGTTGACATCAAGTATGCCACGTAAGAGATTTGAAAGCGACATTTTCTGAAAATAAAGATGTAGTAGAAATGAATAACATGCAGATTTTGCAAGAAATAAACTATCAAGATATTGACTTTTATCTTAATATACTCCCACTATTTTACTAACGAGTCACGCGACACCCTCAGCACGTGAAACGGAAGTCTCCGGCAGACTTCTAGTGGGGATTAGGATCCAATCAGCGTCTTAGTGTAACCTCGAGAGGCTCGACCAATCACACTAAGCCTTAAAGGTAGGCAACTCTTGTCGATCACAACTCCTTGTGATTCTCGTCCTATTCGGCCTCCGAATCACCATGGCCTCGAGGGACTCGACCAACCATGATGCTCGGTTAAGTCAACACCTTCGTTACAAGATGAGTCTGATTTTATAATATACCCTCGAGGGACTCGACCAAGTATACCATGCCCTCAGGTCACCGGTGACATCTCTATGTCGTAAGCAAGATAGAGAATCGCGATATAGGTGAGTCTCGAGGGACTCGACCAACTCAACCTACACCGGGAATCGGTTCCTACTTATAACGATGGAAGGCCACGTGGGTCAATCTAATTGCCTCACGTTTACCGACCTAATATTATCAAGAGATGTTTCTGTGATTTGGTATCCTAATATGACATGTCACACATATACATATTTAATATATATCTACATCGCATGCAAATATATATACATATGTAGTATGTGTATAAGCAATTACACCAGATGATCATGGACCACAACCTAATATGATTAGGCCCGAGCCAGTAGGCCTAATCACACACATCAAGATCTATGTGTGCAACGGTGCATCTCGATGCCCTGTGATCGTCCATTTCGTCCTTGTCGGTTTCGTCGACATCTTGATGCAGCTTCATGCATCACGATCGTCTGTCTCGTGGGTCCCGCTATCGCATCCACGCTCCGGCTGTGCCTCTGCATGTGATTACAACTTAATCATAAGCACGCAGGCCAAACAATAAACGAGAAATATAATGAAGGTTCGCAGACCTCAATAATAACAATCACAGGTACACACATCAAACGGTCCATGATCATTCGTCCACACATCATACATCACATGTACAAATAATCATCATCATGTAGGAGTACTAGATAATAATAATAAAAAATAATATTCAACTAAACCTTTTAATTAATTAATATTTTCTGAAATCAAGGACATTATAGGAAATTTCTGAATTCATAGGGGTATTTTCGTAATTTAGACAAAAGACAGAAACTGGAATTTCTCAAATTCCGAGGGGCAAAACTATCTTTTGCCCAGAAAACCCTAATGCCCTTTCCCCTTTTCGCTGTTGCCACCGCCGCCACCCTGCCGGCGGCGGCCTGTGCGGCGGGGCGAGGGCACTCCCCTCGCCTGCAGGTGGCACGCTCGCTGGCAGCGCTGCCGTTGCGGGTGGGCGCCCCCTTCGGGCGCCACCGCCTCTGCAGGCGGTGCTGTCCCATCGGGCAACCGCCCCTATGGGGGGTTTCGCCCGCGGGAGCAACGGCAACGGGCGCCGCTACCCTCGCCTGTGCGGCGGCGGCGACCTGTGCGGCGAGGCGAGGGCACTACCCTCACCTGCAGGCGACACGACCACTGGCAGCGCTACCGCTGCAGGTGGGCGCCCCATTCGGGCGCCGCCGCCTCCGCAGGCATTGCTGTCCTGCAGCGCCTCTGCCCATGGGCTGCCAGCCCCGCCGGCAGCAAGCCTGCTGCAAGCAGGCCCCCGGCCGACTACAGCAGACGTAGCCCCTGTGCTGCCCGCCTTCGGCTGCGCTGCACATACGCAGATCGAGGGCAGCAACTGTTGCTGCCCTTCCTTGTTTTTGCGTCAATAATTTTGACGTCGAAATTCTTCCTAAACACAACATACACAGTTCAAAACCAATCATTCGCACGAGCAACCTAGCTCTGACACCACTGTTGGGAAATCCTTGGGGGCGACATCAATGCGCAGCGGAAGAACAAGAAAAACAAAATCCCCGATTCCTAAAGAGATGTTTGTCGTCGTGCGAAGATTGGTACCCAAAAATCCGCGAAACATGAAACTGCATATAGAGTAGATTGTGTTACCGAGGGAGATCATATATCCCTATTTCCTTGTAGATTCTTAGGAGAGGGTGAAGGAGGTCAAGCGTCCTCCTCTCTAGCGGTGATCCACACAGCAGGGTTGCGACGACGCTCCTCAAAACTCCAGACCTACTCTGAGGTGGAGATGGAGAGGAGAATAGGAAAAGGCAAACAAAAGCTCTCTAGCCCATGGGGCTCTGAATCCCTCCTATTTATAGAGGTCCCCTATCAAACCCTAATGGGTCCTCCCCTAGTGGGTATTGGATCTGCATCCACTAAGACAAGGGCTTTGTCGGATATCTCATATCCGAACCTCTATTCATCGCAATGCCTACCATATGTGTATGACCCTCTAGGCCCAATATCGAGCTGGCCGTGAGTCATACTTGTCAGAACTCCATCTAACTCAGTGAATTATTATCTCTGTAATAATTCACTCGACTCATCGACTACGTGCTAGTCATAGGTGCCCAGCAAGCCAATCACGTGAGTGATGGCACGTGTGACTTGATACAGAATCTTTTTGCTTATTATATTTTGGCGTATATCACTTTATAACTATCGCATAAATGCATATATGTATTGTGATATCCTTGGATTTGTGCAATGGGAATCGGATCGTGATGAGATCACGATAATGAGATCGATTCACCTTTAAACACATATCCTAAATAATCCCTCATATAGGTTACTTCGAGAGGGACATCGTGATAACCGGATAGACCGGTCTGCTGTATACCCGTCCATATGATGGATGCAAATGGTCTCATCATAGTCGCTTTCGTGTAGGGACACTAGGGATACAACATTGGTGCTCATTGGAGAATGAGTTCACTGATTGATCCGCTTACGAATGCCGGATGGTTGATGATGCCTTATTGTCGGACAACGGATTCCGTGTAGTCCTAGTGGTGTATCGGTCCTTAGACTTGAGACACCAAGGATGTCCCAGTATGAGTGCTCAACTCTTTGATACCAGACTTATAGGTTTGGCTGTCCCCGGATCTAGTATAGCTGGGGTCATTGGGAGTGGTAGTCGACTTTACGAGGGCTATTGAGTGTCGATAGAGGATCATCCACTCTCGGTGTCATGAGAGGAATATCCCATGTGTTCTTGCTCGGACAAATCCTTGGCGGGGTCATTCGGGTTGAGAGAGAAAGAGTTCTCCTGGAGAATCCGATTAGAGCGAGACTTCGGTAGAAACCGTATGGGTCTCCACAACACCATGCTCGATATACGGTCTCGGGATATTAGATGGATGAGGGACTATAGGTACATGGTAATCGAGGACGAGACGGGTCCAATGGATTGGATTCCCCAGATCGTCCCGGGGACTACTGAGTAGTGGCCTAGTAATGCCCAGTGGTCGATGAGTCGAAAGTGAATTATTACAGAGATAATAATTCACCGAAAGTAGAAGGAGTTTTGATAGGTAAGACTCACGGCCAGCTCGATATTGGGCCTAGAGGGTCACACACATATGGTAGGCATTGCGATGAGTAGAGGTTGGGATATGAGATATCCGGCGGAGCCCCCTGTCTTATTGGATGTAGATCCAATACCCACTAGGGAAGGACCCATTAGGGTTTGACACGGGATCTCTATAAATAGGAGGGATTCCACGACCTCATAGGCTAGAGTCTTTGCTTGCCTTTCCTATTCTCCTCTCCCCTCTCCACCTCGGAGGACTTTTTTTTTTGAGGAGGGTCGTTTAACCTGTTGTGTGGATCACAGCTAGAGAGGAGGACGCTTGACCTCCTTCACCCTCTCCTAAGGATCTGTAAGGAAACAGGATATATCTGATCTCCTAGGTAACATAATCTCTATCTCAGTTTTGTGTTTTATGGATTTTTTAACCAATCTTCTTCACACTGACGACGAACATCTTTTTGGGAATCGGGGGATTTTGTTTTTCTTGTTCTTCCGCAAGCGTATGATGTCGCCCCATAATTTTCCAACACTACGGACGCCCCTAGGCCACTACGCCGTAGTCCCCAGACGATCTGAGGGGAATCAAATCCATTGACCCTGTCTCACTCGCCATCGTGGTACCTATAGTCCCTCATCCATCTAATATACCGTAGACCGTATATCGAGCATGGTGTTGTCGGACCCATACGGTTTCTTCTCAAGTCTCGCTCTAATCGGATTCTCCCAGAGAACTCTTTCTCTCTCAACCCGAATGACCCTGGCCAGGGATTTGTCTGAGCAAGAACATATGGGATATTCCTCTCATGACGCCGAGAGTGGATGATCCTCTATCGACACTCAATAGCCCTCGTAAGGTCGACGACCACTCCCAATGACCAGCTGTACTAGATCTGGGATAGCCAAACCTATAAGTCTGGTATCAAATAGTGGAGCACTCATACAGGACATCCTTGATGTCTCAAGTCTAAGGACCAGATACACCACTAGGACTACGGAATCGATGTCTGACAATAAGGCATCATCAACCATCTAGCATTCCGTAAGCGGATCAATCAGTGAACTCATTCTCTAATGAGCACCTGTACTGTATCCCTAGTGTCCCTACACAAGCAGCTATGAGACTAGCTGCATCCATCATATGGACGGGTATACAGCACACCAGTCTGTCCGGTTATCATGATATCCCTCTCGAGTAACCTATGACCGGGATTATTTAGGATATGTGTTTAAAGGTGAATCGATCTCATTATCGTGATCTCATCACGATCCGATTCCCATTGCACAAATCCAAGGACATCACAATATATGTATGCATTTATGCAATAGTTATAAAGTGATATATGACAAAATATAATAAGCAAAAATATTCTATATTAAGTCACACGTGCCATCACTCACGTGATTGGCTTGCTGGGCACCTATGACTAGCAGTTCGGTCATTGTGACCTACATCCACTTCGCTGATTCCTCTTCCATCGAGGCCACCGGCATCTATTATCGATCTTCCTTTAATAGGCGAAGATCAACCTCCTTCTTACACCCTTCTTCTCCTTTTACCGGGTTTAGAAGACAACTCTTACAAGCACACACACTCCTCTCTAAACAGAATTCTAACACTTAGACTAGAGGAGGATTCTCACAATATTTTTTTAACCAGGGATGAGAGGGGTATTTATAGGCTTCAAGTTGATTCAAACTTGGAGCCTAAAAAGGTCTCAACCCAGGTTTCCTGGGTACTACTAGTACCACCGTCGTTCGTGGGCGGTACTACCATCGTAGGATCTGGTACTAGGCAATACCACCGTCGAACAGGGGTGGTACCACTGTTGGCAGCACTACTATCGACGGTACCACCGCCCAGGAATCCTGGGGTGCTATTCCCCAAGCGGTGCCACCGCCGGCCATAGTTTCAACATCCTGGTTGGGCCTTGAATCCGGTCCAAACCAGTCCAACTTCGGGCCCAATTGGCCCCTAACATAGTTGATGGGATTACCTCCCAATCCTAACTCTAATTATGTGCTAATTACGATTCCTAAGACATATTCTAAGCAAAATAAGTACGATTTCTTCCGACGATCTTTCCAGCGAACTTCTGACGATCTCTCAGCAATGTTCCGGTGGACTTCCGGCAAGCTCCTGGACTTCACGATGATCTTCTTGCCGAGTTCCGACGAGCTTCTTTAGCAAGCTCCTGGACTTCTCGGTTGGTTCCGGTAGAACTTCCGATGAATGTCCAGACTTCCGACGAACTCTTAAACTCCTAACGAAATCGCGTTCTTAACTCCGGGACTTCATTTTGCTTTATGCCTTGCTATCATAGTTAATCCTGCACACATAAAAATACACTTCGATCTAGACAATTATTGCTAAGCATGAATCATGTTGTCCGGCATGGCATTGGTCCATCGACGCTTCGTTTGATTCTTCGACGTGTCATCCTCTCTTACGGCCTATTACCCAATCGGCTAGTTGACCTCCGCAACTCTGATATCCTTGGCACAATATTCGCTCTTCTTGGCCCGATGCCCGATTCCATGGCCTGAAGCCTTCTATCGATATGTCGACCGATCCTCCGACCTGACGTCCAATCTTCTGACATGTTTTTCTTCGGCCCAACATGATTCTTCGTACTTTAATTGTCTCTCCTTATCGAAGCATCCTACGTCACTCAAAACGCAGATTAAATCATAAACACTTATTAATTGATTTCATCATCAAAATCCGAGATTCAACATATTACACATATTGGAAGACTAGAATGAGGATCTTCCTAATTTCAATGGATTTTGAATTATGAAATATTGTAGAAAATGGGTTTCAAAAGTCTTTTCTTCTAATGAATGATTGGAATGAGTTGGAGAAGAAGACTTTCTCTTTAAACACAAAGGCTATGAATGCCTAGTTTTGTATCTTAGATAAAAATGAGTTTAATCATGTGTCCATTTATGAAACTACTTTTGATATTTGGCACACACTCAAAATGACTCATGAAGAGTGAAGGAGTACAAAATTAATCTTTTAGTGCATACTTATGAGTTGTTTCAAATGAAACCGAGTGAGACCATTGAAGACATGTACACCTGATTTACGGATATCGTCAATGGTCTAAAAGGACTTGGTAAAGGTTTCTCGCATTTTGAACTTGTTAATAAAATTTTAAGATCCCTTCCAAAGAGTTGGGACCATAAAGTCACGGTCATTCAAGAGGCCAAAAACCTAAATAATTTTTCTCTCGAAGAACTAATTAGGTCACTAATGACCTATGAGATGACTTATAAAGCTCATGAAGAACTTGAGGACACCCTTCCAAAGAAGATCACTTGAAAGAAAACTCAAGTGACGAGGACCTTGATGAAAACTTGGCACTCTTAACAAGAAAATTTAAAAAATTCATAAAAAAGAACAAATTCAAAAATAATACTAAAAATAAATTTGAACCCAAGAAAGATCAAGTAATATGCTACAAATGCAAGAAGCTGGGACATTACAAGAGCGAATGTCCCCTAGCCAAGAAAATACAACCAAAGAAGAAGGCTCTTAAAGCAACATGGGATGACTCAAGTGCATCCGAAGAATTGGAGCCAACCAACACCAAGCAAGTTGCTCACTATGCACTAATGGCTATTGGAGATGAGGTAACAAGTTCATTTGATGAAGTATTAAATGCTTTTCATGATTTATTTGATGAATATAAATCAATTAGTAAAAAATATCAATTATTAAAAAAGGAGCATGATTTTCTTATTAGTGATTATAATAGATTAAAGGTTGAGCATAATAATAGTTTAACTCCTTACAGGAAATGTGATAAACTAGAAATACTTAAAAAGGAAAACTTGCTACTCAAAGAAACCTTAGAAAAATTTGAGATTGGTAGCAAGTCTTTAAACATCGTCCTTGCCAATAAGAGTCACGTTTATAGGAGAGGTGGAATCGGATTTATGAGTAACTCTCACCAAAATTCAACCACCTTTGTTAAAGGCCCGACCTTGCATGTTTCACCTCACACCAAATGTAACTTTTGTTGCAAACTCGGACATATTGCCTATAAATGTTCACTTAAAAGATGTAGTCCACATAGATTGATTTGGGTTCCTAAAAGAACCTCAAATGACTCAGTGCAACATGATAAGATATATAGATCGATTTTTGAGGCACTCAAGGTCAAATGAGTACCTAAAAATCATTTTTTTTTATAGAAAAATATACCATCACAAGCTAGGAGCAAGAGATGGCAACTTGATAGTGGATGCTCAAGGCATATGACCGGAGATTCATCTCAATTTTTCAAGCTCACTAACCTAGATGAAGGATATGTCACATTCGGAGATAATAACAAGGGTAAAATATCATTGGCAAAGGAACTATAGGTAACAAATCCAACCTCTTTATTGAAGATGTGTTGTTAGTTGATGACTGAAAGCATAACCTCTTGAGCATTAGTCAATTATGTGATAAAGGATATATTATTAAATTTGAATCTAATGCTAGTATTATTGAAAAATTATGCAAATACACATCTATAATTGCACTAAAATAAAATAACATATACACTATTGACATTAATGATCTTTGCAATGAAATGTATTTTTTGGTTTTGAATGACAATGCTTGGCTTTGGCATAGGAGATTAGGTCATGCTAGCATGAAACTAGTCTCTCAAATCTCATCTAAAGAACTTGTGAGAGGAATTCCTCATATTAAGTTTGTTAAAGACAATGTGTGTGATCCATGTCAACTAGGAAAATAAATAAAAGGTAGTTACAAACCAAAAATTCAAATAAGCACCTCTAGACCACTACAATTGATCCATATGGACTTGTTTGAACCAATTGCTACATCTAGCCTAGGAGGTAGCAAATATGCTTTTGTTATTGTTGACGATTATAGTAGATATACATGGACTTACTTCTTAGAACACAAAAATGATTACTTTAGGTATTTCTCTAAATTTTGTAAACTTGTTCAAAATAAAAAAGGTTTCATGATTTTGTCGATTCGAAGTGATCACGGTGGTGAATTTCAAAACCGTAATTTCCAATAACTTTGTGAATCTAATTGATACAACCACAATTTCTCTACTCCAAGAAATCCTCAACAAAATGGAGTAGTAGAAAAAAAAGAATAGAAACCTACAAGAAATGGCTAGAACCATGTTAAACGAGCATAGCCTACCCAAATATTTTTGGGCTGCAGCCATAAATACGACATGCTATGTTATGAATAGGGTTCTAGTAAGACCATTACTTTCCAAAACACCTTATGAGTCGTGGAACAAAAAAAAGCCCAACGTTTCATACTTTAAAGTTTTCGGGTGTAAATATTTTATTTTGAATGAAAAAGATTCCTTAGGAAAGTTTGATGCAAAATGCGATGAGGAAATTTTTCTTAGTTATTCTTCTATTTCAAAAGCTTTTCGAATCTTCAATAAAAGAACTTTACTTATAGAAGAATATATTCATATTGTTTTTAATGAAATTTTCGAAGTTAAGAAAAATGATTTTGATGACGATCTTAAATTTGATTCTTTGAATGTAAATGAATCTCTTTCTCCATCTAGCAACTTGGATGCATCTTCTTCCGAACCTTCTTTACCGAAGGAATGGAAGTATGTAGATGCTCATTCTAAGGAGCTAATTATAGGAGATACATCGAAAGGGGTTCAAACTCATTTTTTTCTTAAGAATTTTTGTGCCAACACTGCATTTCTCTCCCAAATTGAACCTAACTACATTGACGAAGCCATAAAAGACGATTAATGGGTCATCACAATGTAAGAAGAATTGAATTAATTTGAGAGAAATGAAATGTGGAAGCTTGTTCCAAGGCCAAATGACTATTAAGTTATTGGTACTAAATGAGTCTTTAGAAACAAGCAAGATGAATTTGGTATCGTGGATAGAAACATGGCTAGATCAGTGGCTAAGGGTTTTAACCAAGAAGAAGGTATCGATTATGAAGAAACCTTTACTCTTGTGGCACGATTAGAAGTCAGAAGGATACTCATTGCCTATCTATGCTAGTAGTAATAATTTTAAGTTATTTCAAATGGATGTTAAAAGTGCTTTTCTTAATGGCTTTATCTTCGAAGAAGTTTATGTTGAACAACCTCCCGGATTTGAGAATGATAATTTTTCTAATCATGTGTTTAAATTGACTAAAGCTCTATATGGATTGAAATAAGCCCCAAGGGCTTGGTTTGAGAGACTTAGCTCATTTCTAATTCATAATAATTTCTCTAAAGGCAAGGTTGATACTATATTGTTTATTAAAAGTTATGAAAATAATTTTTTTATTGTTCAAATTTATGTTGATGACATTATTTTTGGTTCTACAAATAAATTCTTATGTGAATCATTTACCAAAAGTAAGAGTCTAGAATTTGAAATGAGCATGATGGGGGAACTAACTTTCTTTTTAGGCTTACAAATTAAACAACTTAGCAATAGTATATTTCTTAATCAAACAAAATATGCTTTAGACTTGCTAAAAAGATTTAACATGGATAGTTCAAAGGCTATCAACACTCCTATGAGTACCTCCACTTAGTTAGACATTGACGAAAGTGAAAAAAGCTTTGATCAAAAAGCTTATAGGGGTATGATAGGTAGTTTGCTTTACCTCACCACAACTCGACCGGACATCATGTTTAGCGTAGGACTCTGTGCTAGATTTCAATCTAACTCTAAGCAATCTCATTTAAAAGTTGTTAAAGGGATATTTAGATACCTAAAAGGAACTCCTAAACTAGGATTATGGTATCCTAAATCTAAGAATTTTGAATTGCTTGGTTATGCTGATACAGATTTTGCTAGATGTAGTTTAGATAGAAAAAGAATATCCGGAACGTGTCAATTTTTAGGACACACACTTGCTTCTTGGTCTTCCAAAAATAAAACTCGATTGCATTATCTACAACCGAAGCTGAGTACATAGCTACAGGTGCATGCTGTGCTCAAGTTATATGGATGAAAAACACTTTAAAGGATTATGGAATTGACCTGAAAAACATACCTATAAAGTGTGATAACACTAATGCAATATGCTTAGCAAAAAATCCTATTCAACAATCTAGAACTAAACACATTGACATTAGGCATCACTTCATACGAGATCTTATTAATAATTATGATGTAATATTAGAGTTTATTGATGCGAAACATCAATTAGTCGATATCTTTACAAAACCCTTAAATGAAAAACAATTTGATTTCATTAGAAGGGAATTAGGGATGTTAAACTGTCCGAATGCATGAATCTGTTAAATTTTCGTTTTCGGACTTTCTTGATCACTCACTTGAATCATAATCTTATAGTATGCGCAATGAGCCATATGTAATTTTTCTATACGAGTTTTTACGATGTTTGCGTACAAATGATGAATCATGAACTTATGATATGCATTTTACAATACGAGTTTAATATAATATTTGAGTATGGTATATATTTTATATGATGAATCATGAATGTACAATCTTCAATACGAATTTTCTTTTCTTATGATGCGAATTTTACATGAGAAGGTTGTGTGGTTCATAACAATAAAAAACTTGCATGATAAGGTTGTGTGGTTACATGCGAATTGATATCACCGCCCTCCCCCACACAACTATGTGAGCAGTGATCACTACTTGTAGGCGGTGGCACCGCCCAACTAGCAGTAGCACCGCTAGTTGTCACAGGTGGTAGGCGGTAGCACCACCCAGCTGGTGGTAGCACCGCCCAGCTGGTGGTAGCACCACTAGTTGTCACAGGTGGTAGGCAGTAGCACCGCCCACCTAGCGGTGCCACCGCCCACAAGCTGCCCCTTATAAACCCCAAGATAGGGCCGACGGTAGATCCGACCCCAACACATTCTACACTACTCTAAACAACACCAAATCTCTTGCTCTCCCTCTAACTACTCTAAAATACCCATCTCCCACTGAATCAAGGATCAATCTCCGACATCCTTTTGAAGATCACTAGAAGAAAAACAAAAAACCTATTAAGGTAATCTCTACACCAAATTGATTCTCCTTTATATTACTTATTCTTGCTCCTTATTTGCCTTTATTATTGTAGCCTCAATGGGTTCTAGAAGATCCTCTAGGGACAAAGGGAAGAGGAGATTAGATGAAAATTATGACTCTCTACTTTTCGATTCTAATCAACATGCCCTAAAATTTTCTTCCATTGAGTCTAGACATGTTCACAAGGGTAAATATATTGATTTAGATGAATTAAGTGATTTAGAATCTATTCAATAGTTTGCTAATCTAGACATTCTCTCAATCCTTCAAATAAGTGAACCTATCTACCTTAGACTTGTTAGGCTATTTTACAACAATCTACATGTAGATGAAAACGAAAGGATATCTACTTATCTATTAGGACATCATATACCCATTACGGATAGAATAATTTGTAACATCATAGGAATTCTGGTAAAAGAAAGAGGCTATTATTTTAGAGGACAATGGGATGAAGAAACAGTTGGGACTACTTACGTTGATGCCTTAGGAATAATTTTTGGTAATGCTAACTTAACGATTCTTCAAAAAAGTTACGAACATTTACTACCTTTAAGCACCAAAATACTTCATCACATCTTAATAAGTATCGTTCTCTCAAAACAATATCATCATGATGAAGTAAGCCAAATAGAATTAGGTACCATGTATTGGATTATGAAGGAACATAACAATTATTTTGGTTACCTAATCGAATAAAACATGATTGAACTATCGAAAAGGGACATGATGCTTCCCTATGGTGGCTTAATCACAAAACTACTCTATGCCTATGATATTGCTATTCCACCCGACGAAGAAATTATAAAACTAGATAGATTTAGTATCATAAATAAAAACCTACTTCGACGGTTGAGATGTACATTTAGAAATGGTATATAGACTAGACTGCCTAGAAGGACTGATCCCCTCCAACCTGAACTAGAACCTGAAACTCCAATTTTTAGGGATAATTAATCTCCTCCAACTGGTCCTTTTGAGAAATCACCTCTAGTAGAGCAAACACCTCCCTCATCTATCGACGACATAGGGACTTGGATGGATCATTTTGAATAACAACAAGATCGACTTGAACAACGCCAAGATCAAATCTTAACTGAGTTGCAGCAAATTCATCAATAGTTTAATACTTTGTTTAGACATTTGAACTTTCCACCACTTGAATAAGCTGTGTATGTATTTGAGGAGAAGTGGACACAATTTCTCTTTGTTATGTTATAATCATATGTTGTTTACCTTAATGTTGTAAACTTAAAATGCTACTTATTTTGATGATCGCAATGTTGTGCTTTGATGCCAAAAATGCTACTTACTTTGATAGTAAAATTCTATGCTAACTGATGGTTAAATTATGAGCTTACTTTAATGAATATATCACTGAAGAATTAGACTTGATATATCTTTTGAATGGATAAATTCCTTGATACATTTAACTGTTGGTATCTATGACTTGATGTATTATGATCATTTGCGGAGTTAGGAATGTTAATTTGTCTGAATGCATAAATTTGATATATATCTTTTCCAGACTATCTTTCACTTAATGTATTATTAAATGGAGCTTTCATGAGTCTATGCCATATCAAGTTTCTTTCATATCCTTGCTCCATAACTTAATGATTTTTTATACATGGAATTAATTGACAAATGCATCTCTCATGGGTTTATCTCTTGTGAATTTTTAATGAGAAATCGATTTGATGTGATCATTCATGAAATTTCTTTTATTGGAATTTCTTTTATCCTTCATATGATAATTCTTTCACATGAATTCTTTCTTAATGAAGGAAGAATTTTTATGAATTTTTAGTATGAGATAAACACTTGCAAGAGTGAGGATTTGATTTCACATGAATATCTTGATCCTTGTGAAAATTGAAGCATGATTTAATGAAACTCTTTTATCGTTTTTTACTTGATTCATATCATTTCACAAAGTTGGTTCTCACTGGATTTTCCTCCCTACTTTCTTTCTTCATGCGAAGTTTTGATAAAAAAAAAAAAAGGGAGAAGTTGATGGAAGCCATCTCTTTAAATGTTTATAACTTTTAATATAAGAACTTTTGAATGATACCATTTCATAAATGCTTGAAATATGATTGGTATCGTCAAATACAAATTGAAATGTGGCATGAATTTTTATCACACTTGCATTGTTAAATCGTTCTCCTTTTTGTTGAATCTCGGATTTTGATGATAAAATCAACTGATGGGTTATTTGATCTAATCCATATTATTGAGTTAAGTGTGCAGGATTAACTACGATAAACAGAAAACACAAAGCAAGTATACCGGAGTCGAGTTCGATGAACGTTTAAGAGTCCGAAGAATCGTCGGAGATGCTGCCGGAACCAACCGAGAAGAAATCGGGAACCTGTTGGAAGTTCGCCGAAGAGATCGTCGGAGGTTTGCAGAGATCACCGAGAAGTCTCAGCTACTCATTAAAGTCATCACAAGTTCGGGAGCGTGCATGGACCCAGTCGAAGGATGTTAAATTTGAAAGCTTCATGGGAACAAGACTTGACGTTCGCGGTTAATAAATTGCTTAGGATGTGTTTTGTTATGTAGTTCACTTGTAATTAGGATTAGGATTAAGAAGATAATCCTATATCCTAGTTAGGGGCCAACTAGGGCCAAAGTCAGATTTGGTTTGGGCTAAAAGTAAGCCAAACCAAGTGAACCGGAGGGCCAGGCGGTGGCACCGCTTTGGCTGGCTGTGACACCTCCTGGGCTAGGCGGTGGCACCAATGAACCCCCAGACTGAAGTGCCACCACCACCACCTTTCGAACCCAAAGAGAATTTGAATTTTGGAGACCAAATTTTGGAGCCCAAATTTGAATCCTCTTGAGGCCTATAAATACCCCTCAAATGTCAACTGAGAACACAACTTTTGAGCAGCAAGAGTTTGAGAGAAAGGTCTTAGAAAAGTGTTAGCTTGTCTTCTTTTCAATTTGCTAGTGTTCACCTCATCTCTTCTCAAAATCTGTAAGAGAGTGAACCGCTTGTAAAGAGTTGTAAGAGGGGTATTCACCCTTCCATTTCAAGAGACTTGCTAGTGGAAGGTGGGAGCCTCATCGAAGAGGGCCTCGCAAGTGGAGTAGGTCATTTGACCAGAACCACTCTAAAATCGGCGTGATCCTTGGTTTGCATTTCATTATTGCTATTTACATTATTGCAAACCTTCTTATATGCTTTAGTTCCTTATTACTTTTTTTTTAGCGATATTTAAGAATACGCTTTCAAGATTAAGCTTATCAAGTTCCGCTCTTATCATCTGAAAGATTTTTTTAAAAACTGAAGTTTTAATCCATTTGCACTAATTCACCCCCCCCTTAGTGCTGCTCGATCCTAACAATTGGTATCGAGGCGAGGTTATCTCTCACATTTAGTAATACCCAAGAGATGGCTTACTCCGGCATGCAAGAGGGCCATTCTATCACTCGTCCACCTATGTTTAATGGGTCGGGATTACACGTGTTGGAAGACTGGGATGAGGATCTTCCTCATTTCTATGGATTTCGAGCTTTGGACTATTGTTGAAAACGGATTTCAAAAATCTTCTTCTTCCGATGAGCGAATGGAATGAATGGAGAAGAAGGTTTTTTTGTAAAATGCAAAGGCTATGAATGCCTTGTTTTGTGCATTAGACAAAAATGAATTTAATCGTGTTTCAATTTGTGATTCGGCTTTTGATATTTGGAGAACTCTTGAGGTCACTCATGAAGGCACTAGCCGAGTGAAAGAGTCCAAAATCAACATTCTTGTGCACTCTTACGAACTTTTCCCTAATGAAACCAAGTGAGTCCATCGGAGACATGTACACCGGTTTTGGATGTCATCAATGGACTCAAAGCTCTTGGTAAAGATTTTACTAACTTTGAACTAGTAACTAAAATCTTAAGATCCCTCCCTAAAAGTTGGGATCCAAAAGTTATGGCCATTCAAGAGGCCAAAGACCTTAAAACATTCCCTCTTGAAGAACTTATTGGGTCTCTAATGACCTCTGAAAAATGACATGTCAAGCTCATGACGAGCTTCGAGAACCCCTTCCAAAGAATAGGAAGGATATGGCACTCAAATCACAAGAAGACCACTTGAAAGGAACATCAAGTGATGAGGACAGATGACAATGACATTGCACTTTTGACTCAAAAATTCAAAAAAATATTTAAGGAAGAACAAATTTAAAAATAATACAAAAAAATAAATTTGAACAAAAGAAAGACCAAGTGATTTGCTATGAATGCAAAAAAAATCGGGACACTACAAGAACGATTGCCCTCAAGCCAAAAAAAAGAGAACACCAAAGAAGAAGGCGCCAAGGCAACATGGGATGACTCAAGCACATCCAAGAAGAGGAGTCCAACACCGAACAAGTTGCTCACTACGCCCTAATGGCCTTCGAAGAAGAGGTAACGGATTTAATTAATGCAGATTTACCTTATCATGATTTATTAAATGTCTTCCATGAGTTATTTGATGAATGTAAGACAATTAGTAGAAAATATAAATTGCTAAGAAAGGAGCATGATAGTCTTACTTGTGCTTTTAATAAATTAAAAACTGAATATCATGATTGTCTAGCTCCATGTGTTAAATGCCATGATTTAGAAACTCTCCAAAATGAGAACTTAGTACTTAACGACACCTTGAAGAAATTCGAGGTCGGTAGCAAGTCCTTAAACATGATCCTTACAAATAAGGGTCACGTTCCTAAAAGGAGTGGAATCGGATTTGTGAGAAGTACTCACCAAAATCCAACCACCTTCATTAAAGGTCCTATCTTACATGTTCAACATCAAAGCAATTGCAACTTTTGTTGCAAATATGGACATATAACTTACCAATGTCCATTCAAGAAAATTAGTCCGAACAAGTTGATTTGGGTTCCTAAACGAACCATGATCAAGTCTATGCAACATGATAAACAAGTTAGATTAGTTTTTTAGGCACCCAAAAGTAAATGGGTACCTAAAAATAATTCCTTCTTGTAGAAACATACACCATCACATGCTAGGAGCAAGAGATGGTATCTTGATAGTGGATGCTCAAGGCATATGACCGGAGATCCATCCCAATTCACCAAGCTCAGTAGCATGGACGAAGGCTATGTCACCTTCGGAGACAACAACAAAGGCAAAATCATTGGCAAGGGAACCATAGGTAACAAATCAAGTTTTTCCATTGATGATGTGTTACTAGTTGATAGATTAAAACATAAGCTATGGAGCATTAGTCAATTATGCGATAAAGGTTATATCGTTAGATTTGAATCAAATATGTGCATTATTGAAAAACTAAATCATAACATGACTATGATTGCTTTAAAACAAAATAATGTCTATACCATCAATCTTGATGAACTAAGTAATGAAATGTGTTTCTCCGTCATAAATGATGATGCTTGGCTTTGGCATAGGAGATTAGGTCATGCAAGCATGAAAACAATATCTAAAATCTCATCTCAAGAATTAGTACGAGGGATTCCGAATATGAAGTTTATTAAAGATAAGGTATGCGATGCATGTCAACTAGGGAAACAAATAAAAACAAGCTTCAAACCAAAAAATCAAATTAGCACCACTAGACCGTTACAATTGATCCATTTGGACTTATTTGGACCAATTGATACAACTAGTCTAGGTGGAAGCAAATATGCTTTTGTGATTGTGGATGACTACTCTAGATACACTTGGACCTATTTCTTAGCTCACAAAAGTGATTGTTTCAAGTGTTTCTCTAAATTTTGTAAACTCACTCAAAAAGCGAAAAAAGGGTTCATGATTTCATCAATTCAGTGATCATAGTGGCTAATTTCAAAACCATGACTTTCAAAATTTTTTGTGAAGTTAATGGATACAACCATAACTTCTCCACTCAGAAATCCCCAACAAAATGGAGTAGTTGAAAGAAAAAATAGAAACCTACAAAGAAATGGCAAGAACTATGTTAAATGAACATAGTTTACCTAAGTATTTTTGGGCGGCCGTAAAATACGGCTTGCTACATCATGAATAGAGTCCTAATAAGACCTTCCTTATCAAAAACTCCCTATGAATTATGGAATAACAAAAAACCAAATATTTCCTATTTTAAAGTTTTCGGTTGTAAATGCTTTATTTTAAATGAAAGGGATGCCTTAGGAAAATTTGATGCAAAATCCGATGAAGGCATCTTTCTTGGTTACTCTTCCGTTTCGAAAGCCTTTCGGATTTTTAATAAAAGAACCTTAGTAATTGAAGAGTCTATTCATGTAGTTTTTAATGAAGTCTCAAATTTTAAGAAAAATAATTTTGATGATGATCTTGGTTTTGATAATTTGAATTTAAATGAACCCTCTCCTCAAAATAGCAACTTGGATGCACATTCTTCCGAAATTTCCTTACCTAAGGAATGGAAGTATATAGATGCTCATCCAAAGGAGCTAATTATAGGGGATACATCTAAAGGGGTTCAAACTCGTTCCTCTTTCAAGAATTTCTGTGCTAATGCCGCCTTCCTCTCTCAAATCGAACCTAAGTGCATTGACGAGGCCATAAAAGATGATTTTTGGATTATTGCAATGCAAGAGGAACTGAATCAATTTGAGAGAAACAAGGTGTGGGAGCTTGTTCCTAGACCTAATGACCATTTAGTCAATGGTACTAAGTGGGTCTTTAGAAACAAGCAAGACGAAAATGGTATCGTGGTTAGAAACAAGGCTAGATTAGTGGCCAAAGGTTTCAACCAAGAAGAAGGTATCGATTACGAAGAAACCTTCGCTCCCGTGACTCGATTAGAAGCCATAAGGATGCTCCTTGCCTATGCTAGTAGTTATAATTTTAAACTATTTCAAATGGATGTCAAAAGTGCCTTCTTGAATGGTTTTATTTCCGAAGAAGTATATGTCGAACAACCTCCCGGATTTGAAAATTCTCTTCTTCCTAATCATATATTCAAATTGACTAAGGCTCTCTATGGCTTGAAACAAGCTCCTAGAGCTTGGTATGAAAGGCTTAGTTCCTTTCTTATTTTAAATAATTTTACCAAAGGCAAGGTTGATACTACATTGTTTATTAAACATTTTGAAAATAATTTTCTTATTGTGCAAATTTATGTTGACGATATTATTTTTGGCTCTTCGGATGAGTCATTATGTGAATCATTTGCCAAATCTATGAGCCATGAATTTGAAATGAGTTTAATGGGGGAATTAACTTTCTTTTTAGGATTACAAATCAAACAACTTAAGGATGGTATATTTATTAACCAATCTAAATACACATTAGAATTATTAAATCGATTTAACATGGATAATTCAAAAGCAATAAACACCCCTATGAGTACTTCGACTAAGTTAGATATGGATGAAAATAGTCAAAATTTTGATAAAAAAACATATAGGGGAATGATAGGTAGTCTACTCTACCTTACCACGACTAGACCGGATATTATGTTTAGTGTAGGACTTTGTGCTAGGTTTCAATCAAATCCTAAATTATCTCATCTTAAAAGTGTTAAAAGAATATTTAGGTATCTTAAAGGAACTCCAAATTTAGGATTATGGTATCCAAAATCTGAAAAATTTGATTTAATAGCCTATGCGGATGCTGATTTTGGCGGATACAGAATAGATAGAAAAAGTACATCCGGAACATGCCAATTTTTAGGACATGCACTTGTTTCTTGGACTTCCAAGAAACAAAATTCAGTTGCACTATCTACGGCGGAAGCCGAATACATTGCTGCAAGTGCATGCTGTGCACAAGTTGTTTGGATGAAAAATACATTAGAAGACTATGGAATTCACTTTAAAAATATTCCCATAAAATGTGATAATACAAGTGCCATATGTCTTACTAAAAATCCAATTCAGCATTCTAGAACTAAGCACATCAACGTTAGGCATCATTTCATATGCGATCATGTCCTTAACAATAATGTTGTTCTAGAATTCATTGACACAAAGCATCAATTAGCAGATATATTCACAAAAGCCTTGAATGAAGACCAATTTGAATTCATTAGAACGGAATTAGGTATGTTAAATTGTCCCTAAACAATAAACTTGTTTGATTGGATTTTCCGTAAAGTCTTTCATCTTCTTCCCATCTCTCGGTGAATCTAATCATTCTCCTTCAAATTCCATATGACATGTTGTGAAATCTCGAAATCGATTTTGATGACTTGATTATGAATTTCAAGTTACCGATTTGATTTAAATAAGTTTTATGTAAATCATAATCTTGATCTTGCAAAATTGGAATCACAAATAATATCTTTTGGCATTCATGAATTGATACTTACAAATATGAAAGTATTGGCATTCATGACTTGAAACACTGTATGCTTAAATTAATCATTCTCCTATGTTTCAAAATTCTTTAAATGCCTTATATGATGATTGAAAAGTAATGTTGAGATTTTAATGAATTTAACGATTTGAATGAGTTTGTATTCGAATTATGATCTTGACTTTGTGAAATTACTACTTGATTTTTTTTTTTTTTTTTTTATCCCAATCTCTCTCTTGTACATCTACAATTTCTATTATTTATAGAAAAAAGAGATTAGATAATATGAATGCATGCTGAATTTTCCTCTAAAATGAACTCTGCGTAAATAATTTTGCATACTTAATTTTCAATGATAAAATCGTTGTATGACAAAATATATGCTTCAAGTCTCATTTCCCTTTTTGTTGATGACAAAGGGGGAGAAAAGTGATGACTTATATCATTCTTAATAGCATGACAAAATATGAATTGCAAAATCTTTGAGAAAAGTGATTGATATGAATGACTTATATGCCTTGCAAAATCCTTGAAAATATCACAAGATTGATTGATCATATTGAAAGCATGCCTTACATCTAAATCATAAAATTTTTATTGAAAATCTTTATCTTCTGTCATAGTAAAATTCGTCCCTTTTCATTTAACTTATGATTTTCATAGAAGTTTTGTACTCACTATTGTTTAATGAGGATCACGATAAGCTCTACGGTTAGAACTTATCGGGTTATGCTTGAATCCAATTGGATGGAATTCAAGTGTTTTTTATCTTCTCATAATATGGCATATAGATAGGGGGAGTTATGTTTAACTCCGTCATCAATTGATTGTCATCATCAAAAAGGAGGAGATTGTTGAATCTCGGATTTTGATGATAAAATCAATTGATGGGTTATTTGATCTAATCTATATTATTGAGTTAAGTGTGCAGGATTAACTACGATAAACAGAAAATACAAAGCAAGTATACCGGAGTCGAGTTCGATGAACGTTTAAGAGTCCGAAGAATCATCGGAGATGATGCCGGAACCAACCGAGAAGAAATCGGGAACCTGTTGGAAGTTCGCCAAAGAGATCGTCGGAGGTTCGCAGAGATCACCGAGAAGTCTCAGCTACTCATTAAAGTCATCACAAGTTCGGGAGCGTGCTTGGACCCCGTCGAAGGAAGTTCGTCGGAAAGCTCGCCGAACAAGACTTGACGTTCATGGTTAATAAATTGCTAAGGATGTGTTTTGTTATGTAGTTCACTTGTAATTAGGATTAGGATTAAGAAGATAATCCTATATCCTGTTAGGGGCCAACTGGGGCCAAAGTCAGATTTGGTTTGGGCTAAAAGTAAGCCAAACCAAGTGAATCGGAGGGGGCAGCAAGGGCACCGCCTTTGGTGGGGATGACACCTCTGGGTCAGCGGTGGCACCGCCAAAGATCGGGAACCCAAAGAGAATTTGAATTTTGGAGCCCAAATTTGAATCCTCTTGAGGCCTATAAATACCCCTCAAATCTCAAATGAGAACACAACTTTTTGAGCAACAAGAGTTTGAGAGAAAGGTCTTAGAAAAGTGTTAGCTTGTCTTCTTTTCAATTTGCTAGTGTTCACCTCATCTCTTCTCAAAATCTGTAAGAGAGGGAACCGCTTGTAAAGAGTTGTAAGAGGGGGTATTTACCCTTCCATTTCAAGAGACTTGCTAGTGGAAGGTGGGAGCCTCATTAAAGAGGGGCCTCATGAAGTGGAGTAGGTCATTTGACCTAACCACTCTAAAATCGGCGATCCTTGGTTTGCATTTCATTATTGCTATTTACATTATTGCAAACCTTCTTATATGCTTTAGTTCCTTATTACTTTTGCTGCGCATATTTAAGAATACGCTTTCAAGATTAAGCTTGTCAAGTTCCGCTCTTATCATACGAAAGATTTTTTAAAAACCGAAGTTTTAATCCGCTGCACTAATTCACCCCCCCCTCTTAGTGCTGCTCCGATCCTAACACTTTTTGTTAATGACAAAGGGGGAGAAATAATACCAAAATGTGATAAATTGATGACAAATGTATATAATATATTTCATCATATATACTTGAAATGTTTGCTTGATAAATTTTCTTCGTTATGATCAAATATCTAGAGCTTAACTTGTTATTTTACAATTGATATATTGCCATAGAATGATGAATTGCTATCTTTGTCATCTTTCATATTTGAAATATCATACTTGAAAATGAATGTCATGCTTTGACATCATTTTCAGAATGTTAGATCATGATAGTAATCATGATGTGTATGTTGATAAGTTTAAATGAATCTAACTTATCAGTTTGATACTTGAATTCAAAGGCTTTGAATTCAAGAGTTTCTTTTCTCTAAGTATGGCATATAAATAGGGGGAGTTAAGGTTAACTCCGTCATCAATTGATTGTCATCATAAAAAATTGGGAGATTGTTGAATCTCGGATTTTGATGATAAAGTTAATTGTAATTTGTTTGATCTAATCTATATGTTGAGAAAAGTATGTAGGATTAACTACGATAGCCGTAAGACATAAAGCAAGTGTTGTGCTGGAGTCAAATTTATTTCATATCATAGTTAATCCTGCACACTTTTCTCAATATATAGATTAGATAAACAACTTACAATTGACTTCATCATCAAAATTCGAGATTCAACAATCTCCCCCTTTTTTATGATGGCAATCAATTGATGATGGAGTTAACCTTAACTCCCTCTATCTATATGTCATACTTGAGAAAAGGCATTCTTGAATTCAAGGCTTTTGAATTCAAGAAGCATATTGATAAGTTAAATTCATTTAAACTTATCAATACACACACCATAATTCTTATCATGATCTAACATTCTCAAAATGATGTCAAGGCATGACATCAATTTTCAAGTTTTGAAATTTCAAATGTGAAAGATGACAAACATAGCAATTTATCGTTCTATGGCAAGTTATCAATTGTAAAATTACAAGTTAAGCTCTAGATATCTTATCATAAAGAAGGAAATTTATCAAGCAAACATTTCAAGTATATATGATGAAATACATTGCATATATTTGTCATCAATTTACCACATTTTGGTATTATTTCTTTCCCTTTGTCATCAACAAAAAGGAGAACGATTCAACAATTCAAGTGTGGTAGAAATCCATTGAGAACCAACTTTGTGAATTGATTTGAATCAAATCAAAAATGATAAAAGAGTTTCATTTAATCATGCTTCAAGAAAAAGAGTTTCAATTCGACCCAATTCAGCCCTATTAAGGGTCCAATTGGCCCATAATTAAGTTAGTGGGATTACCTCCCAATCCTAACTTAATTTACACTCTAACTACGATAATTAAGACATAATTTACAGTGCTTCTTGTTCCGATGAGTCAATTGCTCTTCCGACGAGCTTCCGACGAACATCCGACGAACTCTCGGTAATGTTCCGGCGGACTTTCGGTAAGCTCCTGGACTTTACAACGATCTTCTTAGCGAGTTCCGACGAGCTTCTATGGTAAGCTCATGGACTTCTCAATTGGATCCCATAGAACTTCCGATGAACATCCGAACTTCCATCGAACTCCCAATGAGATCTCGATCTTGACTCCGGTACAACACTTGCTTTATGTCTTACTATCATCGTAGTTAATCCTACACACTTTTCTCAACATATAGATTAGATCAAACAACTTAAAATCTGAGATTCAACAGTTCCGGTGCGTCAATTACTCTTTCGGTGAGCTTTCGGAGTACTTCCAACGAACTCTCGGCAATGCTCCGGCGGAGTCCCGGCAAGCTTTTGGACTTTACAACGATCTTCTTGGCAAGTTTTGACAAGCTTCTTTGGCAAGCTCCTAGAATTCTCGGTTGGTTCCAGCAGAACTTCCAACGAATGTCCGGACTTCCGACGAACTCTTGAACTCCCAACGTGATCTCGATTTTGACTCTGGCACAACACCTGCTTTATGTCTTATTGCTATCGTAGTTAATCCTGCATACTTTTCTCAACATATAAATTAGATCAAACAAATTACAATTTACTTCATCATCAAAATCCGAGATTCAATAGATGTAGGTCACATTGATCGAACCACTCTAAATTCTAGTTTGCTTTTCATTTGTATAATTTTCATTACTGCAAATCTCCTTAATCTTCTCTTGCACTTTTACGAAAGCTTTCAAGTTCAACTTCTCTCTGAAACGAATTGAATTGAAATCATTTTCGTCGGAATTAGTTTTAATCGAAATGAATATTTTTCTAAAATCGAGAAAGTTTTTCGCTACACTAATTTACCCCCCCCTTTAGTGCCGCTATTGATCCTAACAAACATATCCTCGATCAATCACACTAAGCTCGTAAAGGTAGGAAACTAATGCCAACCATAACTCTTTGTAATTCTCGTCTTGTTCGGCCTCTGAACTACCATGACCTCGAGGGACTCAACCAACCACTATGAAGTTCGGTTGATAGAACCTTGAATTCAAGCTGAATTCAAGTCGTTGTAAATTTCATCATGAATATTTACAACACGTCATCATGCATAACATGATTATACTTCTCCCCCTTTATGATCAACAAAAAGAAGAAGTTACAACTATCAAGTATTTGAGATATAAGTTCAAATCATTGCAAGAAAAACATAATATCAAGTTTTATCATCATGCAATTTGTAAGCTAGAAAATTTAGCGAGTGTTACATCTTGCAAACTATCAAGTTTTAGATAAACAAGGTAGTAAGATATCAAGTTTACAACATACAAGCTAGCAAAAATTTCGAAAGCAAATGCAAGATAGCTTTCTTGTTGAAGTGTGTAAGCTATCGATTTTTGCTTCCTATTGCAATGTGCAAGTTGCAAGTTTTGCTTCTTGAGATTGGCAAGATAGTGATGTTTAAGATAGCAAGCTCTTTCTTCTCTTTTGAGAAGTGTCATATTTGCTTTCTTTGCAAAGTGCAAGCTAGCAAAATTTTACATTATTTTACAACAATCAAACTAGTAATTTGGCAAGTGTTACTTCTCTTTGAAGTATGAAAGCTAGCATGTTTCTGAAAAATAATGCAAGATAACAAGGTAGCAAGATATAATGTTTTACATGAAGCAGACTACATGAAGTACATTTGCATCTTCTCTTTAGATATGCAAGCATGCAAGCAAGTTTTTGCATCTTTTTGACTTGTGCAAGCAAGTAAATTTGCTTTCTAACAAGTTTTGCTCCCCCTTTGTCATTGTCAAAAAGTAGGGAAGAATACAATTTTATATCTCTTTATCCCTTTACATCAATT
Source organism: Musa schizocarpa (assembly GCA_900464855.2). Lineage (NCBI taxonomy): Eukaryota > Viridiplantae > Streptophyta > Magnoliopsida > Zingiberales > Musaceae > Musa > Musa schizocarpa. The sequence goes on from LS990918.1 coordinate 25,723,965, forward strand.
TCTAAATCATGACAAAGGTAAGTATCAATTTTATTTGTGCATCCTTATATTTTTAAATTAAAACATGCATAATTTATAAATCATGACAAAAGTAAGTATCGAACAGGAGCGGTACCTCCACTGGCAGCATTGCTGTCGGCGGTACCATCACCTAAGAATCCTGGGTTGTTGTTCCTTAGTTAGCACCCTGGTTGGGCCTTGAATCTAGCCCAAACCAATCCAACTTCGGGCCTAGTTGGCCCCTAATAGAGTTGATGGGATTAGGTCCCAATCCCAACTCTAATTATGTGCTAACTACGATTCCTAAGACATTCTAAGCAAGATAAGTCTGATTTCTTTCGGCGAGCTTCTGGCGATCTTTCCGGTGAACTTCCGACGATCTCTCGGCAATGTTCCGACGAACTTCCGACAAGCTCCTGGACTTCACGATGATCTTCTTGGCGAGTTCCGACAAGCTTCTTTTGCAAGCTCCTGAACTTCTCGATTGGTTCCGGCAAAACTTCCGACGAACTCTCAAACTCCTAACGAAATCGCGTTCTTGATTTCGGGACTTCATTTTGCTTTATGCCTTGCTATCGTAGTTAATCCTGCACACACAAAAATACACTTCGATCTAGACAATTATTACTAAGCATGAATCATGTTGTCCGGCATGTCATTGGTCCATCGACGCTTCGTCCGATTTTTCAGCGCATCGTTCTCTCTTGCGGCCTATTGCCCAATCGGCCAGTTGACTTCCGCAACTCCGATATCTTTGGCGTAATATCCGTTCTTCTTGGCCCGGTACTCGAATCCATGGCCCAAGCCCTTCTTGATAATCTACCTTCAATAAACAATATAAAGAGAAGAGATATTTATCATGTTAACCGATGCTCCCTTTGTATGCAATAGGAAGAAACTATTAGCAATCTCTATTTTGCTTATAACTATACCAAATGGATATAGAAGGAGATTCTTCAGCGATTTGAACTCAATAGGCTACTACAGCCAAACTTGCATCAAGAATTGGCGATCTCATGCAATGTTTCTCAAGAAAAGGGCCTTACATAATTAGCAAAGATTACTTTCAGATGCGATATTTGGTGGATCTAGAAGAAGAGATATAGTAGAATCTTTGAGTGTCAATACACAAACAATGCTCAACTCTTGACAGAGATTATTAGAGACTCAAGATCATGTATAGAGCATGATCTCAAAATGAAGCACTTTACACGAAGAGAGAAAGATATTTTTATCAGATTCAATTTTGCTATTAGCTAAAGATCTTGGGAATGATGTTGAAGAATTGTGTGTATCCCGTAATTATCTACTTTAATAATGTGCTATACCCACAGGTAGTCTCGGCATGTTTGGAGATTACATTTTATTTGTTGGCTACAATTAGGAGTCCTAGTCTACAGCATGTGTAGTCATGATTATCATATGTGTACTCTATGAGTTATCAAGCTTATTCTATGACTTGTATTTATAGAAACTTTATACTTAATAAATTTACTTTTAATTACAAAAAAAAAAGATCAGGTGAATTATGTTGAAGAATTGTATGTATCCTATAGTTATCTGCTTTAATAATGTGTTATACCCACAAGTAGTCTTGGTATATCTGGACATTATATTTTATTTATTGGTTACAGTTAGGAGTTATAGTCTACAACATGTGTAGTCATGACTACCGCATATGTACTCTATGAGTTATCAGGCTTAGTTTATGGCTTGTATAGACAAAACTATTTATAGAAATTTTACACTTAATCAATTTATTTTTTTTAAGTTAAAATAAATTAATTAAGTGTGAAGTTTGTACAAATAGCTTTGTAGATTAAAGCTTGATATCTCATAGAGTAGTCTAGGATAGTGCACCCCGCCTCAAAGGTGGAATAGTCTCACTCCACAAACTCATCTCCTAGAGTAGTCAAACAAAAAGATAGTCATGACTACACATGCTATAGACTATGACTCCTAACTGTAGCCAATAAATAAAGTGTAGTCATGACTACACATGATATAGACTATGACTCCTAACTATAGCCAACAAATAAAATGTAATGTTCAGATATATCAAGACTATCTATGGGTACAACACATTATTAAAGCAGATAACTCCGGGATACATACAATTCTTCAGTGTCATTCCAAAGATCTTTAACTAATAGCAAAATTGAATCTGATAAAAATATCTTTCTCTCTACTTGTAAAGTGCTCCATTTTAATATCGTACTCTATATATGATCTTGAGTCTCTAATAATCTTTGACAAAAACTGAGCATTGTTTGTTTGTCGATACTCAAATATTTTGCTACATCTCTCCTTCCACATCTACCAAATAACGAATCTGAAAGTAACTTTTACTAATTGTATAAGAGGCCCTTTTTTTAGAAACATTACATGAGTTCGCCAAATTCTTAATGCAAGTTTGGATACGGTAGCCTATTGAGTTCAAATCATCGAAGAATCTCCTTCCATATCTATTTAGTATAGTCACAAGCAAAATAGAGATGGTCAACAATTTCTTCCTGTTACATACAAAGGGAGCATCGATTAACATGATAAATACCTATTCTCTTCATATTATCTATTATAGGTAGTTTATCAAGAAGGGCCTACCATGTGCATAAGGAATGTCTCTGTGATCTCGGTCGATCCCATGTCCAACTGCTTGGGATCCACTTGTTGTTCCTTTGCCTGATTTGATTCCATGTTGATGTGGCACTAAATTTACCATTATCATGAGGCCAAATAAACATATCTGAAGAGTTGATCATTATTGGAATAGCCATGATAGTCGGCCAAAGTTATCAACATTTCAAGAGAAATAGGATTATAGAGGCACCAGGTACTGTTAGCAATGAACTCGAAAACCTTTTAATCTTTTAGAGCCCCAAGGTCTTTTCGTATTCTGTCACTATATAATTGAAATATACTCTTCCTATTCACCTAAGGATCGTACCACATATTAGTACTAGTTCCAAAAGAGATTACATTAGAAATGTGTTTGATTAGCCAATCCCTTACCTTCAAAATTCCTTTCCAAGCTGTAGAGTGATATGTTCTTATTGAAACTTCCCAAATTGATTCCTTGGTAAGATACCTAGCTGAAACTCATTGTGACCATAAGGAATAATTGTTTTGTAAAAGATCCCATAATTACTGTATCAAACATGCTTTATTCTAATCTCTAGTATTTCTTAGGTTCAGCCCCCATTCATCTTTCGGTTTGTAGATACTGTCCCAATTTATCATATGTATTGTCTTACCATTTGTATCATTATAGAAGAAGTTAATAAATAACCATTCAATATCCTGAAGAAGTCCAACAGGCAGAAGAAATGCATTAGACCAATAAATAGAGTAAGAATATAACACCGAACGAATGAGATCAAATCGTCCTGCTTTTAAAATAAGCTTATTTTTCTAGTGTGACAAAACAATAATTTTGACATAGAGTGTGACGGTTTGCAAATACTATCCCAATTTACCATATGTATTATTTTACCATTTGTGTCATTCTAGAATAAGTTCATAAATAACCATTCAATATTCTTGAGAAGTGCAGAAGAAATGCACTAAACTAATAAATAGAATAAGAATATAATACAGAACGAATGAGTTCAAATTGTCCTACTTTTGAAAGAAGCTTATTTTTCCAGTGACAAAGCAATAGTTTTGGCATGAAATGTGGTAGAACATAAGAATCATGTCGTTACTGAGCTAACGTTTATGACAAAACTAAAGTTCGGGATTTCAATGACCGCCATGCTGCCTCCCTCAACATCTGCAACACTTGCCGCACCTTCTCCAGCGCTACGATCATCACCTATGACAACGTGGCCACTACCTCCACAAAACCCTTCTCCGCTTGTGCCACCACGAACTTCGACGCGAAGACCAAGTCCATGATGTATCGCCGCTCCCAACCACGAATTCTAAGTGCGCTCCTGCCTCACCTTGCACAACCTGGCATCGTAACCCATCTCCCGCAACTACATCATGGCCACATGGTGGAACCGAGAGCGGTCGCTCAACCTCAACACTACATGGGCCTCCACAACCTAAGAGGCAGTGGAGAGAAGGCAAAGGTAGAAGGGATCGCCCTTCCTCCAACCACGAACGAGGTCACCAACCACGGACATAGCCTGCTGCATCCGATGGCCACAATCAACCTCGTTCCCCATCAAGCTTGTTCGCACCAGGCATGTGGTGCTCAAGCACAAGCCCTAAAGCTGGGCTTTAATTTAATGCAAGGTTTTGGCAGGTCCGAGAAGATGATGCTACACCACACGTGCGATTATGTTTGGCCCCCGCAGGTTCATGGTTGCGACACCACGACACACGTATGGGTATGTTGGGCCTGTGTGGGTAGTGCTCCCCGGGCACCGACAGATGCATCGTTGCGACAATATTCCACACATCCAATTGTGTTTAGCGCATGTTAGTGATGTGCAGTTTTGTTGCCTTTTAAGTGCACCAGCTTAAGTGAATTTAGTTAATGCTTTCGATGTCAAGCAAAAGGAGATAGGCGATGTTTCCCACCCTTCCGATGTGGCCTCCACCAAAAAGTCACGACTATTACTATCTAATACACTTTGATTAGTAAAGAATATAATCGTTCATTGATATTTTATTTTTAATTTAATCAAATAAAGATAAATTTACTTTGCTACAAAATAATAAAAATAAAATATTATTATTTCATAATATAATTTTTAAAATATATTTCGAATGATATAATTATCATGAGCTGAATGTGAACTAAATATAAATGTATATATTTTATAAACATAAAATTATTGATATTACAATAAAAATATCTTATATGTATATATATATATAGATATAATGACATGAGATAAAAAAATATATATATAAATATATTATGACATACAATATATATATATATATATATAATAAAATATGATATAAAAATTCATGTAAATATTATAACATAAAATGTTAAAATACTAATATGCATTATGTCAATCAATATGAGAAAACATATATATTATGACATGAAATATGAAAACATATATATTATAATAACATATGTTTTATGAGCACATATATTTTATAAGATATAGAAATTCTTAAATTTACTATTCTTTCTACATATATGTATAAAAAATTGAAATTATTTTGATATAAAATTTTAACTCTTTATTTTACATATACTATATTATAAAAATATATTTATTAAAAATAATAAAATAAAAAATATCATTAAAAATCGTATATCAATGTTTTCAAAATTTTATATACATGATATGATTCATGCTCACCTAATAAGACTATAATAACTTATATTTACCAAATAATTACTCACTAAACAATTATTACTATATAATTACTCACTTATAATTACTAAATAATTCTTGTAAAGATATAAATCTTAATACTCCATCAAATGATTGAATAAAAAATTGAGTACATGCAAAACCATAACACAAATAGAGACGATACCTTAAGAGCATATTATATGTATAAATTTTAAATATATTATATTTATAATTTTTAGTTAGATATTATAATTATATGGACATCAAAAACATTCTATACAAGATAAATCATTTCATTTTATTTAGTAAGTTAACATATCTTAATTTTAAAATTATCTACTTTTCATTGTACTATTATAAATAAAAATAAGTGATGCCCATAGGGTATGACTAAAACTAAAAGTGAGGGTGTTACAATTTTTTTTAAGTATATCAAACACTTATATGTAGATTAAGTTCTTTTTTTTTAATATTATATGCAACTCATAGTCATAAATTATGTGTTGATTCGTTAAAAATGTTTTTTGATTAGAAGAAATATTTTTTATTCATAAACCAAAACACGATGCAACAATTTGAACTAATGCAAGTGTAAATGAAAATTCTTCATTGAGGCTAGTGAGGGACTTTTAAAATATTAAAAAAACCAAATTGAAAGGGCTTTTCTAGGAAATATTCCCCATAATTGGAGGCTCTTCTTCAGCATTTGATTTCAAATAATTAGTCAACTTAGAAGAAACTATTTTCAGGTTGATTTCAAGACGAACGAAATGGAGGTTTTACGATACATATACGTACTGAAGATTTGGTTCTCCTAACGTTTCGTCCGGATAATTTTATGCTACCGAGATGTGAAGTATCGTCCACAAAATAACGCATTAGCCACAGGAAAAACAGCCAAATAATTTATCGGCCGTCGGTGGTACCTACATTGGCCTGTAACAACACAACCAAATTCGGCCTCGGCCTGACCCACTATCTTAACGGAATATTCTAATTTGGCGAGGCACGTGCATCCAAGACTTACCATAATAATTTAAATTAAGGATGATTTATTCAAAATAAATCTCCACTTATTTATTTTTACCATCACACGACTCTACTAAGAAATTATCATGACGCATTTTGTATGAAATTATCCATCGGCGGAGAGGAGAAGACGGGAGAGAAATGCGGGAATGATCTGAAATTGTTCTGAACTCGCTATGGTCATCAGATCTCATCAAGTCTCAACAGATCTTATTAGTCTCAACTTATGCTTCATACCCAACAGGGCGCCCTTGAGATGATATCAAGTGTTTGATGTGGTTGTAAACCAATATGATATTGATGTGTCGTCTCCACTGATCTCCAACTTTATTGGAATTAAAGTTGAAGAGAAGGTCGATATAAGCCCATTGGCATTCAAAGCAGGCCATTCCCTTGTAGAGTTTTTCTGCTTTGCCAAGGTGGACTACGTAGGCAGATATTACATGTTTTTGATAAATAATACGATAGAAAAACATTTCATAATTAAGAAAAATGGCGAAATGCGTGAGGATGAGAGATGTTGATGTATCATCATTACTGATCTGCAGCACGATTAGAACTCATGTGCAGAACCGAAACGATGAAGGTTGATATCAGTCCATTAGCATTCAAAGCAAGACATTGCCTCACAAGGCTCTTCCGCTTTGCCAAGATGGACTAGGTACCAAATCGTCATTAACACAGACCACGTGTTAATGGCGATGCCATTAGCTTTGAGAATAAAAAGGATAATTCATGCAAATACTAGTAAAATTTATCTAGTGGAAAAACGGAAGCCAGACCTGATCTTGCACCCAAATCAGAAGACGCTTGAAGTGTCACGAGTTTGCATCTTCCTTCCTATAGAGAACAAACAAAGCTAGAAAATGCTGAGAAAAGAAAAAAATGAAGAGAAAAAAGTAGGACCAACACAGACCACAGGAGGAAGGGGTCAGGATCCGAAAGCGTCGGCTATCAACCACGGCCCGTTGGGGGCGGCGGAGGCCAAAAGCTGGATAAGACTTGTGGAGAGAGGGAAATTTATATGGCGGGATTAGGTTACCGGAAGAGTGAGAGGGCTAAAAACGTACCAACGCCGTCCGATCCACTCGACGCTCCTGATTAAGTAAGTGATCATCAAATCGGCGGGTCCAACCTGTGGAGTTTTACTCATCCGACATGGTGCGTATGGTATCGGAGTTCATCCCAGTAGACTTTGTTAAAAGCCTCTGAACCAATGTGACAACAGAACGTCTAAATCAGCCTAGTGAAAAAGGAAGTTTATTAGTTAATTATTAGCATTTATTTTTCGAATATATTAATACAATCCAGGATATCAGTACACTGAAAGGAAACCAAGCCAAACTCCAGATTAGTAGTCCTGCGGAATCCTCAAGTTTAATATGGAACGATGATGGAATCTATAAACTCCCGAAGTGGCGCAAGTTCCTTCTTGTCAATCAAGACAAACTCCTGCATCACAATTACATGAAGATATTAGAAGTAGGTCATGATCTGCATGTACCGTATATTTAGATGAAACTCAATATCCTGAATGTCTAAATCATTTTTTTAAAGTTTGAAAGAAAAGGTTGACACAAAAATATCTAATTTGCTATAATCAATTCGTTTGGATCTCATGGATGTTATGGTATTCTCTACCACTCATAATTTTATCTCATTATTTTTAACTTAGTCCACTCAAATAAGATAATTCATAAGCATATTTCTTAGATAAAATTATAATTATTTTAATATATTTTTCTTCATGATTAAGAAATGTATTAAATGAGTTAGTTACTAGCTGTAAAATATTTAATTTCGTAATTTCCTATACATTAATGATTGTTTCATATACTAACACTTATTTTTGGTGTTTTAGGGTTAAAAAGAGTTTATAAACTAAGGATATTGGTAGAAGATTTTTTAGAATTTTCTCTTAAATTTTATATCTCTTGGATGCATCGTTGAGTGATGAGTTTTTAGTTTTAGTTTTGTATATTTGTTTATTATACTTGGGGTGATAAACTTTCTGTATCGCTTTGTGATTTTAAACTTGATAGTGAATTTTATTTTTATTTTATTAAAGTATTATCATGAGTTCGTTCCTTTTCCATCTAAAAAACTTATTCTAACAAATACAATTATACTATTAGCTTTCTTTCAAAATCCATTCTGTGTTACCCCTCATATCAATTTGGTATCAGAGCTAAAGGTTAGAGATCATGACAAGGCGGAATAGAAAAAATATAGTTAGTGAAGGTAGTGACCATGAAGATGATATTGAGTCATTGAGGTTGTAGCTACGAAGATTGCTACATGATCTATAAGAAAAAAAAATAAAATCATTGAAGAACTTCGAAGTAAAAACAACCGGCATGAAAATGATATCCAAGAGTTTATTTCTGAAGATGATGCACCTCATCACCCAAGGGAGTCGAGAAGATTTCGGGCAAGGCATGGAGTCCAAGACAAGTGGTAGAATAAATATAACCCAAGATTAAATATTCTAGAGTTTGAAGGTAAAATCAATGTTGATGACTTTATCGATTGACTTAATATAGTGGAAAGAAATTTTAATTTTCATAAATCACTGGAACAAAAGAAGATAAAACTTGTGGCACTCAAACTCAAATAAAATGCATCTTTTTGGTGGGAAAATCTGAATAAGCAAAGAGAACATGAGGAGAAGAGTAAAATTGTGACATATGAGAAAACTGAAAAGAGCGCTGAAGAGGAAATATTTACCTAACAACTATAGGCAAGAGATCTTTCTTAAAATCCATTATTTCAGGCAAAAAGATCTTAGTGTGGAGGAGTACATTGCAACATTCGATAATCTCATATTAAAAGGAGACATTGTGGAACTAGAAGAGTAAACCATTACAAGATACTTAGGAGGTCTGAAATATGAGATTACTAAAGTGGTTCAACTACAGCCATATTGGTCTTTAAATGATATAAGCAAGTTGGCTTTAAAAGTTGAGAAGTAATAGAAGTTTGAAAAGAGTTTTTCGTACGGGTCAAAAGAAGCCTATATGAAAAAAGAAAAATTCAAGCTTACTGCCAAGAGCAAGGTAATATCAAAGGTCTAAAACAAGGGTAAAGAATCTACTAACAACAAACAAACACAATTCTTCTACCTCAAGTGGTCGAAAATGCTATAAATTTCATGGTTTTGGGTATATTTCTTCAGATTGTTCAAATAAGAGGATTATTACTTTGGTTGAAAATCATAGTGATGGAAGAGAAGATAAAAGTGACGACAAATCAAAATATGATAATGATGAGGAAGAGGTTACTTATGCTGATTATAGTTTGTCTATTGTATTACAATATAGCTTATAAGTGTCCTATGTAGTCGAGAATGAAAGTTGGGTAAGGAGAATGCGTTTTACACTAAATGCACTTCTCATGGCAATGTGTGCTTAGTGATTATCGATATTGGTAGCTTTGAGAATGTAGTATCTTTGGAGATGGTGCAGAAGCTAAAGTTGGACACAATCTCTCATCCACATCTTTACTAATTATATTGGTTGCAAAAAAGAAATGACATCAAGATAACTAAAAAATGTTTAGTTTCATTTTCTATTAGTAAGTATTATAAAGATGAAGTATGGCGTGATGTTGCTCCTATGGATGCTTGTCATTCATTTGCTGTTCGGTAGACATTGGCATTATGATAGGAGGGTATTGTATGATGGCTACAAACATACTTATTCTTTTAAGGTTAATGAAAAGAAGATTATTTTAGCTCTATTACAACCTTCTGAAATTAATGCACCAAAGAAGAAAGTTAGAGCTATTATATCCTATGGTGAATGCCGTGTGAATTAGAAAGGGGTGGTCATGTCTTGGTTCTAGTAATAGTAGAGGAGAATGAACAACACATGGAGACACCTGCAATTATGGAACCAATCCTGGAGGAGTTTCAAGATGTTATACTAGAAGAGATTCCACGTGGCCTTACACCTTTGAGAGACATCCAACATCATATTGATCTTATTCCGGGGGCAATTCTACCTAACAAGGCAGTCTACAGAATGAGTCCCAAGGAGCATGGAGTGTTGAATCTCGGATTTTAATGATGAAACTAATTGATTGTGTTTATATGTTTAACTGTATTTTGAGTGATGTCGGTCTACTCGATCAGGATTAGACAGTTGACGCAGGAGGAATTGACGTTGCGCCGGAGGAGATCACGTTAGGATATTGGATGACAGAAGGCTTCGAATGTCGGGCATCGGGCCAAGGAGAGCGGAATTGCACCAAGGATATCGGGGTTGCGGAGGTCAACCACCGATTGGGCAACAAGCCGTAAGAGAGTACGATGCATTGGAGAATCGGATGAAGCGCCAACCAATGACGTGCCGGGCAGCAAAATATCAATTCACGTTGTAATAATTGTCTAGATAGGAGTAGAGTTTTAGTTTGTGTGTGCAGGAATAACTATGATAATGACAAAGACATAAAGCAAAACAAGTGTCGGAGTCAAGCGCGAAGGATTTGTTGAGAGTTCGACGGAAGTTCGAAGGTTCATCGGGAATGCTGCCGGAACTAGCCAAGAATGAGTAGGGAGCTTGCCGAAGGGTTTTTCGGAAGCTCGCCGGAAGGTTCGTTGGAAGTTCGCGGAGCTCACCGAGAGAGATCGAAGCTTGCCGAAGAAGCTCGTTGGAACTCACCAAGACCAAATCATGAAGTCTAGGAGCTTGCCGGGAGTCCGCAGAATGGTTTCCGAGAGTTTATCGGAAGACCGTCGAAAGTTCACCGGAAGCTCGCCGGAAGAAGTCTTGACTTATGGACTTTGTAATAGCTTAGAAAATGTCTTTAAATTTATAGTTAGCATGTTAATTAGGGTTAGGATTAGTTATTAATCCTATAACCCAAGTAGGGGCCAATTGGGCACGAGTTCGGACTGGTTTGGGCCAAGTTTGGAGCCCAACTAGTGAGCCGAAACACTGTAGGCGGTGGCACCACCAGATTAGGCGGTGGCACCGCCCATAACCCGAGAACTGGGCGGTGGCACCGCTGGACTGAGTGGTGGCACTGCCCAACACCCGAGAGATTGGGCGGTGGCACCGTCAGTCTCGGAAACCCAAGAGAATTCAAATTTTGGAGCCCAAATTTGAATCATCTTGGGGCTTATAAATACCCCTCAATTCTCAGCTGAGAATACAACCTTTGAGAAGCAAGAGAGTGAGCCAAAAGTCTTAGTAAAGTCTTTAGCAAGTTTTTGTCTTCAATTTCTTTGAGTGTTCACCTCCTTCTTTCTATTAAAAAATTTGTAAGAGTATGAACCACTTGTAAAAGGTTGTAAGAGGGGTATTAGTCCTTCCCCTACAAGAGATTTGTTAGTGAAAGTTGGGAGCCTACTTGAAGAAGGCTTCGCAAGTGGATGTAGGTCATTTTGACCGAACTACTTTAAAACTACTGTGTTATCTAGTTTGCATCCTAATCTTGCTATTTACATACTGCAAATATCTTTACTTAGTCATTATGCTTCCATACGTCTCTAAGTTTTCAAGCTTCCAAATCGGTTCTCATTGATATTGTTTGTTATCGTGCGAAAGATTTTTCCGAAACCGAAGTTTTAATTCGCTGCACTAATTCACCCCCCCCCCTCTTAGTGCCACTCTGATCCTAACAATTGGTATCAGAGCCCGGTATTTCTCATTTCGGATTTACACTCGAGAGAAATGGCTCTTCATGGATTTCAAGAGAGCTTATCGGTTGTTCATCCACCGTTGTTTAACGGATTGGACTACACTTATTGGAAAACTCGAATGAGAGTTTTCTTGATTTCTATGAATTTGGATTTATGGAATATCATTGAAAACGATTTTCAACTTCCCTCTAAACCGATGAACGAATGGTCGGATTTGGAAAAGAAATATTTTTCTTTAAACGCAAAGGCTATGAATGCCTTATTTTGTTCTTTGGACAAAAATGAGTTCAATCGGATTTCTATGTGCGAAACGGCTTTTGATATTTGGCGAACACTTGAAATCATACACGAGGGTACTAGTAGAGTCAAAGACTCGAAAGTTAACATTTTATTACATGATTTTGAGCTTTTTTTAATGCAACCAAGCGAGACTATTGGCGACATATACACCTGTTTCATGGATGTCGTCAATAATATAAGAGTTCTTGGTAAATCTTTTTCGAATTTTGATCTCGTAAGCAAGATCTTAAGATCCCTTCTAAAAAGGTGGGATCCTAAAATAACCGCAATACAAGAAACAAAAGATTTAAATATTTTTCCACTTGAAGAACTTATCGGCTCATTGATGACATATGAAATGGTGCGTAATGCACATGATGAACACGATGAACACTTGAACCACCTTCCAAAGAATAGGAAGGATTTGGAACTCCGGACAAATGAATACCACTTGAGTGATGACTCAAGTGATGAGGACAATGTTGAGCTTGAACTTCGAATACTAAATCTTAATAAGTTCATTAAACAAAAATCTAAAATAAACAATGAACTTGAACGGAGGAAGAGGACAAAGAAAAGGAAGGCACCCAAGGATGAATTAAGAACTTCCAAAAGTGAAACGGCGAATTGGGCTTTGACGGGCTTCGACTATAAGGTAAGTAACTCAACTCTCTTGAATTATTTTGAAATTACTTGAAGTCTTTCAAGAGTGCTTAATTTAGACAGTAGGAATAGGAAATAAAAAAAAATTATTTTTCAAAAATTATATCATGTTTTTCTTTTAAGCATCTTTGAAAAATTAAAAATTTGATCATAAAAAGTATATAGCTAAGGTTTCATGCATGTTATGTTTTGAAATGTTGAATGATGTATGCAACGTTAGGGATGATAATGCTTAGGATTAATCCATGTATGTATATCTTGATGATTTTATGTCATGCATGAGTTTTTGAAGTAAATGTTGATTTGAAACTCTCATTTTAGATTAACATGTTTTTGGTCTAATTGTTTTTATGACGAATTAAGATAACATAGTACATGTACATCTATGTATGAATTTTTTGATAGTCTTTTGATGATAGATGTGTTTGGTCTTGACGATTTCATAACGAAACTTATGTTTTGATTTTAAATGATGATACATGTTTTCACAAAAGACTTGAATACCCTCACATGAAATCAATTGTATGAAATGGAAATGAATTTTCTATCCTATTGAGATTAATAAGTTTATTTTACCAATCTTGTGAATCTTATGAAAATAAACATGATGAATATTTTGAAAAATAAATGAGTGTATCATGCTTTTGGTCTTAATGATTTCTCTTGAACATACTTTTTGGAATCATGATGATTTGTTTTACGGAATTTACCTTTTCGTCTTAAATGTTGACACTTGTTTAATTAAAGGTAAAGGCATGCTTATAAGAAGCAAATCATATGAATAAAAATTTATGAAAACGAAATGCGATCCTCTATCTTATCGACTTTTCAATAAATCTATGCTTGTCATATATGAATTTATTGAATGTGACTTTGAGGATGATTTCAGATTTCATAAATGCTTGATTCATACTTATGACATGAGATAATTGAATCCTTGACTTACTCTTTATATGGCTTCAAAATAGATGTTTAAAATCTTGCTTGATGAGTTGTTTTATAAGATTTTGCCTTTACATCTTGAACTTTCATGCTTATCTTGATTTGGCTTATAATGCTTAGATGAAAAAGAATCATTTAAAAAATACTTTTCCCATAGATTAATGATTTCATGATATTTTGTGAATCTTGAAATTGATTTTGATGACTTGATTATGAATTTCAAGTTAATGATTTAATTTGAATGAGTTTTATCTAAATCATAATCTTGATCTTGCAAAATTGAAGTCACAAATAATATCTTTTGGTATTCATGAATTGATACTCACAATATGAAAATATTGGTATTCATGACTTGAATTGAATTGAAACATTGCATGCGTAAATTAATCATTCTCCTATGTTTCAAAAATTCTTTAAATGCCTTATGTGATGATTGAAAATTAACTTACTTTATGATAAATCTATATATACAATTTTAATGATGAGATTTTTGATAAATTTGACGATTTGAATTTGAATGAGTTTGTATTCAAATTATGATCTTGACTTCTTGAATTTACTATTTGAGATTTTTTTAATCACAATCTCTTCTTTGTACACCAACAATTTTTCTTATTTATAAAAAAAAAAGATTTGATAAAATGAATCATTGTTAACTTAATGTTCGGTATCATGAATACTTTATTATCATACATGAAAATAGTGATAAATATCTTGAAAATAAATGTTTGTATCATGTTAGATGATTTTACATTTTGTGCATGATGAGTTATAGTGATGATTGAAACAATGATTGAAATGATATGAATGATGATTTGGAATCATGCATATAATGATGAGTTTATATATTTTGAAAATATATATGATGATTTGGTATTATGCATGCAATAATGATGCACGCAATGATGAAATATTTATGATAAAATTATTATTTTGATATTCATGACTTAAATCTTCCTTTCTTTTTGCCAATGACAAAGGGAGAGAAAGAGTTGCTAATGTGCCATCTTGAATTGATGTAAAGGGTCATCTCAAAGAGAAATTAGCTACCTTGCATAAGTCAAGAAAACACAAAAACTTTCTTACTTTCTTGCACATCTAAAGAAAAGATACAAATGTAACACTTGCCAAATTGTTTGCTTGCCTCATGTAAAATATGGTCCCTTGCTAGTTTGGTATTTTGCTAAGGAAGCAAAAATGACACTTCTCAAAAGAGAAGAAAGAGGTTGCTTTCTTGAACATCTTTAATATGCTAGCTAGCAGATTTACAATTTGCTATCTTGAACATTACAAAGAAATACTATCATGCATATTGCAAAGAAAGGCAAATATGCCAACTTGCACATCTTTAAATTTGCTAGCTTGTATATCGTAAAAGTTGCTAGCTTATAGAGAAGCAAAGAATTACTATCTCGAAAGAAGCAAAAAATACAAAACTTAGAAAACTTGCAATATAATTGCTCTTGCCATGCTTTGTATCAAAAATAGGTTGATATCCTTAAAAGCATCGCATTAAATTTTTTAGTATTGCAATGTATCACATGTATTGCAAATTAAAATTTTTGAGACTATTATCATATCATGTTTAACAATTGATGTCTTTCATGACATGATTTCTTTGCATTTTTATCTTATATGTATCATATGATGATTGAAATATTGATTAATGCAAATTCATGATTTATGAAAAAGTCTAAATCATTGGTTCCTCTCCTTCTTTTCGGCAATAACATATGGGGAGAAAGATTGCTAGCTCAAGGTAAATGTTGGCTAGCTTGTACTCTTCCCTTCTTTTCGAAAAAACAAAGGGGAAAAAGCTTTTACTAGTTAAAACATGCAAAAAAAAAGTAAAGTGCAATCTTGCACAAGAAGCAAGTGTTGAATTGCCATGATTCAACTTAAGAATCTTGCTATACTTTTGTGCTTATATATTGTGATGAAAATCTAGCTTCATGTTGCAAAAACTTGCATATCTTTTAAAATAGCTAGAGCTACTTCTCCTTTTTGTTGATGACATAGGGGGATAAGTATATTGATGACTTCATGCATTGAATTGAATATTTTATATATATTTGCATGATGATTTAAATATTTTTTTCATAACATTTGATGAATGTTACTTGGATTTGGGATAATCCAAGTGTTCTATCAATGGCATATTGATAGGGGGAGTTAAGGTTAACTCCGTTAGTCATCAATTAGTTGTCATCATAAAAAAGGGGGAGATTGTTGAATCTCGGATTTTGATGATGAAACTAATTGATTGTGTTTAGATGTTTAACTGTATTTTGAGTGATGTAGGTCTACTCGATCAGGATTAGATAGTTGACGCAGGAGGAATTGACGTTGCGCCGGAGGAGATCACGTTAGGATATTGGACGGCAGAAGGCTTCGAATGTCAGGCATCGGGCCAAGGAGAGTGGAATTGTACCAAGGATATCGGGGTTGCGGAGGTCAACCACCGATTGGGCAACAAGCCGCAAGAGAGTACGATGCGCTGAAGAATCGGATGAAGCGCCAACCAATGACGTGCCGGGCAGTAAAATATCAATTCGTGTTGTAATAATTGTCTAGATAGTGTTGGGAAATCCTAGGGGGCGACATCATATGCATAGTGGAAGAACAAGAAAAACAAAATCCCCGATTCCCAAAGAGATGTTCATCGTCGTGCGAAGATTGGTATGCAAAAATCCGTGAAACATGAAATTGCGTATAGAGTAGATTGTGTTACCTAGGGAGATCGTATATCCCTGTTTCCTTGCAGATCCTTAGGAGAGGGTGAAGGAGGTCAAGCGTCCTCCTCTCTAGCGGTGATCCACACAGCAGGGTTGCGACGACGCTCCTCAAAACTCCAGACCTACTTTGAGGTGGAGATGGAGAGGAGAATAGGAAAGGGCAAAACAAAAGCTCTCTAGCCCATGGGGCTCTGAATCCCTCCTATTTATAGAGGTCCCCTGTCAAACCCTAATGGGTCCTCCCCTAGTGGGAATTGGATCTACATCCAATAAGACAAGGGCTCCGTCGGATATCTCATATTCGAACCTCTATTCATCGCAATGCCTACCATATGTGTGTGACCCTCTAGGCCCAATATCGAGCTGGCCGTGAGTCATACCTATCAAAACTCCTTCTAACTCAATGAATTGTTATCTCTGTAATAATTCACTCGACTCATCGACTACGGACGTACTAGGCCACTACGCCGTAGTCCCCAGACGATACAGGGGAATCCAATCCATTAGACCTGTCTGTCCTCAGTTACCGTGTACCTATAGTCCCTCATCCATCTAATATACCAGAGACCGTATATCGAGCATGGTGTTGTCAGACCCACACGGTTTCTTCTCGAGTCTCGCACTAATCAGATTCTCCTGGAGAACTCTTTCTCTCTCAACCCGAATGACCCTAGCCAGGGATTTGTCTGAGTAAGAACACATGGGATATTCCTCTCATGATGCCGAGAGTGGATGATCCTCTATCGACACTCAATAGCCCTCGTAAGGTCGACTACCACTCCCAATGACCAGCTGTACTAGATCTGGGACAACTAAACCTATAAGTATGGTATCAAAGAGTGGAGCACTCATACAGGGCATCCTTGGTGTCTCAAGTCTAAGGACCAGATACACCACAAGGACTACGGAATCGTTGTCTGACAATAAGGCATTATCAACCATCCAGCATTCCGTAAGTGGATCAATCAGTGAACTCATTCTCCATTGAGCACCTGTACTGTATCCCTAGTGTCCCTACACAAGCAGCTATTAGACCAGCTACATCCATCATATGGACGGGTATACAGCACACCAGTCTATCCGGTTATCACTGTTAGGATCAAGAGCACTAAGAGGGGGGGGGGGCTGAATTAGTGCAGTAGAAAACTTTCTGCGATTAAAATCGAAAGCTGCGTTCGAACGACAAAAACGATTTCGATGTAAAATCTGATTCTAAGACTACTTTAGCTTAAGATTAAGTGAGATGACGTTAAAGTAAATCTACAACGGTAATTTGCAGTTTATGATAAAAATCAGAATGCAAGCGCAAACTGAAATGCGATGTTCGTACGATAAAACCAGTTTACGTCTAAACGTCAACTTTGATGATACTGAACTTTGAGATATATTTTGTAAATGCGCAGAAGGCAGTTTGCAGTTATAATTGGAGTCAAAACGTAAACGTAAACTGAAATGTAATGATCGTACGAAAACACCGATTTACGTCTAAACGCAGATTCGGAAAGTTTTGGACTTAGAAACTCGTTCGTAAAAACGCAGAAGGCAGTAGCTATTTAGGAGGTTTGCAGTAATGATAAAATGCTCAAAGTAAATGCAAACCGAGATTTAGAGTGGTTCGGTCAGTCTTGACCTACTCCACTTTTGGCTTCCTCCACCGACGAGGTCACCGACGTCAACTAGAGGCCTTCCTTCAATAGGCGAAGGCCAACTGCCCTTTTACAGTTTCACTCCTTTTGACGGGCTCAGGAGACACCCCTTACAGAACTTTTCTCTCCTCTCTTTACAACTCAAAACTTTGAAGAACAGAAGGAGGAGAACTTTTGGCCTTTACAACAATTTTGAGCTCTAAGAATCACAGAAAGAGATCAAGATTTCGAGTATTTCTATGCTTTTTCAGTGCTGAATGGGTGGGGTATTTATAGGCCCCAACCCAGTTCAAATTTGGAGCTCAAAACTATCAATTCTCGGAATTCCGGGATTAGGCGGTTGCACCTCCTGACTGGAGTGGTTGCACCGCCTGGCAGAGCTCGAAGACTGAGCCCAGGCGGTTGCACCTCCTGTCAGGGGCGGTTGCAACGCCTCAGTCTGGCTCGGAGACTAAGCCCAGGCGGTTGCACCTCCTGACTGAGGCGGTTGCACTGCCTGCCAGAGCTCGAAGATCGAGCTCAGGCGGTGCTACCTCTCTGTCAGGGGAGGTTGCACCGCCCAGTCTCGCTCGGAGACTGAGCCCAGGCGGTGCCACCTCCTGGCTGGGGTGGTTGCACCGCCTAGTCTCCCTGGGAGACTTAGCCCAGGCGGTGCTACCTCCTGGCTTGGGCGGTTGCACCTCCCACAACAATCAGGGTCCGAATGGGTAGCTCCATTCGGCCCAATTTCGATTTTTCAGGGGCCCAATTGCCCTAAGATTAAGCTAATGGGATCACCTCCCATTTCCAACTTAATCAATGTGCTAACTATGATAAATCCTAAGACAATCTCTGCAGCTTGCTTCGGTGCGTCAATCACTTCTTCCGGCGAGTTTTCGGCGAACTTCCGTCGATCATCCGATGAACCCTCGGTGATGCTCCTGCGGACTTCCAGCAAACTCCTGGACTTGCAACGATCCACTTGGCGAGTTCCGACGAGCTTCGTTTGGCAAGCTTATGGACTTCTCAGATCTGTTTCCGCAGAACCTCCGACGACTATTCGAACTTCCGTCAAACTCCCAACGTGATAATTGTCTTGACTCCAACGCAACTCCTGTTGCATGTCTTTCTTCCATCATATTTAATCCTGCACACTTAAAACAAAACTTCAATCGAGACAATTAATCCTAAGCAATTAACCAAGTTGTCCGGCATGTCATTGGTCCCTCGACGCTTCGTCCGATTCTTCGGCGCATCGTCCTCTCCTGCAGCCTATTGCCCAATCGGCCAGTTGATTCCGCAGCTCCGATATCCTTGGCACAATACCCACTCTTCTTGGCCCGATGCCCGAGTCCACGGCCCGAAGCCATCTGTCGATACGTCGACCGATCCACCGGCCCGACGTCCAATCTTCTGACATGTTCCTTCGGCACAACATGATTTTCCTGCTTTAATTGTCTCATCCTGATCGAAGCATTCTACGTCACTCAAAACGTAGATTAAATCATAAACATATATCAAGTAGTTTCATCATCAAAATACGAGATTCAACAATCTCCCCCTTTTTGATGATGACAACTACTTGATGACGGAGTTAAACTTAACTCCCGGAGTTTAAACAAACTCCCCCTATCAATATGCCATATTGATAGAACCTTGAATTCAAACTAAATTCAAGTCATTGCAATATTCATCATGAATACTTGCAACACGTCATCATGAACTTATGCATAAACTTATGCATAACATGTCATGTCATCAACATACTTCTCCCCCTTTGTCATCAACAAAAAGGAGAAGTACCACAATCAAGTGTTTGTGATATTGGTTCAACTTATTGCATGAAAAACATAGTATCAAGTTTTATCATCATGCAATCTTGGAGCTAGAAGATTTAGCAAGTGTTACATCATGCTTAGAACATTCATGCTATCAAGTTTTAGATATGCAAGTTTTATAGCATACAAGATTGCACTTTTGGAAGTGTTCAAGATAGCAAGTTCTACATCAAGCAAGCTAGCGATATTGAGATGTTCAAGAAAGCAACTCTTGCTTCTTGAAAATTTTGTCCACTTTGCTAGATACGCAAGTTAGCATTTTTGCCTCTTGAGATAGGCAAGATAGCGCATTTGCTTCTTTTGAGATAGCAACTTTTTGCTTCTCTTAAGACCACAAGCTAGCAATTTTTATGATATACAAGTTTCACAATATATAAGCTAGCAAAAATTTTGAAAGCAAATGCAAGATAACTTTCTTGTGTAAGCTCATGATTCTTGCTTCCTATTGCAATGTGCAAATTGCAAGTTTTGCTTCTTGAGATATTCAAGATAGTGATGTTCAAGAAGACAATTTTTGCGTCTTGAAATAAGCAAGTTAGCAATCTGTGCTACTTAAGATAGGCAAGCTAGCAATCAAGTTTTTGCATCTTCTTGACTTGTGCAGGCTAGCTATCTCCCCCTTTGTCATTGTAAAAAAAAAGAAAGGGAGAATACAGTTTTGTAGTTCTTTTTTCCTTTTACAACGATTTCAAAATTATGACAAAGGATGAATAATCAAGTTATGAATGTGAAGACAAATTTTCATCATGAATATTTTATCATTGCATGCATCATTATCATAAGTTGAAGTATTGCATGCATAATATCATATCACCATTCATAATTACATTAATGTTTCAATATAGCAATTTCTTCTCAAAATGTGTAACTTACCACTCATAGCATTTTAAATCATGATTTACATCATATGCAATACATCACATCATAATTAGAAAGCACATGTATTGCATGAATAATTGCACATCATAAATGTTTCATGATGGTATCAATTTTGTCAAATTATATCCTACCATGCATGATCAAAACTTCTCCCCGTTTTATCATTGAAAACAAGAAAGAAGTAGGGAAGAGTATAAAAGTCTAAAATATTTCAATCATTTCAAGACATTTATGAAATTTTTGAAACATAGGAGAATGATTAATATAAGCATACAATGTTTCAATCCAATTCAAGTCATGAATATAAATGCTTTCATATTGTGAGTATCAATTCATGAATACCACAAGATATTATTTGTGACTTCAATTTTGCAAGATCAAGATTATGATTTAGATAAAACTTATTCAAATCAAATCATCAACTTGAAATTCATAATTAAGTCATCAAAATCAATTTCGAGATTCACAAAATATCATGAAATCATTAATCTCGATCAGATGGGAAAAATATTTTTTAAGTGATTCTTTTTCATCTAAGCATGTCTTTACCTTTAATAAAATAAGTGTCAACATTTAAGACGGAAAGGTAAAAATAAATCATCAAGCATGATTCCATGATAACATCCTTTTAATATCTTGATATTCATCATCAAGTATGATTTCAAAAAATATGTTAAAGAGAAATCATTAAGATTAAATGCATGATACACTCATTTATTCTCAAAATATTAATTATGTTTATTTTCATGAGATTCACAAGATTGGTAAAATAAATTCATTAATCTCAATAGGATAGAAAATTATTTCCATTTCATACAATTGATTTCATGTTAGCATGCTTTTTCATTTATGTAAAATAAAAACATGCATCAACGTTTAGGATCGAAAAATGAGTTTCGTCATAAAACCACAAGATCAATAGATTCTCAAAAATGAATTGTTAGGATCAAGAAAATCCGAAAATGAGATTTAACACTTTCATATATTCAAACATGATTTTTGCTATAGATTTTCAAATTAAATCATGAAGATCACAACATGCTCATGATCATGGATAACTTAAAATCTCATGCATAAAATTGACAATCATTGTGTCAAAAACATTTAATATTACATCATTATGCATTACTTCAAATTAAACATGTTTTCATTCAACAATGTTAATCAAACATGATATCATATTTTTAATCAAAATCATTTTGTTTGTTTATCATAAAATATGCAATATCATCATTTTCAAAATTACTATCATGATCATAATTTTTGTATTTTTATTTTTAAACATGTAATTTTCAAGAAAATTGATTCTAAACTAAAAGGAAAACTACATCATGAAAGCATCAAGTAATTTCAAAATAAACCAAAGGCTTTTTAATTACCTCAACGTCGTAGGCTGTTAAGGTGTAGTTTGCCGCCTCGCTTTTGTTGATTTTTTCTTCGTCTTCGGAGGAGCTCGATTCATCCCAATTTTTGTTCTTCTTCTTGAGTTTAAAGCAAGTAGTTCCATTCTATTTGCTTTTTAATTTTTGTTTCATTTGTAGTTTAAGTTCACCATCACTTGAGCTTATGCTCGAGTGGTCTTCAAATGTTCTATGTCCCAAATCCTTCCTGTTCTTTGGAAGGTTGTTTTGTTCATCATTCTCCTCATCACTTGAGTCATCACTCAAGTGGCATTCATTTGTCCAGAGTTCCAAATCCTTCCTGTTCTTTGGAAGGTGATTGTGTTCAACATGTTCATCATGTGCATTGTGCACCATTTCATATGTCATCAACGAACCAATTATTTCTTCAAGTGGTAAGTTGTTTAGGTTTTTAGCTTCTTGTATTGCAGTTACTTTTGAAACCCACTTCTTAGAAAGAGAACGCAAAATCTTGTTTACGAGTTCAAAATCCGAAAAATATTTTCCAAGAGCTCTTAAACTATTGACGACATCCGTGAAACGGGTGTACATGTCGCCTATAGTCTCGCTTGGTTGCATTTGAAAAAGCTCAAAATCATGCAATAAAAAGTCAACTTTCGAGTCTTTGTCTCTACTAGTTCCCTCGTGCGTGATTTCAAGTGTTCGCCAAATGTCAAAAGCCGTTTCACAAGTAGAAATCCGATTGAACTCATATTTGTCCAGAGCGCAAAATAAGGCATTCATAGCCTTTGCGTTTAAAGAAAAATACTTCTTCTCCAAATCCGACCATTCGTTCATCGGTTTAGAGGGAAGTTGAAAACGATTTTCAATAATATTCCATAAATCCAAATTTGTAGAAATCAAGAAAACCCTCATTCGAGTTTTCCAATAAGTGTAGTCCAATCCGTTAAACAACGGTGGACGAAAGACCGAAAAGCCCTCTTGAAAGCCATGAAGAGCCATTTCTCTCGGGTGTAAATCCGAAATGAGAAAAACCGGGCTCTGAACCAATTGTTAGGATCAAGAGCACTAAGAGGGGGAGGGGGTGAATTAGTGCAGCGGAAAACTTTCTGCGATTAAAATCGAAAGTTGCGTTCGAACGACAAAAACGATTTTGATGTAAAATCTGATTCTAAGACTACTTTAGCTTAAGATTAAGTGAGATGATGTTAAAGTAAATCTACAAAGGCAGTTTGCAGTTTATGATAAAAATCAGAATGCATGCAAGAAATCGAAAATCTGACGTTAAATGCGATAAAACCGGTTTACGCCTAAACGTCAACTTTGATGATACTGAACTTTGAGATATGTTTTGTAAATGGGCAGAAGGCAGTTTGCAGTTATAATTGAGTCAAAATGTAAACGTAAACTGAAATTTAATGATCGCATGAAAAATGCCGATTCGTCTAAAACGAAGATTCGAAAAGTTCAACATAGAAACTCGCTAAGTAAAAGCACAGAAGGCAGTAGCTATTTAGGAGGTTTGCAGTAATGATAAAATGCTCAAAGTAAATGCAAACTGAGATTTAGAGTGGTTCGGTCAGTCTTGACCAACTCCACTTTTGGCTTCCTCCACCGACGAGGTCACTGACGTCAACTAGAGGCCTTCCTTCAATAGCCGAAGGCCAACTGTTCTTTTACAGTTTCACTCCTTTTGACGGGCTCAGGAGACAACCCTTACAGAACTTTTCTCTCCTCTCTTTACAACTCAAAACTTTGAAGAACAGAAGGAGGCGAACTTTTGGCCTTTACAACAATTTTGAGCTCTAAGAATCACAAAAAGAGATCAAGATTTCGAGTATTTCTATGCTTTTTCAGTCTTTGAATGGGTGGGGTATTTATAGGCCCCAACCCGCCAAATTTGGAGCTCAAAACTATCAATTCCCGAATTCCGGATCAAAGGTTGCACCTCCTCGACTGG
Source organism: Musa schizocarpa (assembly GCA_900464855.2). Taxonomy (NCBI): domain Eukaryota; kingdom Viridiplantae; phylum Streptophyta; class Magnoliopsida; order Zingiberales; family Musaceae; genus Musa; species Musa schizocarpa. The sequence goes on from LS990918.1 coordinate 25,748,190, forward strand.
AGCTGGTTACCGCCGGCGGAGCTCAAAGATCGAGCCCAAGCGGTTGCACCTCCTGTTAGGGGCGGTTGCACCGCCTCAGTCTGGCTGAGAGACTGAGCCCAGGCGGTTGCACCTCCTGACTGAGGCGGTTGAACTGCCTGCCATAGCTCGAAGACCGAGCTCAGGCGGTGCTACCTCTCTGTCAGGGGAAGTTGCACCGCCTAGTCTCGCTCGGAGACTGAGCCCAGGCGGTGCCACCTCCCGGCTGGGGCGGTTGCGCCACCCAGTCTCCCTGGGAGACTTAGCCTAGGCGGTGCTACCTCCTTGCTTGGGCGGTTGCACCTCCCACAACAATCAGGGTCCGAATGGGTAGCTCGATTCGGCCCAATTTCGATTTTTCAGGGGCCCAATTGCCCCAAGATTAAGCTAATGGGATCACCTCCCATTTCCAACTTAATCAACGTGCTAACTATGATAAATCCTAAGACAATCTCTACAGCTTGCTCCGGTGCGTCAATCGCTTCTTTCGGCGAGTTTTCAGCGAACTTCCGTCGATCATCCGATGAACCCTCGGTGATGCTCCTGCGGACTTCCAGCAAACTCCTGGACTTGCAATGATCCACTTGGCGAGTTCTGACGAGCTTCGTTTGGCAAGCTTATGGACTTCTCAGATCTGTTTCCGCAGAACCTCCGACGACTGTTCGAACTTCCGTCGAACTCCCAACGTGATCATTGTCTTGACTCCAGCGCAACTCCTGCTGCATGTCTTTCTTCCATCATAGTTAATCCTGCACACTTAAAACAAAACTTCAATCGAGACAATTAATCCTAAGCAATTAACAAAGTTGTCCGGCATGTCATTGGTCCCTCGACGCTTCGTCCGATTCTTCGGCGCATCGTCCTCTCCTGCAGCCTATTGCCCAATCGGCCAGTTGACTCCGCAACTCCGATATCCTTGGCACAATACCCACTCTTCTTGGCCCGATGCCCGAGTCCACGGCCCGAAGCCTTCTGTCGATACGTCGACCGATCCACCGGCCCGACGTCCAATCTTCTGACATGTTCCTTCGGCACAACATGATTTTCCTGCTTTAATTGTCTCATCCTGATCGAAGCATCCTACGTCACTCAAAACGTAGATTAAATCATAAACATATATCAAGTAGTTTCATCATCAAAATACGAGATTCAACAATCTCCCCCTTTTTGATGATGACAACTACTTGATGACGGAGTTAAACTTAACTCCCGGAGTTTAAACAAACTCCCTCTATCAATATGCCATATTGATAGAACCTTGAATTCAGACTAAATTCAAGTCATTGCAATATTCACAATGAATACTTGCAACACGTCATCATGAACTTATGCATAAACTTATGCATAACATGTCATGTCATCAACATACTTCTCCCCCTTTGTCATCAACAAAAAGGAGAAGTACCACAATCAAGTGTTTGTGATATTGGTTCAACTTATTGCATGAAAAACATAGTATCAAGTTTTATCATCATGCAATCTTGGAGCTAGAAGATTTAGCAAGTGTTACATCATGCTTAGAACATTCATGCTATCAAGTTTTAGATATGTAAGTTTTATAGCATACAAGATTGCACTTTTGGTAGTGTTCAAGATAGCAAGTTCTACATCAAGCAAGCTAGCAATATTGAGATGTTCAAGAAAGCAACTCTTGCTTCTTGAAAATTTTGTCCACTTTGCTAGATACGCAAGTTAGCATTTTTGCCTCTTGAGATAGGCAAGATAGCGCATTTGCTTACTTTGAGATAGCAACTTTTTGCTTCTCTGAAGACCACAAGCTAGCAATTTTTACGATATACAAGTTTCACAATATATAAGCTAGCAAAAATTTTGAAAGCAAATGCAAGATAGCTTTCTTGTGTAAGCTCATGATTCTTGCTTCCTATTGCAATGTGCAAATTGCAAGTTTTGCTTCTTGAGATATTCAAGATAGTGATGTTCAAGAAGACAATTTTTGTGTCTTGAAATAAGCAAGTTAGCAATCTGTGCTACTTAAGATAGGCAAGCTAGCAATCAAGTTTTTGCATCTTCTTGACTTGTGCAGGCTAGCTATCTCCCCCTTTGTCATTGTAAAAAAAAAGAAAGGGAGAATACAGTTTTGTAATTCTTTTTTCCTTTTACAACGATTTCAAAATTATGACAAAGGATGAATAATCAAGTTATGAATGTCAAGACAAATTTTCATCATGAATATTTTATCATTGCATGCATTATTATCATAAGTTGAAGTATTGCATGCATAATATCATATCACCATTCATAATTACATTAATGTTTCAATATAGCAATTTCTTCTCAAAATGTGTAACTTACCACTCATAGCATTTTAAATCATGATTTACATCATATGCAATACATCACATCATAATTAGAAAGCACATGTATTGCATGCATAATTGCACATCATAAATGTTTCATGATGGTATCAATTTTGTCAAATTATATCCTACCATGCATGATCGAAACTTCTCCCCGTTTTATCATTGAAAACAAGAAAGAAGTAGGGAAGAGTATAAAAGTGTAAAATATTTCAATCATTTCAAGGCATTTATGAAATTTTTGAAACATAGGAGAATGATTAATATAAGCATACAATGTTTCAATCCAATTCAAGTCATGAATATAAATGCTTTCATATTGTGAGTATCAATTCATGAATACCACAAGATATTATTTGTGACTTCAATTTTGCAAGATCAAGATTATGATTTAGATAAAACTTATTCAAATCAAATCATCAACTTGAAATTCATAATTAAGTCATCAAAATCAATTTCGAGATTCACAAAATATCATGAAATCATTAATCTCGATCAGATGGGAAAAGTATTTTTTAAGTGATTCTTTTTCATCTAAGCATGCCTTTACCTTTAATAAAATAAGTGTCAACATTTAAGACGGAAAGGTAAAAATAAATCATCAAGCATGATTCCATGATAACATCCTTTTAATATCTTGATATTCATCATCAAGTATGATTTCAAAAAGTATGTTAAAGAGAAATCATTAAGATTAAATGCATGATACACTCATTTATTCTCAAAATATTAATTATGTTTATTTTCATGAGATTCACAAGATTGGTAAAATAAATTCATTAATCTCAATAGGATAGAAAATTATTTCCATTTCATACAATTGATTTCATGTTAGCATGCTTTTTCATTTATGTAAAATAAAAACATGCATCAACGTTTAGGATCGAAAAATGAGTTTCGTCATAAAACCACAAGATCAATAGATTCTCAAAAATGAATTGTTAGGATCAAGAAAATCCGAAAATGAGATTTAACACTTTCATATATTCAAACATGATTTTTGCTATAGATTTTCAAATTAAATCATGAAGATCAAAACATGCTGATGATCATGGATAACTTAAAATCTCATGCATAAAATTGACAATCATTGTGTCAAAAACATTTAATATTACATCATTATGCATTACTTCAAATTAAACATGTTTTCATTCAACAATGTTAATCAAACATGATATCATATTTTTAATCAAAATCATTTTATTTGTTTATCATAAAATATGCAATATCATCATTTTCGAAATTACTATCATGATCATAATTTTTGTATTTTTATTTTTAAGCATGTAATTTTCAAGAAAATTGATTCTAAACTAAAAGGAAAACTACATCATGAAAGCATCAAGTAATTTCAAAATAAACCAAAGGCATTTTAATTACCTCAACGTCGTAGGCTGTTATGGCATAGTTTGCCGCCTCGCTTTTGTTGATTTTTTCTTCGTCTTCGGAGGAGCTCGATTCATCCCAATTTTTGTTCTTCTTCTTGCGTTTAAAGCAAGTAGTTCCATTCTTTTTGCTTTTTAATTTTTGTTTCATTTGTAGTTTAAGTTCACCATCACTTGAGCTTATGCTCGAGTGGTCTTCAAATGTTCTATGTCCCAAATCCTTCCTGTTCTTTGGAAGGTTGTTTTGTTCATCATTCTCCTCATCACTTGAGTCATCGCTCAAGTGGCATTCATTTGTCCAGAGTTCCAAATCCTTCCTGTTCTTTGGAAGGTGATTGTGTTCAACATGTTCATCATGTGCATTGTGCACCATTTCATATGTCATCAACGAACCAATTATTTTTTCAAGTGGTAAGTTGTTTAGGTTTTTAGCTTCTTGTATTGCAGTTACTTTTGAAACCCACTTCTTAGAAAGAGAACGCAAAATCTTGTTTACGAGTTCAAAATCCGAAATATATTTTCCAAGAGCTCTTAAACTATTGACGACATCCGTGAAACGGGTGTACATGTCACCTATAGTCTCGCTTGGTTGCATTCGAAAAAGCTCAAAATCATGCAATAAAAAGTCAACTTTCGAGTCTTTGTCTCTACTAGTTCCCTCGTGCGTGATTTCAAATGTTTTCCAAATGTCAAAAGCCGTTTCACACGTAGAAATCCGATTGAACTCATATTTGTCTAGAGCGTAAAATAAGGCATTCATAGCCTTTGCGTTTAAAGAAAAATACTTCTTCTCCAAATCCGACCATTCGTTCATCGGTTTAGAGGGAAGTTGAAAACCATTTTCAATAATATTCCATAAATCCAAATTTGTAGAAATCAAGAAAACCCTCATTCGAGTTTTCCAATAAGTGTAGTCCAATCCGTTAAACAACGACGGACGAAAGACCGAAAAGCCCTCTTGAAAGCTATGAAGAGCCATTTCTCTCGGGTGTAAATCCGAAATGAGAAAAACCGGGCCATTTCTCTCGGGTGTAAATCCGAAATGAGAAAAACCGGGCTCTGAACCAATTGTTAGGATCAAGAGCACTAAGAGGGGGGGGGGGGGGGGGGGGTAGTTAGTGCGAAAAACTTTCTGCGATTAAAATCGAAAGTTGCGTTCGAACGACAAAAACGATTTCGATGTAAAATCTGATTCTAAGACTACTTTAGCTTAAGATTAAGTGATATGATGTTAAAGTAAATCTACAAAGGCAGTTTGCAGTTTATGATAAAAATCAGAATGCAAGCGCAAACTGAAATGCGACGTTCGTACGATAAAACCGGTTTACGTCTAAACGTCAACTTTGATGATACTGAACTTTGAGATATGTTTTGTAAATGGGCAGAAGGCAGTTTGCAGTTATAATTGGAGTCAAAATGTAAACGTAAACTGAAATTTAATGATCGTATGAAAATGTCGATTTACGTCTAAACGAAGATTCAAAAAGTTCTGAACTTAGAAACTCGTTCGTAAAAGCACAGAAGGCAGTAGCTATTTAGGAGGTTTGCAGTAATGATAAAATGCTCAAAGTAAATGCAAACTGAGATTTAGAGTGGTTCGGTCAGTCTTGACCAACTCCACTTTTGGCTTCCTCCACCGACGAGGTCACTGACGTCAACTAGAGGCCTTCCGTCAATAGGCGAAGGCCAACTGTCCTTTTACAGTTTCACTCCTTTTGACGGGCTCAGGAGACAACCCTTACAGAACTTTTCTCTCCTCTCTTTACAACTCAAAACTTTGAAGAACAGAAGGAAGCGAACTTTTGGCCTTTACAACAATTTTGAGCTCTAAGAATCACAAAAAGAGATCAAGATTTCGAGTATTTCTATGCTTTTTCAGTGCTGAATGGGTGGGGTATTTATAGGCCCCAACCCAGTTCAAATTTGGAGCTCAAAACTATCAATTCCCGGAATTCCGGGATCAGGCGGTTGCACCTCCTGACTGGAGCGGTTGCACCGCCTGGCAGAGCTCGAAGACTGAGCCTAAGCGGTTGCACCTCCTGTTAGGGGCGGTTGCACCACCTCAGTCTGGCTCAGAGACTGAGCCCAGGCAGTTGCACCTCCTGACTGAGGCGGTTGAACTGCCTACCAGAGCTCGAAGACCGAGCTCAGGCGGTGCTACCTCTCTGTCAGGGGAGGTTGCATCGCCCAGTCTCGCTCGGAGACTGAGCCCAGGCGGTGCCACCTCCTGGCTGGGGCGGTTGCGCCACCCAGTCTCCTTGGGAGACTTAGCCTAGGCGGTGCTACCTCCTGGCTTGGGCGGTTGCACCTCCCACAACAATCAGGGTCCGAATGGGTAGCTCGATTCGGCCCAATTTCGATTTTTCAGGGGCCCAATTGCCCCAAGATTAAGCTAATGGGATCACCTCCCATTTCCAACTTAATCAATGTGCTAACTATGATAAATCCTAAGACAATCTCTACAGCTTGCTCCGGTGCGTCAATCGCTTCTTCCGGCGAGTTTTCGGCGAACTTCCGTCGATCATTCGATGAACCCTCGGTGATGCTCCTGCGGACTTCCGGCAAACTCCTGGACTTGTGACGATCCACTTGGCGAGTTCCGACGAGCTTCGTTTGGCAAGCTTATGGACTTCTCGGATCTGTTTCTGTAGAACCTCCGATGACTGTCCGAACTTACGTCGATCTCTCGAACTCCCAACGTGATCATTGTCTTGACTCCGACGCAACTTCTGCTGCATGTCTTTCTTCCATCGTAGTTAATCCTGCACACTTAAAACAAAACTTCGATCAAGACAATTAATCCTAAGCAATTAATCAATTTGTCCGGCATGTCATTGGTCCCTCGACGCTTCGTCCGATTCTTCGGCGCATCATCCTCTCCTGCAGCCTATTGCCCAATCGGCCAGTTGACTCCGCAACTCCGATATCCTTGGCACAATACCCGCTCTTCTTGGCCCGATGCCCGAGTCCACGGCCCGAAGCCTTCTGTCGATACATCGACCGATCCACTGGCCCGACATCCAATCTTCTGACATGTTCCTTCGGCACAACATGATTTTCCTGCTTTTATTGTCTCATCCTGATCGAAGCATCCTGCGTCACTTAAAACGTAGATTAAATTATAAACATATATCGAGTAGTTTTATCATCAAAATACGAGATTCAACAATCAGGATATCCCTCTCGAGTAACCTATGACCGGGATTATTTAGGATATGTGTTTAAAGGTGAATTGATCTCACTATCGTGATCTCATCACGATTCGATTCCCATTGCACAAATCCAAGGACATCATAATATATGTATGCATTTATATAAAGTGATATATGCCAAAATATAATAAGCAAAAAGATTCTATATTAAGTCACACGTGCCATCACTCCCGTGATTGGCTTGCTGGGCACCTATGACTAGCAGATAGGAGTAGAGTTTTAGTTTGTGTGTACAGGAATAACTACGATAATGACAAAGACTTATAGCGAAAAAAGTGTCGGAGTCAAGCGCGAAGGATTTGTTGAGTTCGAGAGTTCGACGGAAGTTCGAAGGTTTATCGGGAATGCTGCCGGAACTAGCCAAGAATGAGTAGGGAGCTTGTCGAAGGGTTTTTCGGAAGCTCGCCGGAAGGTTCGTTGGAAGTTCGTGGAGCTCGCCGAGAAAGATCGAAGCTTGCCGAAGAAGCTCGTTGGAACTCACCAAGATCAAATAGTGAAGTCTAGGAGCTTGCCGAGAGTCCGAAGAATGGTTTCCGAGAGTTTATCGGAAGACCGCCGAAAGTTCGCCGGAAGCTTGCCGGAAGAAGTTTTGACTTATGGACTTTGTAATAGCTTAGAAAATATCTTTAAATTCATAGTTAGCATATTAATTAGGGTTAGGATTAGTTATTAATCCTATAACCCAAGTAGGGACCAATTGGGCCCGAGTTCGGACTGGTTTGGGCCAAGTTTGGAGCCCAACTAGTGAGCCGAAACACTATAGGCGGTGGCACCGCCAGATTAGGCGGTGGCACCGACCAGAACCCGAGAACTTGGCGGTGGCACCGACCATTGTTTAAAGAGGGCTCTTGATTTCTATGAATTTGGATTTATGGAATATTGTTGAGAACGATTTTCAACTTCCCTCTAAACCGATGAATGAATGATCGGATTTAGAGAAGAAGAATTTTTCTTTAAACGCAAAGGCTATGAATGCCTTATTTTACACTTTAGACAAAAATGAGTTCAATCGGATTTCTACGTGCGAAATGGCTTTTAATATTTGGCAAACACTTGAAATCACGCACGAGGGAACTAGTAGAGTCAAAGACTCAAAAGTTAACATTTTATTGTATGATTTTGAGCTTTTTCGAATGAAGCCGAGTGAAACCATTGTTGACATGTACACCCGTTTTACGGATGTCGTCATTGGTTTAAAAGCTCTTGATAAATATTTCTCGAATTTTGAACTTGTCAGTAAAGTTTTACGATCACTTTCTAATGCTTGGGAATGAAAAGTAATGGCAATACAAGAAACAAAAGATTTAAATATTTTTCCACTTGTCAAACTAATTGGTTCGTTGATGACATATGAAATGGTTCATAATGCATATGATGAACAAAACAACCTTCCAAAGAATAGGAAGGATTTGGGACATAGAACATTTGAAGACCACTCGAGCATAAGCTCAAGTGATGGTGAACAAAAACTACAAATAAAATTTAAAAAATTAAAGAAACAAAAATTTAAGAACAAAGAGAATGGAACTACTTGCTTTAAACACAAGAAGAAGAACACAAAGTGGGATGAATCGAGCTCTTCCGAAGACGAGGAGAAAATCAAGAAAGGCGAGGTGGCAAACTATGCCTTAACGACATTCAACAATGAGGTAATCAAAACCCCCTTAATTTATTTTGAAATTACTTGATGTTTTCCATGATGCATTTTCCTTTTTAGAATAATTATTTTTCTTAAAAAATATATATTAAAAAAAATTAAAAATGCAAGAATATGATCATGCTCGTAATTTTGAAAATAATAATGAAAATTACATGTTTTATGTTAATGGAATAAAATGTTAGATTTAAATCTAATGATCATATGTATGTTTTTCTTAAGAAGAAAAAATGTGTATCTTGATTATTTCCGATTTTGATTAAAACCATGCTTGATGTCTTAATGAAAATATTAAGAAGTTTAATATCATGCAATATGTGGTTAAGAAGTAATAATGTGTATCACGTTGATTTCCATTATTATTTCTCGATTTTGATTAAATAAAATCATGTTTGATTTGAAGAAATGTATAATGATGTAATATTAAATATTTTGACTGACAATTTTATGCATGAGATTTTAAGTTATACATGATGATAAGCATGTGCTATTTTTATGAGTGTATTTGAAAAACTATGACAAAAATGTGCCCGAATGCATGAACTTGTTAAGATTATTTTTCGGACTTTCTTGATTCAATTATGAAATCACTTAATTGCCATGATGATTTTACACTATTACATGCCTTGATAACATGTTGGAAATTATGTGTTTTGGATACAAAAATTTTCATGATCATGAGCATGTTTTATCTGTTAGGATCCGAGCGGCACTAAGAGGGGGGGGTGAATTTGTGCAGCGGATTAAAACGTTGGTTTCAACAAATCTTTCGTACGATAAAAATCGGAATCGGAAGTGCTTAACTTGAAAGCGTATTCGCAAAGTTGTACAGCAAAGGTAATGATGAAATAAAGCAAGTAAGAAGGTTTGCAGTAATGTAAATAGCAGTAATGAAATGCAAACCAGAGATTACGCCATTTTTGAAGTGGTTCGGTCAAGTGACCTACATCCACTTGCGAGGCCCCTCTTCGATGAGGCTCCCACCTTCCACTAATTCACCCCCCCCTCTTAGTGCCGCTCCGATCCTAACATTATCTTCATGATTGAACTTGAAAATCTATAGCAAAACCTTGTCTGAATGTATAAAAGTGTTAAATTTCATTTTCGGATCTTCTTGATTCTAACAATCGGATTTTCTCGATACATTATTCTCTTCAGAACTTAATAAACAAATGTTATATCGAGTTTGATTCATATCATTGATTTTTGAAATATGGAATCAACTAGCAAATGCATCTCTCATAGACTTATCATGTGAAAAATATCTTTCGAGAAATGGATTTGATGATTCCTTCTTATATCTTTAGAGAAATAGTTTTACGTGCAAGGATTTAATTCACACACATATCTTGATCCTTGTAAAAATGAAGTGTGCTTTAATATGTTATCAATTTTAACTTAATTTGAGTAAGCTCACAAGTGACTTTCCTCCATGCAAAAAGATAATAACAAATAAAGAGGAAGAAGTAATGAAAGCTATCTCCATGTCATATTTTTCTTGAGATGTTTATATAATTGATATCCTATCACTCATTGTTGAAAAATGACATAAACCTAGTTATGGCATGAATAATTACCGCACTTACGTTTAAAATTTGTTTATATCATTCTCCTTTTTGTTGATAACAAAGGGGGAGAAATATATGAATTGATACTATTAGTGCCATATTTGAATTTGAATTATGTTAAGATATCAAAAGAAGCTTACATCGAAATATATGGTAAATTGATGATAGAAATGCTATGATTGTCATATGCCATGTTAAGATATCAAGAACTTGCATCGTAATTTTACTTACTGATATCTTGCCATGTGATGAAATGCTATGATTTGTTGCTAAAATGATGCATGCAATACTTATGCCTTTTATTATGATGTATGTGATGTATTGCATATGATATGAATCATGATTAAAATTGCCTTAATTTGAATTCAAGGTTTATCTCAATTATGGAATTTTGAAATAAGAATGATTACTCACCTTTGTCATAATCTAAAAATTGATATAAGGGTCTTCCCTTCTTTTTGACAATGACAAAGGGGGAGCAAGAATTTCTAGCGTGGACATCATGAAAAGAGGCAAACTAGCTAGCTTGCACAATTCAAGACAAAAGCAAAATCCCACTTCTCAAAAGAGAAGAATTGTTATCTTGAACATCACCGATAATTGTTAGCTTGAAATCTCAAGAAAATACAAAAATATTCTATCTTGCCTATCTTAAGATGCTAAACATGCTAAACTTGCACTTTGCAACGAAAGCAAAATTACAAGTTCAAACATTGCAAAGGAAGTAAGAATCATGAGCTTACACAAGAAAGCTATCTTGCATTAGCTTTTGAAATCTTTGCTAGCTTGTATTTAGTAAAACTTGCATATTGTAAAAATTGCTAGCTTGTAGTCTAAAGAGAAGCATACAGTTGCTATCTCATGAAAAGCAAACATGCTAAACTTGCACATCTTTAATTACTAGATTGCATGATGATAAAACCTAGTATTATGTTTTTCATGCAATGAGTTGAACCTATATTCCAAACATAAGAATAGTTGGACTTCTCCTTTTTGTTGATGACAAAGGGGGAGAAGTATGATGTTATGCATAAGTTTATACATAAGTTCATGATAACGTGTTGCAAGTATTAATGATGAATATTGCAATGACTTGAATCCAGTTTGAATTCAAGGTTCTATCAATATGGCATATTGATAGGGGGAGTTTGTTTAAACTTCGGGAGTTAAGGTTAACTCCGTCATCAAGTGGATGTCATTATCAAAAAGGGGGAGATTATTGAATCTCATATTTTGATGATGAAACCACTTGATACATGTTTATGATTTAATCTGCGTTTTGAGTGACGCAGGATGCTTCGATCAGGATGAGACAATTAAAGCAGGAAAAATCATGTTGTGCAAGAGGAACATGTCAGAAGATTGGACGTCGGGCCGGTGGATCAGTCGACGTATCGACAGAAGGCTTCGGGCCGTGGACTCGGACATCAGACCAAGAAGAGCGGGTATTGCACCAAGGATATTGGAGTTGCGGAGTCAACTGGCCGATTGGGCAATAGGCCGTAGGAGAGGACGATGCACCGAAGAATCAGATGAAGCGTCGAGGGACCAATGACATGCCGGACAACTTGGTTAATTGCTTAGGATTAATTGTCTCGATCGAAGTTTTGTTTTACATGTGCAGGATTGACTACGATGGAAGTAAGACATGCAGCAGGAGTTGCACCAGAGTCAAGACTATGATCACGTTGGGAGTTCGAGAGTTCGACGGAAATCTGGACAGTCATCGGAGGTTCTATGGGAACAAATCCGAGAAGTCCAGGAGCTTGCCAAAGAAGCTCGTCGGAACTCGCCAAGTGGATCGTCGCAAGTCCAGGAGTTTGTCGGAAGTCTACCGAAGCATCGCTGAAGGTTCATCGAATGTTCACCGGAAGTTCACCGGAAGCTCGCCGGAAGAAGCGATTGACGCACCGAAGCAAGTTACAGTAAATGTCTTAAAAAATATCGTAGTTAGCATATAGATTAAGTTAGGAATAGGAGGTGATCTCATTAACTTAATCTAGGGACAATTGGGCCCTTGATAGACCCAAATTAGGCTGAATGGATTAACCCATTCGGACCAGAATTCCTGCTAGGCAGTGGCACCGCTAGGGTCGACGGTGGCACCGCCCAGGAGATGGTCTCCCAGGAAAGTTGGGCGGTGCAACTACCCTAATCAGGCGGTGGCACCGCCTGGGCTCAGTCTCCGAGTGAGACTGGGCGGTGCAACCACTCTTGACAGGTTGTGGAATTGCTTGACCTTGGTCTCCGAGCTCTGCCAAGCAATGCAACCGCCCAGTCAGGTGGTGGCACCGCTTGGGCTCAATCTCCGAGCAAGACTGGGCAGTGTAACCGCCCCTGTCAGGCGGTGGCACCACCCAAAGGCTTAGTCTCCGAGCTCTACCAAGCGGTGCAACCGCCCCTGATAGGAGGTGGCACTGCCCAGAGGCTCAGTTTCCGAGCTCTACTAGGTGATGTAACCGCCCCAATCAGGCGGTGCAACTGCCAGACCCCGGAATTCCGGGAGATGACAGTTTTGAGCTCGAAATTCAAACTGGTTTGGGGCCTATAAATACCCCACCCTTTCAGCAATGAAAGGAAAACCAAAAAGAACCGAAAGCTTGATCGTACTCTGTGATTTTTGAGCTCAAAAGTGTTGTAAAGGCTAGAAGTTCTCCTCCCTCTTTTCTTCCAAGTTTTGAACTTTCAAGAGAGGAGAGAAATTTTGTAAGGGTTGTCTCCTAAGCTTGTCAAAAGGAGTGAAACTGTAAAATGGTTGTTGGCCTTCGTCTATTGAAGAAAGGCCTCTAGTGGATGTCGGTGTCCTCGTCGGAGGAGGAAGCCGAAAGTGGATGTAGGTCACGTTTGACTGAACCACTCTAAATCTAGGTTTGCATTTACTTTGAGCATCTTATCTTTACTGCAAACCTCCTTAGTAGCTTACTGCCTTCTGCTCATTTACGAACGTGTTTCATAGTTAAGTGTTTTCTGAATCGGCGTTAAGACGAAAATCAGTTTTATCGTACAAACATCATTTTTCAGTTTGCTCTTACATTCTGATTTCCATCATAACTGCAAACTACCTTTATATCTTTGCTTTAACTGCATCTCGTGTCACAAGTTAAAGTGATTTACGAATCGGCTTTCTTACCAAAATTGCTTTTATCATACGAATGCGGTTTTAATCGTCGAAAGTTTTCCGCTGCACTAATTCACCCCCCCCTTAGTGCTCTTGATCCTAACGAATGTGACCTACATCCACTATTGGATTCCTCCTCCATCGAGGTCACCGGTGTCCACTATAGGCCTTCCTTCAATAGGTGAAGACCAATCACCTTTTACAGCTCTTTCTCCTTTTGTCGGGTTTAGGAGAGAACCCTTACAAGTCTCACACCTCTCTTGGATGATTTCAAAATTTAGAAAGGGAGGAGAACTCTAGCACTTGTTTACAATACTTGTACACCCCAATAACTCAAGATTATAATTATACTTCGGTGCCTTTTAATGCTAAAAAGGGTGGGGTATTTATAGGCCCCAATGGCTTTAAAAAATGGAGCCAAAAAGTGTCTCATCCTAGATTTTTGGGGTATTGGTGGTACTACCGCCATTACTAGGTGGTATTACCGCTTGACATATGATATTGGGTGGTACTACTGCTCAATCTGGGTGGTACCACTTCCTAACAGAGCTCGGAGACCGAGCTCTAGTGGTACCGCTGCCTGACAAGGGCGGTACCACCGCTGGCAGTAATAACTACCGACGGTACCACTGCCCAGACCACCCGGGGTGCTGTTTTCTAGGTGGTGCCACAGTCGGCCAAGAATTCAGCATCATGGTTGGGCTTTAACTCCGGCCAAACTCTGAGCCCAGTTGGCCCCTAATAGAGTTATTGGGATTACCTCTCACATCAACACTAATTATCGTTCTAACTATGATTAAGGCAAGCATGGTCCGGTACGTCGATTTTTCACTTCGGCGATCTTCCGACAAACTTGTTGATAAGTCTTCCGGTGAGCTTCCGACGAACTCCTGACCAACTCTCGACTAGTCTTCCGGCTTGCTTCCGACGAGCTTTCGGCGAGTCTTCCAACGTGCTTCCAGTGACGATGAACTCTCGGCGAGCTCCCGGTATATCATCTAAGTCTTCGACTCTGACCTATCATCTGCTTTACGCCTTACTACTATCATAGTTACTCCTGTACACTTATCTCAACACATGGATTAGATCAAATAATTTACCAATTGATTTCATCATCAAAATCCGAGATTCAACAGTCTCTCCCTTTTTGATGTTGATAACCAATTGGTGATGTAGTTAAACTTAACTCCCCCTATCTATATGCCATAGTTGAGAAAAGATACTCTTGAATTCAATGCCTTTGAATTCAAGCATCAAATTGATAATTTAGACTTATTATCATCATGCACACCATGATTTACTAAATCTAAAGATGATACCATATATTCATCGATAGAAATGATGTCAAGACATGACATCTATTTTTGAGTCAAAATCACAGAAATTTTCAGCATCAAAGTAAGCATGATATTGATTGAAATCAAGGTAAGCATGATATTGATAGAAATTTTCAGCATCAAGGTAAGCATGATATCATACTCATCATTTGAAGAGATAACATGGAAATCAAAGCACAAAATTCTAATCATCAAAGTAAGTAGCATTTTAAGTTTACAACATCAAGGTAAACAATATAGGATTACAACATCAAAGTAAGCAGAATAAAAGAAGGGGACATCCATTTCTCCCCCTTTGTCATCAGCAAAAAATAATTAATTATTCAGGTGGTGGCCAGTCATAATGTCTAAACAGGGTATTGAGTTGTTAATGAATCTGCTGCAGCTCAATCAAAATTTGATCTTGGCGTTATTTAAGTTGATCTTGATGTTGTTCAAATCGATCAATCCGAGTCCCTATGTCGTCTATAGATGAGGGAGGTGCTTGCTCTACTGTAGGTGATTTCTCAAAGGGACTAGTTCGAGGAGATAGATTATCCCTAAAAATTGGTGTTTCATGTTCTGGTTCAGATTGGAGGGGATCAGTCCTTCTAGGCAATCTGGTCCATATATAATTTCTAAATGTACATCTCATCCGTCGAAGTATATTTCTATTTATGATACTAAATCTGTCTAGTTTTATAACTTCTTCTTCGGGTGGAATGATAATATCATAGGCATGTAGTAGTCTTGTGATTAAGCTACCATATGGAAGCATCATATCCATTTTTTGATAATTCAATCATGTTTTGTTGGATTAGGTAACCAAAACAATTGTTATATCCCTTCATGATTCAATATATGGTACCTAGTTCCATTTGGCTTACTTCATCATGATGATATTGCTTTGGGAGAATGATACTTATCAAGATGTGATGAAGTATTTTGGTGCTTAAAGGTAGTAAATGTTCGCAGCTTTTTGGAAGAATCGTTAAGTTAGGATTGTCAAAAATTGTTCCTAAGGCTTCAACGTAAGTAGTCCCAACTGTTTCATCATCCCATTGTCCTCTAAAATATCACCCTCTTTCTTTTATCAAAATTCCTATGATTTTACAAATGGTTCTATCCGTAATGGGTATATGATGTCCTAATAGATATGTAGATACCCTTTCATCTTCATCTACATGTAAATTGTTATAAAATAGCCTAACAAGTCTAGGGTAGATATGTTCACTCATTTGAAGGATTGGGAGAATGTCTAGATTAGCAAACCATTCAATAGATTCTAAACCACTTAATTCATCTAAATCAACATATTTAACCTTATGAACATGTCTAGACTCTATTGAAGGAAATTTTTGGGTATGTTGATTAGAATCGAAAAGTAGGGAGTCATAATTTTCATCTAATCTCCTCTTCCCTTTGTTCCTAGAGGATCTTCTAGAAGCCATGAGTCTAAACACATAAATGATACTAAGAACTACACACAAGAGGCAAGATCTATTGATAAATTGAGAGAAGAGGTTTGAGAATTACCCTTGCAGTAATCTTCTTGAAAGGTTGAGATTGATCATTGAATTTGAAGAAGAGGAGGGTTTCCTTGAGTTTCTAGAGGAGGATAAAAAAGAATGAGGGGTGGAGAGGTGTTAGGAAGAATGTAGGAGGGCTTGGGGTCGGTTCTACCATGGGCCCTAAGTGCCTTTTTATAGGGCAAAGGTTGCGGGCCGTGGCACCGCTAGCTGGGCGGTGCTACCGCCTGCCACCCGAAACAACTAGCGATGCTACCGCCAGCTGGGCGGTGCCACCGCCTACAGGCAGTGAGTCCTACTCACATTAGTGTGTGGTGTTATCATAAGTGATTCCAATTTTGTAAGATTTTTATTGTTGTGAAGTACACAATCTTATTTATTTCATCATATAAAATTTGTATCATAAGAGGAGAAGATTCGCATTGAAGATTGTTCGTTCATGATTCATCATATAAAATACATACCATACTCAAACATTGTATAGGACTCATAAAAAAAAATACATACTGTAATTTCATAATTCACAATATAAAATTTGTACGCAAGCATCGTAACGACTCATATGAAAAAAAAATACATATGACTCATTGCGCATATTATAAGATCATGATTCAAGTGAGCGATCAAGAAGGTCTGAAAATAAAAAATTAACAAATTCATGAATTTGGACAGTTTAACATCCCTAATTCCCTTTTAATGAAGTCAAATTATTCTTCATTTAAGGGTTTTATAAAGATATCATATAATTGATGTTTCGTATCGATAAACTCTAATATTACATCATGATTATTAACAAGATCTCATATAAAATGATGCCTAATGTCAATGTGTTTAGTTTTAGAGTGTTGAATAGGATTTTTAGCTAAGCATATTGCACTAGTATTATCACACTTTACAGGTATATTTTTTTGGTCAATTCTATAATCCTTTAAAGTATTTTTCATCCATACAACTTGAGCGTAGCATGCACATGCAGCTATGTACTCAACTTCGGTTGTAGATAATACAACCAAGTTTTGTTTCTTAGAAGACCAAGAAATGAGTGTGTGTCTTAAAAATTGATACGTTACGGATGTGCTTTTTCTATCTAAACTACATCCAACAAAATCCGCATCAGCATAACCAAGCAATTTAATGTTATTAGATTTAGGATACCATAATCCTAGTTTAGGAGTTCCTTTTAGGTATCTAAATATCCTTTTAATAGCTTTTAGATGAGATTGCTTAGGGTTAGATTGAAATCTAGCTTAAAGTCCTACGCTAAACATAATGTTTGGTCTAGTTGTGATGAGGTAAAGCAAACTAGCTATCATGCCCCTATAAGCTTTTTGATCAAAGCTTTCTCCACTTTCGTCAATGTCTAACTTAGTGGAGGTACTCATAGGAGTATTGATAGCTTTTGAACTATCTATGTTAAATCTTTTTAGCAAGTCTAAAGCATATTTTGTTTGATTAAGAAAAATATCATTGCTAAGTTGTTTAATTTGTAAGCCTAAAAAGAAGGTTAGTTCCCCCATTAGGCTCATTTCAAATTCTAGACTCATACTTTTCGTAAATGATTCACATAAGGATTCATTTGTAGAATTAAAAATATTATCATCAACATAAATTTGAATAATAAGAAAATAATTTTCAAAATTTTTAATAAATAATTTAGTATCGACCTTGTCTTTAGAGAAATTATTATGAATTAGAAATGAGCTAAATCTCTCATACCAAACCCTTGAGGCTTGTTTTAATCCATAGAGAGCTTTAATCAATTTAAATACATGATTAGGAAAATTATCATTCTCAAATCCGGGAGGTTGTTCAACATAAACTTCTTCGGAGATAAAACCATTAAGAAAAGTACTTTTAACATCCATTTGAAATAATTTAAAATTATTGTTATTAGCATAGGCAAGGAGCATCCTTATGACTTACAAAAAAAAAAGGAGCATCCTTATGGCTTTTAATCGGGCCACAAGAGCGAAGATTTCTTCGTAATCGATACCTTCTTCTTGGTTGACACCTTTGGTCACTGATCTAGCCTTATTTCTAACCACGATACCAGATTCATCTTGTTTATTTCTAAAGACCCATTTAGTACCAATAAGTAAATGATCATTTAGCCTAGGAACAAGCTTCCACGCAGCTGCGTGGTGAGCACAGAGCGAACTATTCTTTCGCCTTTCACCTTATTTCTCTCAAATTGATTTAACTCATCTTGCATTGTGATGACCCATGAATCATCTTTTAAGGCCTCGTCAATGTATTTAGTAGGTTCAATTTGGGAGAGAAAAGCGACGTTTGCACAAAAATTCTAAAAAGATAAACGAGTTTGAACCCCTTTAGATGTGTCTCCTATTATTAGCTCCATAGGATGAGCATCTACATACTTCCACTTCTTGGGTAAGGATGTTTTGGAAATAGATGCATCCAAGTTGCTAGATGGAGAAGGGTTTCATTTAAATTCAAAGCATCAAAATTAACATCATCATCAAAATCATTTTTCTTAACTTCGGAAACTTCATTATAAACAACATGAGTAGATTCTTCTATAATTAAAGTTCTTTTATTAAAGATACGAAATACTTTAAAAATAGAAGAATAGCTAAGAAAATTTTTTTCATCAGATTTAGAATCAAATTTTCATATGGCATCTTTTTCATTCTAGATAAAACACTTACACCCAAAAATTTTAAAATATGAAACATTTGGTTTTTTGTTGTTTCACAATTCATAAGGAGTTTTGGTGAGTAAGGGTCTTACTAGAACTCTATTCATGACATAGCATGTCGTCTTTACGGCTTCGACCCAAAAATATTTGGGTAAGCTATGTTCATTCAACATGATTCTTGCATTTCTTGTAAGTTTCTATTCTTTCTTTCTACTACTCCATTTTGTTGAGGATTTCTTGGAGTAGAGAAGTTGTGGTTGTATCCATTAGATTTACAAAATTCTTGGAAATCACAATTTTGAAATTCACCACCGTGATCACTTCGAATTGACGAAATCATAAAGCCCTTTTCATTTTGAACAAGTTTACAAAACTTAGAGAAATACCTAAAGCAATCATTTTTGTGTGCTAAGAAGTAAGTCTAAGTATATCTACTATAATAATCAATAATAACAAAGGCATACTTGCTACCTCCTAGGCTTGATGTAGCAATTGGTCCAAACAAGTCCATATGGATCAATTGTAATGGTCTAGAGATGCTTATTTGATTCTTTGGTTTGAAACTACCTTTTATTTATTTTCCTAATTAACATGCATCACACACATTATCTTTAACGAACTTAATATGAGGAATTCCTATCACATGTTCTTTAGATGAAATTTGAGAGATTAGATAAGCAAGGGATGAAATATCTCTATTGTATTATGCTTACTTTTATGTTGTAATCTTATGTTGATTACCTTGTGTTAGGATCAAAGCGGTACTAAGAGGGGGGAGTTGAATTAGTGCAGCGGATTAAAACTCATAAGTTTGAAATTGATTTCGTAAATGCGTAGAGATTTCGACTCGATGAAGGATGACTTAGCTAAAATAGCTCGAGTAAAGGTAGTCAAGAGTAGGGAGACGAAAACCGAACGATTTGCAGCTAAGTAGAGAAATGGTTCAGAAAATTAAACACTCACACATTCAAGGAATACCACGATGTATAATGGTTCGGTCAAATGACTTACATCCACTTTCGAAGCCATCTTCGATGAGGCTCCCAACTTCTACTAGCAAATCACTTTGTAGAGGAAGGACCAAATACCCCTCTTACAACCTTCTTACAAGTAGTTCACACTCTTACAAATTTTTCCAAAAAGAAAGAGGGAGGTGAACACTTAAGCTATTGAAAACAAGACATTGCTAGAGTTTTTTCTTACTTTTTAACTTGTCAAAAGGTGTGATCTCTGTTGAGAATTGAGGGGTATTTATAGGCCCCAAGAGGATTCAAATTTGGGCTCCAAATTTGAATTACTTTTGGGTTTCTCGGTGCTGACGGTGCCACCGCCTATTAGTGTTTGACACTGATAGTGTACTAGCGGTGCCACCATCGGTCCTCTCGGGTTCTAGGCGGTGCCACCGCCCAGTCCAGCAGTGCACTGGCGGTGCCACCATTGGATCTCTTAGGTTCTAGGCGGTGCTACCGCCCAGTCCGGTGGTGCCACCGCCTGGACTGTTCCAACTTACTAGTTGGGCTCCAAACTCGGCCCAAACCAATCCAAACTCGGGCCCAATTGGCTCCTAACTGGGTTATAGGATTAACCCTTAAACCTAACCCAAATTATATGTAAACTATGAAATTAAGACATAGCCCTAAGCAATTTTTTAACCAGCAACATTGAGTTTCCTTCCGGCGAGCTTTTCGGCGAACTTCCGATGGACTTCCGATACACCCTCGGATTTTTTCCGGCAGACTCCCAGTAGGCTTTCGGTCTTGTGGCGAGTTCAACGAGTCTTTGGCAAGTATCTAAACCTTCTCGTGTTGAATCTCGGATTTTGATGATAAAATCAATTGATGGGTTATTTGATCTAATCCATATTATTGAGTTAAGTGTGCAGGATTAACTACGATAAACAGAAAACACAAAGCAAGTATACCGGAGTTGAGTTCGATGAACGTTTAAGAGTCCGAAGAATCGTCGGAGATGCTGCCGGAACCAACCGAGAAGAAATCGGGAACCTATTGGAAGTTCGCCGAAGAAATCATCGGAGGTTCGCAGAGATCACCGAGAAGTATCAGCTACTCATTAAAGTCATCACAAGTTCGGGAGCGTGCTTGGACCCCGTCGAAGGAAGTTCGTCGGAAAGCTCGCCGGAACAAGACTTGATGTTCGCGGTTAATAAATTGCTTAGGATGTGTTTTGTTATGTAGTTCACTTGTAATTAGGATTAGGATTAAGAAGATAATCCTATATCCTAGTTAGGGGCCAATTGGGGCCAAAGTCAGATTTGGTTTGGGCTAAAAGTAAGCCAAACCAAGTGAACCGGAGGGCCAGGCGGTGGCACCGCCCAGCACCCGAGCGCTGGGCGGTGACACCTCCTGGCTGGGCGGTGGCATCGCCAGCATCGGGAACCCAAAGAGAATTTGAATTTTGGAGCCTAAATTTGAATCCCCTTGAGGCCTATAAATACCCCTCAAATCTCAGTTGAGAATACAACTTTTTGAGCAGCAAGAGTTTGAGAGAAAGGTCTTAGAAAAGTGTTAGCTTGTCTTCTTTTCAATTTGCTAGTGTTCACCTCATCTCTTCTCGAAAATCTATAAGAGAGTGAACCGCTTGTAAAGAGTTGTAAGAGGGGTATTTACCCTTCCATTTCAAGAGACTTGCTAGTGGAAGGTGGGAGCCTCATCGAAGAGGGGCCTCGCAAAGTGGAGTAGGTCATTTGACCTAACCACTCTAAAATCGGCGATCCTTGGTTTGCATTTCATTATTGCTATTTACATTATTGTAAACCTTCTTATATGCTTTAGTTCCTTATTACTTTTGCTGCATATTTAAGAATACGCTTTCAAAATTAAGCTTGTCAAGTTCATCTTATCATAATGAAAGATTTTTTTTAAAAAACTGAAGTTTTAATCCGCTGCACTAATTCACCCCCCCCCTCTTAGTGCTGCTCCGATCCTAACAATTGGTATCAGAGCGAGGTTATCTCTCATATTTGGTTTAATACCCAAGAGAGATGGCTTACTCCGGCATGCAAGAGGGCCATTCTATCACTCGTCCACCTATGTTTAATGGGTCGGATTACACGTATTGGAAGACTCGGATGAGGATCTTCCTCATTTCTATGGATTTCGAGCTTTGGACTATTGTTGAAAACAGATTTCAAAAATTTTCTCTTCCGATGAGCGAATGGAATGAATCGGAAAAGAAGGTTTTTGCTTTAAATGCAAAGGTTATGAATGTCTTGTTTTGTACACTAGACAAAAACGAATTTAATCGTGTTTCAATTTATGATTCGGCTTTTGATATTTGGAGAACTCTTGAGGTCACTCATGAAGGCACTAGCTGAGTGAAAGAGTCCAAAATCAACATTCTTGTGCACTCTTACGAACTTTTCCGAATGAAACTAAGTGAGTCCATCGGAGACATGTACACCCGGTTTACGGATGTCATCAATGGACTCAAAGCTCTTGGTAAAGATTTTACTAACTTTGAACTAATAACTAAAATCTTAAGATCCCTCCCTAAAAGTTGGGATCCAAAAGTTACGACCATTCAAGAGGCCAAAGACCTTAAAACAATCCCTCTTGAAGAACTCATTGGGTCTCTAATTACCTACGAAATGACATGTCAAGCTCATGACGAGCTCGAGAACCCCCTTCCAAAGAACAGGAAGGATATGACACTCAAATCACAAGAAGACCACTTGAAAGGAACATCAAGTGATGAGGACAGTGACAATGACATTGCACTTTTGACTCAAAAATTCAAAAAATATTTAAGGAAGAACAAATTTAAAAATAATATAAAAAATAAATTTGAACAAAAGAAGGACCAAGTGATTTGCTATGAATGCAAAAAACCGGGACACTACAAGAACGATTGCCCTCAAGCCAAAAAGAGAACACCAAAGAAGAAGGCGCTCAAGGCAACATGGGATGACTCAAGCACATCCGAAGAAGAGGAGTCCAACACCGAGCAAGTTGCTCACTACGCCCTAATGGCCTTCGAAGAAGAGGTAACAGATTTAATTAATGCAGATTTACCTTATCATGATTTATTAAATGCCTTCCATGAGTTATTTGATGAATGTAAGACAATTAGTAGAAAATACAAATTGATAAGAAAGGAGCATGATAGTCTTACTTGTGCTTTTGATAAATTGAAAACTGAATATCATGATTGTCTAGCTCCATGTGCTAAATGCCATGATTTAGAAACTCTACAAAATGAGAACTTAGTACTTAAGGACACCTTGAAGAAATTCGAGATCGGTAGCAAGTCTTTAAACATGATCCTTACAAATAAGGGTCACGTTCCTAAAAGGAGTGGAATCGGATTTGTGAGAAGTACTCACCAAAATCCAACCACCTTCATTAAAGGTCCTATCTTACATGTTCAACATCAAAGCAATTGCAACTTTTGTTGCAAATATGGACATATAACTTACCAATGTCCATTCAAGAAAATTAGTCCGAACAAATTGATTTGGGTTCCTAAAGGAACCATAATCAAGTCTATGCAACATGATAAACAAGTTAGATTTGTTTTTGAGGCACCCAAAAGCAAATGGGTACCTAAAAATAATTCCTTCTTGTAGAAACATACACCATCACATGCTAGGAGCAAGAGATGGTATCTTGATAGTGGATGCTCAAGGCATATGACCGGAGATCCATCCCAATTCACCAAGTTCACTAGCATGGACGAAGGCTATGTCACATTCGGAGACAACAACAAAGGCAAAATCATTGGCAAGGGAACCATAGGTAACAAATCAAGTTTTTCCATTGATGATGTGTTACTAGTTGATGGATTAAAACATAATCTATTGAGCATTAGTCAATTATGCGATAAAAGGTTATATCGTTAGATTTGAATCAAATATGTGCATTATTGAAAACCAAATCATAACATGACTATGATTGCTTTAAAACAAAATAATGTCTATACCATCAATCTTGATGAACTAAGTAATGAAATGTGTTTCTCCATATAAATGATGATGCTTGGCTTTGGCATAGGAGATTAGGCCATGCAAGCATGAAAACAATATCTAAAAATCTCATCTCAAGAATTAGTACGAGGGATTCCGAATATGAAGTTTATTAAAGATAAGGTATGCGATGCATGTCAACTAGGGAAACAAATAAAAACAAGCTTCAAACCAAAAAATCAAATTAGCACCACTAGACCGTTACAATTGATCCATTTGGACTTATTTGGACCAATTGATACAACAAGTCTAGGTGGAAGCAAATATGCTTTTGTGATTGTGGATGACTACTCTAGATACACTTGGACCTATTTCTTAGCTCACAAAAGTGATTGTTTCAAGTGTTTCTCTAAATTCTATAAACTCACTCAAAAACGAAAAAAGGGTTCTTGATTTCATCAATTGGAGTGATCATGGTGGCTAATTTCAAAACCATGACTTTCAAAATTTTTTGTGAAGTTAATGGATACAACCATAACTTCTCCAATCCGAGAAATCCCCAACAAAATGGAGTAGTTGAAAGAAAAAATAGAAACCTACAAGAAATGGCAAGAACTATGTTAAATGAACATAGTTTACCTAAATATTTTTTTTTGGGCAAAGCCATAAATACGACTTGCTACATCATGAATAGAGTCCTAATAAGACCTTCCTTATCAAAAAACTCCCTATGAATTATGGAATAACAAAATACCAAATATTTCCTATTTTAAAGTTTTCGGTTGTAAATGCTTTATTTTAAATGAAAGGGATGCCTTAGGAAAATTTGATGCAAAATCCGATGAAGGCATCTTTCTTGGTTACTCTTCCGTTTCGAAAGCCTTTCGGATTTTTAATAAAAGAACCATAGTAATTGAAGAGTCTATTCATGTAGTTTTTAATGAAGTCTCAAATTTTAAGAAAAATGATTTTGATGATGATCTTGGTTTTGATAATTTGAATTTAAATGAACCCTCTCCTCAAAATAGCAACTTGGATGCACCTTCTTCCGAAATTTCCTTACCTAAGGAATGGAAGTATATAGATGCTCATCCAAAGGAGCTAATTATAGGGGGATACATCTAAAGGGGTTCAAACTCATTCCTCTTTCAAGAATTTTTGTGCTAATGCCGCCTTCCTCTCTTAAATCGAACCTAAGTGCATTGACGAGGCCATAAAAGATGATTTTTGGATTATTGCAATGCAAGAGGAACTGAATCAATTTGAGAGAAACAAGGTGTGGGAGCTTGTTCCTAGACCTAGTGACCATTTAGTCATTGGTACTAAGTGGGTCTTTAGAAACAAGCAAGACAAAAATGGTATCGTGGTTAGAAATAAGGCTAGATTAGTGGCCAAAGGTTTCAACCAAGAAGAAGGTATCGATTACGAAGAAACCTTCGCTCCTGTGGCTTGATTAGAAGACATAAGGATGCTCCTTGCCTATGCTAGTAGTTATAATTTTAAACTATTTCAAATGGATGTCAAAAGTGCCTTCTTGAATGGTGTTATTTCCGAAGAAGTATATGTCGAACAACCTCCCGGATTTGAAAATTCTCTTCTTCCTAATCATGTATTCAAATTGACTAAGGCTCTCTATGGCTTGAAACA
Source organism: Musa schizocarpa (assembly GCA_900464855.2). Classification (NCBI taxonomy): domain Eukaryota; kingdom Viridiplantae; phylum Streptophyta; class Magnoliopsida; order Zingiberales; family Musaceae; genus Musa; species Musa schizocarpa. The sequence goes on from LS990918.1 coordinate 25,773,538, forward strand.
AGCTCTTAGAGCTTGGTATGAAAGGCTTTGTTCCTTTCTTATTTTAAATAATTTTACCAAAGGCAAGGTTGATACTACATTGTTTATTAAACATTTTGAAAATAATTTTCTTATTGTGCAAATTTATGTTGACGATATTATTTTTGGCTCTTCGGATGAATCACTATGTGAATCATTTGCCAAATCTATGAGTCATGAATTTGAAATGAGTTTAATGGGGGAATTAACTTTCTTTTTAGGATTACAAATCAAACAACTTAAGGATGGTATATTTCTTAACCAATCTAAATATACATTAGAATTGTTAAAACGATTTAATATGGATAATTCAAAAGCAATAAACACCCCTATGAGTACTTCGACTAAGTTAGATATGGATGAAAATAGTGAAAATTTCGATCAAAAAACATATAGGGGAATGATAGGTAGTCTACTCTACCTTACCGCTACTAGACCAGATATCATGTTTAGTGTAGGACTTTGTGCTAGGTTTCAATCAAATCCTAAACTATCTCATCTTAAAAGTGTTAAAAGAATATTTAGGTATCTTAAAAGAACTCCAAATTTAGGTTTATGGTATCCAAAATATGAAAAATTTGATTTAATGGCTTACGCGGATGCCGATTTTGGCGGATGTAGGACAGATAGAAAAAGTACATCCGGAACATGCCAATTTTTAGGACATGCACTTGTTTCTTGGACTTCCAAGAAACAAAATTCAGTAGCACTATCTACAGCGGAAGCCGAATACATTGCTACGAGTGCATGCTGTGAACAAGTTGTTTGGATGAAAAATACATTGGAAGACTATGGAATTCACTTTAAAAATATTCCCATAAAATGTGATAATACTAGTGCCATATGTCTTACTAAAAATCCAATTCAGCATTCTAGAACTAAGCACATCGACGTTAGGCATCATTTCATACGCGATCATGTCCTTAACAATAATATTGTTCTAGAATTCATTGACACAAAGCATCAATTAGCAGATATATTCACAAAAGCCTTGAATGAAGACCAATTTGAATTCATTAGAAGGGAATTAGGTATGTTAAATTGTCCCTAAACAATAAACTTGTTTGATTGGATTTTCCGTAAAGTCTTTCATCTTCTTTCCATCTCTCGGTGAATCTAATCATTCTCCTTCAAATTCCATATGACATGTTGTGAAATCTCGAAATTGATTTTGATGACTTGATTATGAATTTCAAGTTACCGATTTGATTTAAATAAGTTTTATCTAAATCATAATCTTGATCTTGCAAAATTGGAATCACAAATAATATCTTTTGGCATTCATGAATTGATACTTACAAATATGAAAGTATTGGCATTCATGACTTGAAACATTGTATGCTTAAATTAATCATTCTCCTATGTTTCAAAATTCTTTAAATGCCTTATATGATGATTGAAAAGTAATGTTGAGATTTTAATGAATTTAACGATTTGAATGAGTTTGTATTCGAATTATGATCTTGACTTTGTGAAATTACTACTTGAATTTTTTTTTTATCCCAATCTCTCTCTTGTACATCTACAATTTCTATTATTTATAGAAAGAAGAGATTAGATAATATGAATGCATGCTGAATTTTCCTCTAAAATGAACTCTGCGTAAATATTTTTGCATACTTAATTTTCAATGATAAAATCGTTGTATGACAAAATATGTGCTTCAAGTCTCATTCATTTCCCTTTTTGTTGATGACAAAGGGGGAGAAAAGTGATGACTTATATCATTCTTAATAGCATGACAAAATATGAATTGCAAAATCTTTGAGAAAAGTGATTGATATGAATGACTTATATGCCTTGCAAAATCATTGAAAATATCACAAGATTGATTGATCATATTGAAAGCATGCCTTACATCTAAATCATAAAATTTATATTGAAAATCTTTATCTTCTTCATTAGTAAAAAATTAGGTCCCTTTTCATTTAACTTATGATTTTTATAGAAGTTTTGTACTCACTATTGTTTAATGAGGATCACGATAAGCTCTACGGTTAGAACTTATCGGGTTATGCTTGAATCCAATGGGATGGAATTCAAGTTTTTTTATCTTCTCATAATATGGCATATAGATAGGGGAGTTATGTTTAACTTTCTGTCATCAATTGATTGTCATCATCAAAAAAGGGGAGATTGTTGAATCTCGGATATTGATGATAAAATCAATTGATGGGTTATTTGATCTAATCCATATTATTGAGTTAAGTGTGCAGGATTAACTACGATAAACAGAAAACACAAAAAACAAGTATATCGGAGTCGAAGTTCGATGAACGTTTAAGAGTCCAAAAATCGTTTGGAGATGTTTCTTTGGAACCAACCGAGAAGAAATGGAACTCATTTGGAAGTTCACCGAAAGAGATCGTCGAAGGTTCGCAGAGATCACCGAGAAGTCTTAGCTACTCATTAAAGTCATCACAAGTTCGGGAGCGTGCTTGGACCCAGTCGAAGGAAGTTCGTCGGAAAGCTTGCCGGAACAAGACTTGACGTTCGCGGTTAATAAATTGCTTGGGATGTGTTTTGTTATGTAGTTCACTTGTAATTAGGATTAGGATTAAGAAGATAATCCTATATCCTGGTTAGGGGCCAACTGGGGCCAAAGTCAGATTTGGTTTGGGCTAAAAGTAAGCCAAACCAAGTGAACCGGAGGGCCAGGCGGTGGCACCATACAGCACCCGAAAAGTGTTTGGCGGTGACACCTCCTCAAGCTGGTGGCACCGGCCAAAGATCGGGAACCCAAAGAGAATTTGAATTTTGGAGCCCAAATTTGAATCACCTTGAGGCCTATAAATACCCCTCAAATCTCAGCTGAGAATACAACTTTTTGAGCAGCAAGAGTTTGAAAGAAAGGTCTTAGAAAAGTGTTAGCTTGTCTTCTTTTCAATTTGCTAGTGTTCACCTCATCTCTTCTCGAAAATCTGTAAGAGAGTGAACCGCTTGTAAAGAGTTGTAAGAGGGGTATTTACCCTTCCATTTCAAGAGACTTGCTAGTGGAAGGTGGGAGCCTCATCGAAGAGGGCCTCATAAGTGGAGTAGGTCATTTGACCCGAACCACTCAAAATCGGCGTGATCCTTGGTTTGCATTTCATTATTGCTATTTACATTATTGCAAACCTTCTTATATGCTTTAGTTCCTTATTACTTTTGCTGCGCATATTTAAGAATACGCTTTCAAGATTAAGCTTGTCAAGTTCCGCTCTTATCATACGAAAGATTTTTTAAAAAACTGAAGTTTTAATCCGCTGCACTAATTCACCCCCCCCCTCTTAGTGCTGCTCCGATCCTAACATCTCGGTGATCTTCGCGAACCTCCGACGATCTTTCAGGTGGACTTATGAAAACTTTGGCAAGTCCCCGATTCTTTCTCGGTTGGTTCCGACAGCACCTCCGACGATTCTTCGGACTTTTGGTGGACTCTCAAACACCCATCGAACTTGACTTCGGTAAACTTTCTTTATGTCTTTATGCTATCATAGTTAATCCTGCACATGTAAAACACCCTTCGATCTAGATAATTAATCCTAAGCATCTAATCAAGTTGTTCGGCATGTCATTGGTCCCTCGACGTTTCGTCCGATTCTTCGGCGCATCGTCCTCTCCTGTGGCCTATTGTCCAATCAGCCAGTTGACTCCACAACTCTTATATCCTTAGCGCAATGTCCGCTCTTCTTGGCCCAATGCCCGTATCCACGGCTCGAAGCCTTATGTCGATACGTCGACCGATCCACCGGCCCGATGTCTAATCTTCTTACATGTTCCTCTAGCCCAACATGATTTTCCTACTTTAATTGTCTCACCCTAATCGAAGCATCCTACATCACTCAAAAAGTAGATTAAAACATAAACACATATTGATTGGTTTTATCATCAAAATATGAGATTCAACACCTTACTATTTGTAATCTTAAATTGCTGCTTACTTTGATGCAAAAATTTCATTGTAATCTCTTTTATGTTGTAATCTTATGTTTCCTACTATGATGGTAAAATTCTGTGCTTACTTTGATCGGTGGCATCGCTAGTGGGCATTGGTTGTAGGCGGTGGCACCGCCCATAACTCTGCCCTATGAAAAGGCACTTAGGGCCGGCAGTAGAACCGACCCCAAGCCCTCCTACATTCCTTCCTCACACCTCTAAACACCTCTCCACCCTTCATTCTCCTTGATCCTCCTCTAGAAACTCAAGGAAACCCTCCCCTTCTTCAAATCCAAGGATCAATATCAACCTTTCAAGAAGATTACTGCAAGGGTAATTCTCAAACCTCTTCTCTCAATTTATTGATAGATCATGCCTCTTATGTATAGTTCTCTCATCATTTATGTGTTTAGTCTAATGGCTTCTAGAAGATCCTCTAAGGACAAAGGGAAGAGGAGATTAGATGAAAATTATGACTCCTTACTTTTCGATTCTAATCAACATGTTCTAAAATTTTCATCAATAGAGTCTAGACATGTTCATAAGGGTAAATATGTTGATTTAGATGAATTAAGTGATTTGGAACCTATTTAATGGTTTGCTAATCTAGACATTCTCCTAATCCTTCAAATGATTGAACCTATCTACCCTAGACTTGTTAGGCTATTTTACAACAATTTACATATAGATGAAGATGAAAGGGTATCTACCTATCTATTAGGATATCATATACCATTACGGATAGAACCATTTGCAACATCATAGGAATTCCGGAAAAGAAAGAGGGTGTTATTTTAGAGGATAATGGGATGATGAAACAGTTGGGACTACTTACGTCGATGCCTTAGGAATAATTTTTGGCAATCCTAACTTAACGATTCTTCCAAAAAGCTGTGAATATTTACTACATTTAAGCACCAAAATACTTCATCACATCCTAATAAGTATCATTCTCTTAAAGCAATATCATCATGATGAAGTAAGCCAAATAGAACTAGGTACCATGTATTGGATTATGAAGGGATATAACAATTGTTTTGGTTACCTAATCCAACAAAATATGATTGAATTATTAAAAAAGGACATGATGCTTCCATATGGTGGCTTAATCACAAGACTACTCCATGCCTATGATATTGTCATTCCACCCGACAAAAAAGTTATAAAACTAGACGGATTTAGTATCATAAATAGAAATCTACTTTGACGGATGAGATGTACATTCAGAAATTTTATATGGACTAAGAGTGGCACTAAGAGGGGGGGGTGAATTAGTGTAGCGGAAAACTTTTACGATTTCAAAAAACTTTTTTTTGGTAAGTATGATTTTAAAAAAACTTGTTTCGATTAAAACCGATTCTGATGAGAATGGTTTTGATTCAATCCGTTTTAGAAAGAATTTGAACTTGAAAGCATTCATGAATAGTGCAAGAGAGGACAAAAAGCTATGAGAACTACGCGCTAACTTACTGCGCCACCACCCCTTGTCTTAAGGTGATTTACAATAATGTAAATTGCACAAATAAAAAGCGTCGGTTTCATAAAGTCTTCGTATGATTAAAGATGATCTCGGAAAGTGTTTCCTTGAAAGCGTATATAAACATAGTGAAAGCATAGTAAGGAGGAGAGGTAGTTTGCTATAAAAGAAAGTTGCTCAAAGTAAATGAAAATTAAGTTTTAGAGCGGTTCGGTCAATGTGACCTACATCCACTTTCGGATTCCACTTTCGACGAGGTCACCAGCGTCTACTAAAGGCCTTCCTGCTAGTCATAGGTGCCCAGCAAGCCAATCACGTGAGTGATGGCACGTGTGACTTAATATAGAATCTTTTTTCTTATTATATTTTGGCATATAACACTTTATAACTATTGCATAAATGCATACATATATTGTGATGTCCTTGGATTTGTGCAATGGGAATCATATCGTGATGAGATCACGATAGTGAGATCGATTAACCTTTAAACACATATCCTAAATAATCCCGGTCATAGGTTACTCGAGAGGGATATCGTGATAACCTGATAGACTAGTGTGCTGTATACCCATCCATATGATGGATGCAGCTGGTCTCATAGCTGCTTGTGTAGGGACACTAGGGATACAGTACAGGTGCTCATTGGAGAATGAGTTCACTGATTGATCCGCTTACGGAATGCTGGATGGTTAATGATGCCTTATTGTCAGACAGCGATTCCGTAGTCCTAGTGGTATATTTGGTCCTTAGACTTGAGACACCAAGGATGTCTTGTATGAGTGCTCCACTCTTTGATACCAGACTTATAGGTTTGGCTATCCTAGATCTAGTACAGCTGGTCATTGGGAGTGGTAGTCGATCTTACGAGGGCAATTGAGTGTCAATAGAGGATCATCCACTCTCGGCGTCATTGGGAGTGGTAGTCGACCTTACGAGAGCTATTGAGGAATATCCCATGTGTTCTTGCTCAGACAAATCCTTGGCCAGGGTCATTTGAGTTGAGAGAGAAAGAGTTCTCCGGGAGAATCCGATTAGAGCAAGACTCGAGAAGAAACCGTGTGGGTCTGACAACACCATGCTCGATATACGATCTCTGGTATATTAGATGGATGAGGGACTATAGGTACATGGTAACTGAGGACAGACAGGTCCAATGGATTGGATTCCCCTGTATCGTTTGGGGACTACGATGTAGTGGCCTAGTTCGTCCGTAGTCGATGAATCGAGTGAATTATTACAGAGATAATAATTCACTGAGTTAGAAGGAGTTCTGACAGGTATGACTCACGGCCAGCTCGATATTGGGCCTAGAGGGTCACACACATATGGTAGGCATTGCGATGAATAGAGGTTCGAATATGAGATATCCGACGGAGCCCTTATCTTATTGGATGCAGATCCAATACCCACAAGGGGAGGACCCATTAGGGTTTGACAGGGGACCTCTATAAATAGGAAGGATTCAGAGCCCCATGGGCTAGAGAGCTTTTGTTTGCCTTTTCCTATTCTCCTCTCCATCTCCACCTCAGAGTAGGTCTGGAGTTTTGAGGAGCGTCGTCGCAACCCTGCTGTGTGGATCACCGCTAGAGAGGAGGACGCTTGACCTCCTTCACCCTCTCCTAAGGATCTGTAAGAAAACAGAGATATACGATATCCCTAGATAACACAATCTACTCTATACGCAGTTTCATGTTTTGCTGATTTTTGCGTACCAATCTTCGCACGACGACGAACATCTTTTTGGGAATCGGGGATTTTGTTTTTCTTGTTCTTCTGCTGCGCATATGATGTCGCCCCCAAGGATTTCCCTACAGTGGTATCAGAGCCAGGTTGCTCGTGCGAATGATTGGTTTTGAACTGCATGTGTTGTGTTTAGGAAGAATTTTGACGTCAAAATTGTTGACGCAAAAACAAGGAAGGGCAGCAACAGTTGCTCCTGCGGGCGAAACCCCCCACAGGGGCGGTCGCCCGGCGGGACAGCACCGCCTGCTGAGGCGGCGGCGCCCGAAAGGGGCGCCCACCCGCAGCGATAGTGCTGCCAACGGGCGTGTCGCCTGCAAGCGAGGGTAGTGCCCTCGCCCCAACGCACAGGCCACCACCGACAGGGTGGCGGCGGCGGCAGTAGTGAAAAGGGGAAAGGGCATTAGGGTTTTCTGGGCAAAAGATAGTTTTGCCCCTCGGAATTTGAGAAAATCTAGTTTCTGTCTTTTGTCCAAATTACGAAAATACCCCTATGAATTCAGAAATTCCCTATAATGTCCCTGATTTCAGAAAATATTAATTAATTAAAAGGTTTAGTTGATTATTATTATTTATTATTATTATCTAGTAGTCCTACATGATGATGATTATTTATACATGTGATGTATGATGTGTGGACGGATGATCATAGACCGTGTGATGTGTGTACTTGTGATTATTATTATTGAGGTCTGCGAACCTTCATTATATTTCTCGTTTATTGTCGGGCCTGCGTGCCTATGATTAAGTTGTAATCACATGAGGAGGCACAGCGGGAGCGTGGATGCGATAGCGGGACCCACGAGACGGACGATCGTGATGCATGAAGATGCTTCAAGATGCCGACGGAACCGACAAGGACGAAATGGACGATCATAGGGCATGGAGATGCACCGTTGCACATATAGATCTTGATGTGAGTGATTAGGCCTACTGGCTCGGGCCTAATCATATTAGGTTGTGGTCCATGATAATCTGGTGTAATTGCTTATACACATACTAGATATGTATATATATTTGCATGCGATGTAGATATATATTAAATATGTATATGTGTGACATGTCGTATTAGGAGACCAAATCATAGAAACATTTCTCGATAATATTAAGTCGGTAAACGTGAAGCAATTAGATTGACCCTTGTGGCCTTCCATCGTTATAAGTAGGAACCGATTCTCGGTGTAGGTTGAGTTGGTCGACCCTCGAGACTCACCTATATCGTGATTCGCTATCTTGCTTACGACATAGAGATGTCACCGGTGACCTCAGGGCATGGTATACTTGGTCGAGTCCCTCGAGGGTATATCATCAAATCAGACTCATCTTGTAACGAAGGTGTTGACTTAACCGAGCATCATGGTTGGTCGAGTCCCTCGAGGCCATGGTGATTCGGAGGCCGAACAGGACGGGAATCACAAGGAGTTGTGATCGACAAGAGTTTCCTACCTTTTAGGCTTAGTGTGATTGGTCGAGTCCCTCGAGGATACATTAAGACGCTGATTGGATCCTGATCCCCACTAGAAGTCTACCGGAGACTTCCGTTTCATGTGCTGAGGGTGTCGCGTGACTCGTTAGTAAAATAGTGGGAGCATATTAAGATAAAAGTCCATATCTTGATAGTTTATTTCTTGCAAAATCTGCATGTTATTCATTTTTGCTGCATCTTTATTTTCAGAAAAATGTTGCTTTCAAATCCCTTACGTGGCATACTTGATGTCAACCGCCTCACTGGTCCTAATTATATGGATTGGCTCCGTAACTTGAGAATTGTACTCAAAGCGGAGAAAATCGTATCGCCCTTGATCTGATGATGCCTCCACTCAAGAAGGGCAAACGAGGATGAGTTAAGCCGCTTCGTGAAGTACATTGATGACTCCACTCTTGCTCAAGGTATATATTTGGGCTCTATGACTCTGAAAGTTACGACAACATGAAAAGATGGATGCCAGATCCATTCTCCTATATATCCAAAATTGTTTGAGGAACAGGGGAAGGACTTCAGTGATATGAGATATCTAAGAGCCTCTTCCGCTAGGATGACTAAGAGGACACCGTTTGAAAACCATGTCCTAAAGATGATTGAGTGGATAGAGAAACTCACAGGTCTAGGAATGGTCCTAGAGGATAACTTGTGTGTGGACATTGTGCTTCAGTTCCTACAGATTCCTTTTCACAGTTCATAATAAATTTTAATATGAACAAGCACAAGTGACTCTCCCGAGCTTCACAATATGTTGAGGGAGGCGAGAGTACTATCAAGAAAGAGAAGCCAGTTCTCTACACTAGTGAGACCAAAAGGAAAAGGAAAGCAGAAAGGTCCCTTAAGAAGGGAAAGGGTAAGGTCAAACCCAGGTAAAGCAAAGGTTGCTAAGAAAGACTCAAAGAAAGGACAAAGGTCGATTGCTTCCAATCGTGGTAAAGATGGACCTTGAAGAGAAACTGCAAAGAGTACCTTGCAGAAAGGGTGAAACAAAAAGCTTGATGAAGCTTCTGGTGCATTCATGATCAGTCTCCATTTGTCACTCTTATGATAACATATGGGTATTGGATACGGTAGTGCTTATCATATATGCAATTCGTTGCAGGTTCTAACAAGACCTAGGAGACTAGAGAGAGAGAGATGGACCTCAAGATGGGTAATGGAGCAAAGTTCTTTGTAGTAAAGGCATTGGCGGGTCGCCCTACATCTGCCTAGTGGAGCTTTTATTGCATTAGATGCATGTTATTTTGTTCCTTCTATTATCAAAAACATTATCTCCATTTCATGTTTAATAGTTAGTGGATATAAATTTATTTTTGAGAACAATGGTTGTTCGATATTATTAGATAATAAGATCATCATGAAAGGAACATTGCATAATTGTTTATTTATATTAGACACCACTCTACATATCATGAATGTAAATATGTCCAAAAGGAAACGAGATGAGTTGAACAGTGTATACCTGTGGCATTGTAGGATAGGTCACATCCATGAAAGAAGGATTCAAAAGTTGCTAAATGATGGATATCTCGATCCATTCGACTATGTGTCATATGCAACTTGTGAGCCTTGCATTCGTGGAAAACTGACCAACTCTCCATTTAGTGGAACTGGAGAGAAAGCCACTGAGTTGTTGGAACTCATACATAGTGATGTATGTGGACCCATGTCAACTCATGCCATTGGAGGTTACTCCTACTTCATTACATTTACTGATGATTTCTCAAGGTATGGATATGTGTACTTAATGAAGTATAAGTCCGAGACCTTTGAGAAATTCAGAGAGTATAAGAATAAGGTGGAAAACTAGACTGGAAAGAGTATCAAAACTCTTCGATAAGATCGAGGAGGTGAGTACTTAAGTACAGAGTTCACTCAGTTCCTCAAGGACCATGGGATATTATCCCAATGGTGTTGAATCTCGGATTTTGATGATGAAACTAATTGATTGTGTTTAGATATTTAACTGCATTTTGAGTGATAAAGGTCTACTCGATCAGAATTAGAGAGTTAACGCAGGAGGAATTGACGTTGCGCCGGAGGAGATCACGTCAGGATATTGGACGGCAGAAGGCTTCGAACGTCGGGCATCGGGCTAAGGAGAGCGAAATTGCACCAAGGATATCGGGGTTGCGGAGGTCAACCGCCGATTGGGCAACAAGCCGCAAGAGAGGAAGATGCGCTGAAGAATCAGATGAAACGCCAACCAATGACGTGCCGGGCAACGAAATGTCGATTCGCGTTGTAATAACTTTCTAGATCGGAGTAGAGTTTTGGCTTGCATGTGCAGGATTAACTACGATAACGATGAAGACATGAAGCGAAACAAAGTGCGGAGTCAAGCACGAAGAATTCGTTGGGAGTTCAAGAGTTCGACCGAAGTCCGAAGGATCGTCGGAAACACTGCCGGAACTAGCCGAGAATGAGTAGGGAGCTTGCCGAAGGGTTTTTTGGAAGCTCGCCGGAAGGTTCGTCGGAAGTTCGCAGAGTTTGCCGAGAAAGATCGGAGCTTGCCGAAGAAGCTCATTGGAACTCGCCAAGATCAAATCGTAAAGTTTAAGAGCTTGCCGGGAGTCCGCAGAATGGTTTCCGAGAGTTTATCGGGAAGACCAAAAAAGTTCGCGAAGCTTCGCCCGGAAGAAGTCTTGACTTATGGACTTTGTAATAGCTTATATAATGTCTTTAAAATTCATAGTTAGCATGTTAATTAGGGTTAGGATTAGGTATTAATCCTATAAACCAAGTAGGGGCCTATAACAACACTTTGTGAAAACACCTGGGCAGTTAGGTGAAAACACCAGAAGGGCTGAAAACATCTTTGTGGCGGTGGCACCACTGGGCTGAGCAGTGGCACCGCCCAGCACCCGTCTGGGCGGTGACACCTCCCAGGCTGAGCGGTGGCACCACCTAGCACCCGAAGGCCGGCGGTGGCACCGCCAAAGATCGGAACCCAAAGAGAATTTGAATTTTGGAGCCCAAATTTTGGAGCCCAAATTTGAATCCTCTTGAGGCCTATAAATACCCCTCAAATCTCAGCTGAGATTACAACTTTTTGAGCAGCAAGAGTTTGAGAGAAAGGTCTTAGAAAAGTGTTAGCTTGTCTTCTTTTCAATTTGCTAGTGTTCGCCTCATCTCTTCTCGAAAATTTGTAAGAGAGTGAACCGCTTGTAAAGAGTTGTAAGAGGGGTATTTACCCTTCCATTTCAAGAGACTTGCTAGTGGAAGGTGGGAGCCTCATCGAAGAGGGGTCTCGCAAGTGGAGTAGGTCATTTGACCGAACCACTCTAAAATCGGCGTTATCCTTGGTTTGCATTTCATTATTGCTATTTACATTATTGCAAACCTTCTTATATGCTTTAGTTCCTTATTACTTTTTTCGCTGATATTTAAGAATACGCTTTCAAGATTAAGCTTGTCAAGTTCTGCTCTTATCATACTGAAAGATTTTTTAAAAACCGAAGTTTTAATCCGCTGCACTAATTCACCCCCCCCTCTTAGTGCTGCTCCGATCCTAACAATTGGTATCAGAGCCCGGTATTTTCTCATTTGGTTTACACCAGAGAAAATGGCTCTTCATATGGCTTTCAAGAGGGCTTATCGGTTGTTAGTCCACCGTTGTTTAACGGATCGGACTACACTTGTTGGAAAACTTCGAATGAGAGTTTTCTTACTTTCTTTGGATTTGAATTTATGGCACATAGTCGAAAATAGATATGAAATGTCTTCTCTCCCAATGAACCATTGGAATGATTTGGAGAAGAAGATGTTTTCTTTAAACATAAAAGGCTATGAATGCCTTATTTTGCTTTTAGACAAAAATGAGTTCAATCGATTTCTACGTTTCGCTTAAAACGGCTTTTGATATTTGGCGAACACTTGAAATCACACACAAGGGAACTAGTAGAGTCAAAGACTCGAAAGTTAACATTTGAATGCATGATTTCGAGCTTTTTTCAAATGAAGTTTGTGAAACCATTGTTGACATGTACACCCGTTTTTACGGATGTCGTCAATGGTTTACAAACTCTTGGCAAATGTTTCTCGAATTTTGAACTTGTTAGTAAAGTTTTACGATCACTTTGTAAAATTTGGGAATCAAAAGTTACGGCAATACAAGAAACAAAAGATTTAAATATTTTTCCACTTGAAGAACTTATCGGCTCATTGATGACATATGAAATGGTGCGCAATGCACATGATGAACATAATGAACACTTGAACCACCTTCCAAAGAATAGGAAGGATTTGGAACTCCGGACAAATAAATACCACTTGAGCGATGACTCAAGTGATGAGGACAATGATGAACTTGAACTTCGAACACTAACTCTTAATAAGTTCATTAAACAAAAATCTAAAATGAACAATGAACTTGAACGGAGGAAGAGGCCAAAGAAAAGGAAGGCACCCAAGGATGAATCAAGAACTTCCAAAGATGAAACGGCGAATTGGGCTTTGATGGGCTTCGACTACAAGGTAACTAACTCAACTCTCTTGAATTATTTTGAAATTACTTGAAGTTTTTCATGAGTGCTTAATTTAGATAGTAGGAATAGGAAATAAAAATTATTTTTCAAAAATTATATCATCTTTTTCTTTTTAGCATCTTTTGAAAAATTAAAAACTTTGATCATGAAATGTATATTGCTAAGGTTTCATGCATGTTATGTTTTTGAAATGTTAAATGATGTATACAACATTAGGGATGATAATTATATGATATGTGATAATGCTTAGGATTAATCCATACATGTGTATCTTGATGATTTTATGACATACATGAGTTTTTGAAGTAAATGTTGATTTGATACTCTCATTTTGGATTAACATGTTTTTGGTTTAATCATTTTTATGACGAATTAAGATGACATTCTCATGACATATTAAGATGACATAGTGCATGTACATCTATGTATGAATTTCTTGATAGTCTTTTGATGATAGATGTGATATCATGATGTTTTATTTTTGATGTGTTTGGGCTTGACGGCTTTATGACGAAACTTATGTTTTGACTTTAAATGATGATACAATGTTTTCACAAAAAGACTTGAACACTCTCACATGAAATCAATTGTATGAAATGGAAATGAATTTTCTATTCTATTGAGATTAATGAATTTATTTTACCAATCTTATGAATCTCATGAAAATAAACATGATGAATATTTTATAAATGAGTTGTCTTATAAGATTTTGCCTTTACATCTTGAACTTTAATGCTTATATTGATTTGGCATATAAAGACTAAGACATGCTCATAAGAAGCAAATCACATGAATAGAAATTTATAAAAATGAAATGTAATCCTTTATCTTATTGATTTCTACCTAAGAGACCAATAAAACTATCTATACCATTTTGAATCTCTTGAAAGAAATGTTGAGATTTTGATGATTTGGATGATTTGAATTTGAATGAGTTTTATTCAAAATCATGATCTTGATTCCGTGATATTTACAAATTAAGATTTATTATGAATCAAGATTTTTTCATTAATCGATCTCCTAAGATTTTTCCTTGATTATTTAAGAGGAGATTTTTCAAAACAAAATGTGTCTTCTATTATTATCTTTTCATGATATGATTTTTATACAATTCCTTGTATTCATGAAATGTTTATCGCATCACCCAATTACTTTCTTCTTGATATTCCTTATGTGGTGATTAAAATTATGCATGAAATACTCTTGATATTATTTTGATGTATACAAATGAAAAGTTATAATCATGAATGATTGGATGAAATTTGACAAGTTAATATCTTCATGATTTGAAATATTTATACTTTGAAATTATGCATGCAATTGCTTTGTATTGTGATGATATATGCATCATGAATACTTTATTATCATACATGAAAATAGTGATAAACATTTTGAAAATAAATATTTGTATCATGTTAGATGATTTTACATCATGTGCATGATGAGTTATAGTGATGATTGAAACAATGATTGAAATGATATGAATGATGATTTGGAATCATGCATATAATGTTGAGTTAATATGTTTTGAATATATGATGATTTGGTATTATGCATGTAATAATGATATACGCAATGATGAAATACTTATGACAAAATTATTATTTTGATATTCATGACTTGAATCTTCCTTTCTTTTTGCAAATGACAACGGGAGAGAAAGAGTTACTAATGTGCTATCTTAAATTGATGTAAAGGGTCATCTCAAACAGAAATTAGCTACCTTGCACAAGTCAAGAAAATGCAAAAACTTCCTTACTTTCTTACACATCTAAAGAGAAGATGCAAATGTAACACTTGCCAAATTGTTTGCTTGCCTCATGTAAAACATTGTCTCTTGTTAGGTTGACATTTTGCTAAGGAAGCAAAAAATTGACACTTCTCAAAAGAGAAGAAAGTGCTTGCTTTCTTGAACATCTTTAATTTGCTAGCTAGCATAATGTACAATTTGCTATCTTAAACATTACAAAGAAATGCTATCATGCACATCATAAAAGAAAAGCAAATATGCTAACTTGCAAATCTTTAAATTTGCTAGCTTATATGTAGTAAAACTTGCATATCGTAAAAAGTTGCTAGCTCAGAGAGAAACAAAAGAATTGCTATCTCGAAAGAAGTAAAAATTGCAAAACTTAGAAAACTTGCAACAAAATTGCTCTTGCCATGCTTTGTATAAAAAAAATATGTTGATATCCTTAAAAGCATCGCAATGAATTTTTTAGTGTATCGCAATGTATCACATGTATCACAAATTAATTTTTTTTTTTTTAGACTATTATCATATCATGATGTATCGCATAATGATATCATGATTTGTGATTGTTTCATGTGATCCTTAGTGAATTTTCACATTGGTATCCTTCGTGAAATGATTTCATTACATTATTGTCTTGTATGCATCATGTGATGATTGAAATATTGATTGATGCAAAGTTGATGTAAAAGTCTAAATCATTGGTTCCTCTCATTCTTTTTGACATTGACAAAGGGGGAGAAAGTTATTGCTAGCTTGCCTATCTTAAGTAGCAAAGATTACTAACTTGCTTATTTCAAGAAGCAAAAGTTGTCTTCTTGAACATCACTATCTTGCCTATCTCAAGAAGCAAGACTTGCAACCTACACATTACAATAGGAAGCAAGAATCGATAGCTTACACACTCCAACAAGAAAGCTATCTTGTATTTGCTTTCGAAATTTTTGCTAGCTTCTATGTTGCAAAACTTGCTCACTTTTTCAAACACTTTGCTAGCTTGCACTTTGTAAAGGAAGCGAAAATAGCACTTCTCAAAAGAGAAGAAAGAACTTACTATCTTGAAACATCACAAAAGTTTGCTACCTCACATGATATAAAATTTGCTATATCAAACATCATAAATATTGTTACTTGCAAAGAAAAGCAAAGTGTAATCTTGCACAAAAATTCAAGTGTTGAATTGCCATGCTTTTGTGCCTATATGTTGTGATGAAAATCTAGCTTCATGTTGTAAAAACTTGCATATCTTTTAAAATAACTAGAGCTACTTCTCTTTTTGTTGATGACATAGGGGGAGAAGTATATTGATGACTTCATGCATTGAATTAAACATTTTATATATTTGCATGATGGTTTAAATGTTTTTCATAACATGTGATGACTGTTACTTGGATTTGAGATAATCCAAGTGTTCTATCAATGGCATATTGATAGGGGGAGTTTGTTTAAACTCCGGGGAGTTAAGGTTAACTCCGTTAGTCATCAATTAGTTGTCATCATCAAAAAGGGGGAGATTGTTGAATCTCGGATTTTGATAATGAAACTAATTGATTGTGTTTAGATATTTAACTGCATTTTGAGTGATAAAAGTCTACTCGATCAGAATTAGACAGTTAACGCAGGAGGAATTGACGTTGCGCCGGAGGAGATCACGTCAGGATATTGGACGGCAGAAGGCTTCGAACGTCGGGCATCGGGCTAAGGAGAGCGAAATTGCACCAAGGATATCGGGGTTGCGGAGGTCAACCACCGATTGGGCAACAAGCCGCAAGAGAGGACGATGCGCTGAAGAATCAGATGAAACGCCAACCAATGACGTGCCGGGCAACGAAATGTCGATTCGCGTTGTAATAACTTTCTAGATCGGAGTAGAGTTTTGGCTTGCATGTGCAGGATTAACTACGATAACGATGAAGACATGAAGCGAAACAAAGTGCGGAGTCAAGCACGAAGAATTCGTTGGGAGTTCAAGAGTTCGATGGAAGTCCGAAGGATCGTCGGAAACACTGCCGGAACTAGCCGAGAATGAGTAGGGAGCTTGCCTTGGGGTTTTTGAAGCTTCGCCCGGGAAGGTTCGTCGGAAGTTCGCAGAGTTTGCCAAGAAAGATCGGAGCTGCGAAGAAGCTCATTGGAACTCGCCAAGATCAAATCGTAAAGTTTAAGAGCTTGCCGGAGTCCGCAGAATGGTTTCCGAGAGTTTATCGGAAGACCGCCGAAAAAGTTCGCGAAGCTTCGCCGGAAGAAGTCTTGACTTATGGACTTTGTAATAGCTTATATAATGTCTTTAAAATTCGTAGTTAGCATGTTAATTAGGGTTAGGATTAGGTATTAATCCTATAAACCAAATAGGGGCCTATAACACTGTGGCTGAAAACACCGTTGGCGGTGAGCTGAAAACACCAGAAAAAAACATGTAGGCGGTGGCACCGCCTGGGCTGAGCGGTGGCACCGCCCAGCACCCGAGTGCTGGGCGGTGACACCTCCTGGGCTGGGCGGTGGCACCACCTAGCACCCGAACGCTGGGCGGTGGCACCACCTAGCACCCGAGCGCTGGGCGGTGGCACCACCTAGCACCCGAGCGCTGGGCGGTGGCACCGCCAGCATCGGGAACCCAAAGAGAATTTGAATTTTGGAGCCCAAATTTTGGAGCCCAAATTTGAATCCTCTTGAGGCCTATAAATACCCCTCAAATCTCAGCTGAGATTACAACTTTTTGAGCAGCAAGAGTTTGAGAGAAAGGTCTTAGAAAAGTGTTAGCTTGTCTTCTTTTCAATTTGCTAGTGTTCGCCTCATCTCTTCTCGAAAATCTGTAAGAGAGTGAACCACTTGTAAAGAGTTGTAAGAGGGGTATTTACCCTTCCATTTCAAGAGACTTGCTAGTGGAAGGTGGGAGCCTCATCGAAGAGGGGCCTCGCAAGTGGAGTAGGTCATTTGACCGAACCACTCTAAAATCGGCGTTATCCTTGGTTTGCATTTCATTATTGCTATTTACATTATTGCAAACCTTCTTATATGCTTTATTTCCTTATTACTTTTGCTGCGCATATTTAAGAATACGCTTTCAAGATTAAGCTTGTCAAGTTCTGCTCTTATCATACGAAAGATTTTTTAAAAACCGAAGTTTTAATCCGCTGCACTAATTCACCCCCCCCTCTTAGTGCTGCTCCGATCCTAACAAATGGACACCTCCTTATACACCTCAGCTCAATGGTGTCTTTGAAAGGAAAAATCATACATTATTAGATATGGTACAGTCCATGATGAGTTTCGCTGACCTACCCATCTCATTCTGGGGATATGCCCTAGAAACCGCAGCTTACCTTCTGAACAGAGTTCCAACTAAGTCGGTAGTGTCTACACCATATGAGATATGGAAAGGGAAGAAGCCTGATCTTAAGGTTGTTAAGATTTGCCCCCGCTTCCCCTACATTCGGCGAGCCCCACCATCGCCGTTGCTTTCCGATCGGTGACCACTGTTGCCGCTACTTCTCGGCTAGCAGTCTTCCCTCCTTGCTATTCCACCCTGCTCGAGCGAGAAGGACCACGATTGTTGCTTCCCGACCAACGGACCAACCCCCTCCTTCCGTTAGCTCCGCTGCCCCCTACCGTGCCACCATCGCTGCCTTCCCTTGGGTCGTAGCTATAGTCGCTTGACCATCCCTCTTCGCGGTGATCAAAACAAGGCAACCATGACCATGGTAGCCACTGCCGTCACCATTGCCTTCATCCGCAGTGCGACGGAGACAAGCATCGTTCCCTTCCATCTGCACCATCGCAGCCACCACGGCGACGAGCCCTTGGCGACGCTGCCCCCAGCCGCACCATCGTGGCTGCCTTCCCTTGGGTCGCAACCGTCATAGTCGTAGCCGCTTGACCTCCCCTCCTCGTGGCGACCACAACAGAGTAACTTTGCATTTTTTGCCGCAGCAACCAATCACTGCAGTTCCCGGCCAGCAACCACTGCCGCTGCTGCTCCTGGCCAATGACCAACCCCTCGTTCTGCAGCAGCCGCCCTCCAACAGCGAATGCAGCAACTGCAGCAAGTATGCTGCCCGGCCTCAACCCCAGCAGCGCATGCAACACCGATTCCTCTTCTCAACCTCGGCCGCTTCAACGTTGCCTCCCCCTTGCTTAGCATATTTTGCCACAACCATAGGTTGCCATCACCATAGGTTGCCATCATCGCAGCGTCAATCCCGTTGCTCAGTAATCGCCCCTTGGCTTGCAGCAGTTGCAGCCACATCAACGCAGTCGCCTTCTAACCCTGGTGCTCTTACCCCACACAGCGATAGAAACAGGACAGCAACTCTTCCTCCAACGCAGCGACTGCAGCACTGCCCTTGGCATCCATCTCCTCGGCAACTTCGCATCGACAGTGTTGATGCCCTTGACCGACAACAAAAACATGAGTTGAGATTACAAATTTGCAGTCTTACGCAATGGCCACTGATAACTCAGTGAAAGCACAAATGGAAGCATTGGAAATCAGAATTGAGAACTGACTGCAAGAAACACTTAATGATTTCAAAAAGAGCCTACTAGAGAGCCTCTGCAAATTTCAACAAAATAGGGGCTCAAGTTCTATGTTGTACAGATATGAAAATATAGGAAAAAGGCCCTAAGATTGTGACACAAACTACTTACACATGAAGGTGGAATTTTCGAGATGGAAAGATGGAGATATGACCAGTTGTATCTCGAGGGCAGAAATTTGTTTCCATTTTCATAGAACTCCAGAAGAATCCAAGGTGGAAAAAGCCTCAATCCAGCTCGATGGAGATGCACTCCAGAGGTACGATTGGTATGAAACTGTTTACGGAGTTCCTTCATGGGAGAAGTTCAAAAGAGGGCTTCTTATTCAATTTGGCCCATCCGAATATGAGAATGTTGATGCCCAGCTCACCAAAATTCATCAAACTTCTACAATGAAGATATATCATAGTAGGTTTGAAAGATTGTCAAATCAAGCTAGAGATTGGTCGGAACGATAACTTCTGGATACATTTATTGAAGGGCTTATTCTAGAGATCCAGTGTGAAGTTAAGGCTTGTCAACCCTGTACTATGATAGCTGTGATCTCATTTGCACATCTATATGAGAAAAAAATTAGTAAGGAAAGATCAACAAGAGGTTTGTACTATGATGAAAAATGGAGTATGGAGCACCGATATAAACAAGGGCAACTTCTGATGATTTAACCAATTGGAGAGGAGCCGAAAGCTATGAATGTGGACTCCGATCATGAAGGTATAAATTCTAATGAAGATGTTGAACCTACCATACATACAATGCATACATTAGTCAACTACTCTAACTCGTAAACTATGGATGTTGGCGAAACTGTAGAGCATCAGTCTATTATAATTTTGATTGATACTGGTAGCACTAACAAATTTATGGACAGTGAGACTGTTGATCGATTGGCCTACCACATTGAAGACTATAACATATTCGAAGTAAAGATCGTTAATGGACAGATTTTCACTTGTGATAACTATCACGCCCCCCCCACTGAATTTAATTTCCATTCAGGAGGTGTGAACCTAACTAAATATTGATAAAATTATAATTCAACAAACAATCCAGGATCCAATCATACATTTGAGGTCACTAAGAAAAATATTCAAGTCATTCACCTCTACAATCCACAATTCACAAAACCTGTGCAGTCTATAATCATACATCATGTCAATAGATGATTTTTTTTTTTAAATCCAAAAGCAACTTAACTAAACCATGACTATATCATAAATCCATAAGTGTGGCAATTAATGCAATCACAAAACCAACATGTACTACATGTTTATATCAGTACACAGTTTAGACTTAACATTTCCAAAATCCTAACATAAGAGGTACTTTTCAAATATTTACAAGATACATCAATCTAGATTTGTCATTGATATTTCATTACACCCAAAAAGAACTTATACAAAATCAACCTATCAAGTACAAAATATTTGCCCTAAAATCTTCTAGTCTTCCATTGCCTCAACCCAATTTACACATTTTAGTGAGCGATAAGCTATCCTGAAAAATTTATATAGCAATGGGGTGAGCATATAAAGCTCAGCAAATGACCAACATATCTATAGCAAAGAGGACAGTTTTCAAACAAATGAGGTATCAAAATACAAAGCAGAGATACAAGATGAAACAGTAGCATGTTTTGTTTGAATGCAGAATTACAATATCATATCGTTCGAAGCACGTTTTATTCATACAATCGAGGAAAGGTAATTGGAGCATTTCATTGGCATACGGAGCATATCGATGACATATGGTAGCTTTCAAGGTATAACAAAGACTTATAACATTTCAGAAATATATCAAAGAACAAAACATGAATAGAAGCTCAAATGTCACATGACGATGCATTCATTTCATTCTTATCCAAAGCATGCATAGAAACATAGCCAAAGCTTTGGATATCATATCAAACACATAGAAGGTGAAGTGGGATCATAACATAATATGGTCCATCCATTTCTGAATGACCAACAAACATAAGTCTCCCACGTCTGAGACTCCATCCACCCACGTCTGAGTGAAGTCATAGGGGGCCGGCAGAGCATCGTGGGCTCTAAGCATAACTCCCTTTACCATTTATGGCAAAGGTTCACATTTATCCCACAAACACCAGAGTACAAAGGGACAGTATAAACTATAATATTAGTATATATATCAGAAGCACATGTGGAACAACAAAATATAATGTGCCTTTCGAGTCAATATGATACAAACATAATCCATCACAAATGTATTCAGATTTGAAAGGAAACAAAAGCAAGAGCATACAAGGATATCAAGAAATCATATATAGCTCAATTGAAATAAAAAAGTTCGATAAATTCAT
The DNA here is from genome assembly GCA_900464855.2 of Musa schizocarpa. Classification (NCBI taxonomy): domain Eukaryota; kingdom Viridiplantae; phylum Streptophyta; class Magnoliopsida; order Zingiberales; family Musaceae; genus Musa; species Musa schizocarpa. The sequence goes on from LS990918.1 coordinate 25,795,270, forward strand.
TGTCCAAAGAAATAAAACTGGAAGAGGCACATATCGAAAGCAAATGCGGAACAATGGGATGCATGTGCCGAATCATTACAATGCAAACATGATCTTTAGATGAAAGCTGCAGATGTACAAATAAATAAAGGATAAAAGTATACAGGAATTTAAGGTAATAATGTAAAGCTTAACTAAAGTAAGAGTTTTTGCCGAAATTGATTTCCAAAGAGAAGAAACACGGAAAGCCGAAATCGACCAAAGCTCGATTCTGGCAGAATTTGATAGGAACATTCTATGAACTATTTGGATAACCAATTATGCTCCAATTTAAACAAAATAGGTGTAATTAGAAAGATTTGTCAATCTAGTTTTAGGCAAATTAAGTTTAACAAGAATTGGAATTTACAATAGGGAGTTACAGATAATTTTGTAACAAAAGGTCTGAAAATATTAGCTCTATTTTACTGAATCCATAGGGTCGATGAAAGCAGATGTTTCAGTTAGTAATTGTACTCCAAAAATTTTAGATCAGTTTGTATAGAAAGAATTTTGAGTCTAGCTTTGAATCAATCATACTTTATATGAATCGGAGTTCACTGCAGAAAGTTATAAACAGTTAAGTAACAAGAGGTCAGAAATTTCAGTCCCTATTTTGCAAAATCTGTAGGGTTAAATTAAACAGAAGTCTTAATAGGAATTTAAACTCCAAATCATTTGATCTTACTATCAAAATGAAGATTGTTTTGTCTACTTTCAAATGGAACAGGTTTTGTCTAAATCAGAGTTTATTACAAAATGTTATGACCGAAACATTGCATAGAGGTCAGATTACCGAAAAATTATAGATTCATGGCTTTGTATCAAAACGAAAGAAGGTCTGGTTCTCAGTTGAAATCTCTCAAATTTTGCAGAATAAAAATGGAAACAGAGATTAAGGTTACTGTGGGATGGGGTTAGAACACTTGCCTTAAAATTATTTGAATCCTAAATGTGAGAAAATTGATGAAAAACCTCAAGCTCTTCTTCTTCTTCTTCTTCTTTTCTTCTTCTTCTTCTTCTTCTTCTTCTTCTCTCAAACTCACTTTGGCTGCAACTCTTCAGGTTTGTTTTCTTTAACCTTTCATCTAATTATGTAGGTTTTGGCTAATACAAAAGTTACAAGGTGTCATGCATGCATGAAAGGGGCTAAGATGTCATCTTTAGAGCAAAGATAAGTGACAACAACCTTAGGTTAGCTAGTGACAAATGTCCACTATATATATATATATATATATATATATATATATATATATATATATATATATATATATATATATATTTTTAACTTAAATATGAATCTTTCATAAATTATATCAAACTTCTAATATTTACTCTTAGGTCCTTAGCAATAAACTTTCAATATAATATCATTGAATATAAAATAATTATTAAATAATCCTTATTTTTACAAACAAACCTCTTACTAAATTTTTAAAAATGGGGGATGTTACACTCTCCCCTCCTTAAAGAAAAAAATTAGTCCTCTAAATTTATCATACCTCATTCGACGAAAAGATGAGGATAAGCTTTCATCATTTCTTCCTCAAGCTCCCAAGTTGTTTCCTCTCCAGAATGATATCTCTATATCACTTTAACTAGAGGGATAACCCGATTCCTCAAGATCTTTTCTTTTTTATCAACAATCTGAGTGGGTTGTTCCACATAAGACAAGTCTTTATCAATCACCATCGGCTCATACTTAATGATATGAGAGGGATCAGGTATATACTTTCTGATCATTGAAACATGAAATATATCATGGATATGGCACAATGATGGTGGCAAGGCAATCCTGTAAGCGACATAACCAACCCTCTCAAGAATCTCAAAAGGTCCAATAAATCTTGGGCTTAACTTTCCTTTCTTCCCAAATCTTACAATGCCTTTAGAAGGGGAGACCTTCAGAAATACAAAATCCCCGATTTGAAACTCAATATTTCGCCTTTTGTTATCAGCATAACTCTTTTGATGACTATGAGTAGTGTTTAACCTTTTTCTTATAAGTTGAATTTTCTCAGTAGTCTCTTATACTTTTTCTGGTGCTAATAACTTTTTGTCGCCAATTTCTTCCCAACATATAGGCATCCTGCACTTTCGCCCATATAAAGCTTCATAAGGAGCCATCTGAATACTTGAATGATAACTATTATTGTAAGTGAACTCAATAAGAGAGATATCTTTATCCCATTCACCTTTCCAATCCATAACATAGGCTCGAAGCAAATCCTCAAGTGTTTGAATAGTTCTTTCTGATTGACCATCAGTTTGAGGGTGATAAGCAGTGCTAAACTTGACTTTAGTGCCAATAGATTCCTATAATCTTCTCCAAAATCTAGATAGAAATCTGGAGTCTCTGTCAGAGATTATCCCCTTTGGAACACCATGAAGTCTTACTATTTCATTTATATATAAATATGCAAGCCTATCAAGAGAATAAGTCATATTGATCGGTAGAAAATGTGCAGATTTCGTTAACCTATCAATGATAACCTAAATAGCATCATGCTTTCTAGAAGTTCGGGGTAGTCCTAAAATAAAGTCCATGGTAATACATTCCCATTTCCATTCAGGAATATCTAAAGGTTGCAACAAACCTCCAGGTCTTTGGTGTTCTGCTTTGATTTGCTGACAAGTCAAACACTTTGAAACATATATTGCAATCTCCTTCTTCATGCCTTCCCACCAATAATGACTTTGGAGATCTCTATATATCTTAGTGCTACTAGGATGCATAGTGTACTTTGAATTATGACCTTCTCTCAGGATTTGATTTTTTGATATCTGAGTCATTTGGAACATATATTTTATCCCCAAATCTCAATAGGCCATCCTCTGAAACTGGAAAATTTAGTTTCAATCCCTTTTCTACTACATTCCTTAAGTAGATCAAGCATCGATCTCATAGTTGTCCTTCTTTAATTTGTTAAACGAGATCAAATTGCACTTGGATGGAGGCCATTAATATCATTGAGTCTTGCCCTTTTCTCATAACATTCGAATCATAATTCTCTTCTAATAACTTCAATTGCTTCACAACCAAAGTCACCATAAAACTTGTAGATTTTCTACTAAGGGCATCTGCTACAACATTAGCTTTGCCCGGGTGATAACGAATGGTACAATCATAATCCTTTAGAAGTTCTATCCATCTCCGTTGTCTCATGTTTAACTCTTTTTGAGTAAAAATATACTTTAAACTCTTATGATCAGTAAAGATTTCAAATGTTCGTCCATACAAGTAATGCCTCCAAATCTTTAGAGCAAAAACAATTGCTGCCAATTCCAAATCATGAGTTGGATAATTCAGTTAATAACTCTTTAGTTGTCTAGAAGCATAAGCAATCACTTTTCTCTTCTTGCATCAAAACACATCCAAGGCCCTTTCTTGAGGCATCAGTGTAAACCATAAATCCCTCATCACCACTTGGAATAGTGAGAATAGGAGCACTAGTCAATCTCCTTTTTAACTCTGGAAAACTTTGCTCACAATCATCACCCCATACAAATTTCACATTCTTTTGAGTGAGTTTGGTGAGAGGTTGAGCGATTCGAGAAAATCCCTCCACAAATCTCCTATAATAACCTGCCATGCCCAAGAAGCTTCTAACTTCTGTCACGTTTGTTGGTACTTCCCACTTAACAACAACTTCCACTTTCTTTGGATCAACAGATATACCATTCCCTGAAATCACATGTCCTAAGAAAGCAATTTCATTCAACCAAAATTCACATTTGCTGAACTTTGCATACAACTTCTTTTCTCTTAGTATGGAGAATATATTTCTCAAGTGTTTCTCATGCTCTTGATTACTCCTTGAATATACTATATGTCATCAATGAATACAATCACATAATTGTCCAAGAATGACTGAAATATCCTATTCATCAGTTCCATAAAAGTTGCAGAGGCATTAGTTAAACCAAAAAGGCATCACTAAGAATTCATAGTGACCATATCAGGTTCTAAATGTTGTTTTTAGAATATCCCCTTCATGATCTTCAACTGATAGTAACCTGACCTTAAATCAATCTTAGAGAATACTTGTGCACCCTACAATTGATCGAACAAATCATCAATTCTGGGTAGGGGATACCTATTTTTGATGGTCACTTGATTCAATTATCTATAATCAATACAAAGTCTTAATGTTCCATCCTTCTTCTTAACTAATAGCATCGGAGCACCCCATGGTGAAACACTGGGTCGAATTAAACCCTTATCTAATTGTTCTTGTAGTTGCTTTTTCAATTCCTCTAGCTCAAGTGGTGTCATTCCGTAAGGAGGCTTAGATATTGGGGTTGTCCCGAGGACCAAATCAATAGTAAATTCACCCTCTCTATCTGGAGGTAAACCAGGCAAGTCATTTGGAAATACATTCAGGCAAGGAGGTAAATCATGCCCAATACTCTCAAAATAAAAGATGGGATGATCTAGTATGCAAAAAGTGATCATTTTGTATAACAATTACTGGTATGATTGGAAGATAGTCAATCCAAAATTAGTATAATATCAAAACTCCAAATATCTAGGAGAACCAAATCAGCATGAAGTTTTTGTTCTCCAATAGAAATCGAACAAGATGACCAGATCGAGTTTGTTATCAAACAATCCCCAATAGCCGTATTTACATATAGCATATAATCTAGTGGTTCAGGTTGAATGCTCATGTGATAAGCAAAATATTATGAATCAAATCATTGATGAGACACATGGTCAAACAAATATTTTCATTCTTTCCGAAACATGAATAGTACCTTCAACCACTAATTCAAAAGCTTTTGAATCATATTTTGTGATAACATACACTATGACATGGGCTGATGATTTATGAGGCAGTGATTCTTTCTTCTTGTCCAAAGGGAAGTCTTTTATTTTATGATCCAAATTTTCATAAGCAAAATAGGCTCCAGTCACCTACAAATACAAACTTATTTCATAATTTAACTCGCTTCATACACAGGATTGAATCTTTTGTGGTGACTTTCCTTTTTAAATCGATGATGTCTTGACCCTCTTGTTATCACATTCTGATTCATTTCTAATCATTTTTTTTTTTTTTGGTAAACTTGTCCTTGCTATTCTTGTCCTTGATCTCTAGAAATTCTTTTGATCATCAGAACAATTTCGTACATCAAATATCTTCTCCAATCGCATCATTTTTTTTTTTTTTTGCTACCATTGTATTAGGTTCACCACGCTTCTACTGCGCCACTCTGATTTAATATCCCCGATCAAACCTTTTATCGCACTTAATTAATCAAAAGCAGATGAAGTAGGAGGACTAAATGTCCTCGTCATCCTAGATTCCTAAAATGCATCAAAGAGAATTTTCACCAATCACTATAGTTCACTAGACATCAATATATTTTGCATATCAACATATCAAATATTTCAGTGATCCACAAACCATGCTCTGATACCACTCTGTCATGCCCCCCCCACTGAATTTAATTTCCATTCAGGAGGTGTGAACCTAACTCAAGATTGATAAAATTATAATTCAACAAACAATCCAGGATCCGATCATACATTTGAGGTTACTAAGAAAAATATTCAAGTCATTCACCTCTACAATCCACAATTCACAAAACCTGTGCAGTCTATAATAATACATCATGTCACTAGATGATTTTTTTTTTTAAATCCAAAAGCAACTTAACTAAACCATGACTATATCATAAATCCATAAGCGTGGCAAGTAATGCAATCACAAAACCAACATGTACTACATGTTTATAACAGCACACAGTTTAGACTTAACATTTCAAAAATCCTGACATAAGAGGTACTTTTCAAATATTTACAAGATACATCAATCTAGATTTGTCATTGATATTTCATTACACCCAAAAAGAACTTATACAACATCAACCTATCAAGTACAAAATATTTGCCCCAAAATCTTCTAGTCTTCCACTGCCTCAACCCAATTTACACGTTTTAGTCAGTGATAAGCTATCCTGAAAAATTTATATAGCAACGAGGTGAGCATATAAAGCTCAGCAAATAACCAACATATCCATAGCAAAGAGGACAGTTTTCAAACAAATGAGGTATCAAAATACAAAGCATAGATACAAGATGAAATAGTAGCATGTTTTGTTTGAATGCAGAATTAGAATATCATATCATTCGAAGCACGTTTTATTCATACAATCGAGGAAAGGTAATTGGAGCATATCATTGGCATAAGGAGCATATCGATGACATATGGTAGCTTTCAAGGTATAACAAAGACTTATAACATTTCGGAAATATATCAAAGAACAAAACATGAATAGAAGCTCAAATGTCACATGACGATGCATTCATTTCATTCTTATCCAAAGCATGCATAGAAACATAGCCAAAGCTTTGGATATCGTATCAAACGCATAGAAGGTGAAGTCGGATCATAACATAATATGGTCTATCCATTTCTGAATGACCAACAAACATAAGTCTCCCACGTCTGGGAGCTCCATCCACCCACGTCTGAGTGAAGTCATAGGGGGCCGGCAGAGCATCGCGGGCTCTAAGCATAACTCCCTTTACCATTTATGGCAAAGGTTCACATTTATCCCACAAACACCAGAGTACAAAGGGAGAGTATAAACAATAATATTAGTATATATATCGGAAGCACATGCGGAACAACAAAATATACATGTGCCTTTCGAGTCAATATGATACAAACATAATCCTTCAAAAATGTATTCATATTTGAAAGGAAACAAAAGCAAGAGCATACAAGGATTTCAAGAAATCATATATAGCTCAATTGAAATAAGAAAGTTAGATAAATTCAATGTCCAAAGAAATGAAACTGGAAGAGGCACATATCGAAAGCAAATGCGGAACAATGGGATGCATGTGCCGAATCATTACGATGCAAACATGATCTTTAGACGATAGCTGCAGATGTACAAATAAATAAAGGACAAAAGTATACCGGAATTTAAGGTAATAATCTAAAGCTTAACTGAAGTAAGAGTTTTTGCCGAAATCGATTTCCAAAGAGAAGAAACACCGAAAGCCGAAATCGACCAAAGCTCGATTCTAGCAGAATTTGATAGGAACATTCTATGAACTATTTGGATAACCAATTATGCTCCAATTTAAACAAAATAGGTGTCATTAGAAAGCTTTGTCAATCTAATTTTAGGAAAATCAAGTTTAACAAGAATTGGAATTTACAACAGTGAGTTACAGATAATTTTGTAACAAAAGGTCTGAAAATATTAGCTCTATTTTACTGAATCCATAGGGTCGATGAAAGCTGATGTTTCAGTTAGCAATTGTACTCCAAAAATTTTATATCAGTATGTGCAGAAATAATTTTGAGTCTAGCTTCGAATAAATCATACTTTGTATGAATCCGAGTTCGTAGCAGAAAGTTATAAATAGTTAAGCAACAAGAGGTCAGAAATTTCAGTCCCTGTTTTGCAGAATCTGTAGGGTTAAATTATACAGAAGTATTAGTAGGAATTTAAACTCCAAATCATTCGATCATGATATCAAAATGAAGATTGTTTTTTCTACTTTCAAATGGAATAGGTTTTGTCTAAATCAGAGTTTAATACAAAATGTTATGACCGAAATATTGCATAGAGGTCAGATTACCGAAAAATTACAGATTCATGGCTTTGTATCAAAACGAAAGAAGGTCTGGTTCTCAGTTGAAATCTCTCAAAATTTGCAGAATAAAAATGGAAACAGAGATTAAGGTTACTCTAGGATGGGGTTAGAACACTTGCCTTAAAATTATTTGAATCCCAAATGTGAGAAAATTGATGAAAAACCTCAAGCTCTTCTTCTTCTTCTTCTTCTTCTTCTTCTTCTTCTTCTTCTTCTTCTTCTTCTCTCAAACTCACGTTGGTTGCAAATCTTCAGGTTTGTTTTCTTTAACCTTTCATCTAATTATTTAGGTTTTGGCTAATACAAAAGTTGCAAGGTGTCATGCATGCATGAGAGGGGCTAGGTGTCATCTTTAGAGCAAAGATAAGTGGCACAAACCTTAGGTTAGCTAGTGACACATGTCCACTATATATATATATATATATATATATATATATATATATATTACTTAAATCTGAATCTTTCATAAATTATATCAAACTTCTAATATTTCTCTTAGGTCCTTAGCCATAAACTTTTAATATAATATCATTGAATATAAAATAATTATTAAATAATCCTTATTTTTACAAACAAACATTTTACTAAATTTTTAAAATTGGGGGATGTTACAATAACAAAGGTTCAAAGATAAAATTGATTATACAGGGTCAGAAGTTTCTTACAACGATTACTACACTGAAAGACCAACTGGTTGCTTACACTATCAAAAAGTGGAGACCATATTTACTTGATCAATGGGTTGTGATGCATTGCAGATAGCTTATAACTAAAATGTTAAAAGAGAAGCTCCCTGAGATTGATGCTACTCAGCCTTGAGGACAAGGCTGATTTGAAGAGGGAGGAATTATTAGGACCCTTTTTCTAATCTTTTGAATAATGTTTATCGAGTTTGTTGAGTTTAGTTATTTATTGAATCGGTTTGATTCAGTTAAAGTTAGGTAGATGTTTATTTAATATTTAATTATTATTAAGAGTCTAAATCCTAGTGGATTCTAGGTGGAACTCTATAAATAGTGATGTAACCCTTTCTTTAAGGAATCAATCAATCATTGAAATATTATTCCACTCTATAGATAAACCCTAGGAGGCTGATCCCCTCAAAGTGATCAAGGAGGGCCGATCCCCTCGAAATGATCTAGGAGGTCGATCCCCTCGAAGCGATTATTATCATTCCCTTTTCTCCCCTTTCTTTCACGATAAGACTTTAGGGTCTTATCATACTATCGCCTAACAGAGCTCGGAGACCGAGCTCTGGTGGTACCACCTCCTAACAGGGGTTGTACCACCCCCCAAACCACTTGGAAGACTAGGTCTCCTAGGCGGTGCCACCACCGGCCATGATTTCACGTGCAGAATGGGCTATTCAATCCGGCCCAATTTAGCCTTGTTTAGGGCTCAGTTGGCCCCTAATTAAGTTAGTGGGATTACTTCTCAATCCTAACTCAATTTTTGGTCTAACTATAATAACTAAGACATATTAAAGCACTCTTATTCTGATATGTCAATTGCTCTTCCGGCGAACTTCCGACTAAATCCCGATAATGTTATGGCAAACTCCCGTAAAGCTCCTAGACTTTACGATGATCTTCTTAGCAAGTTCCAATGAACTTATTTGGCAAGCTCCTAAACTTCTCGGTTGGTTTCGGCAGAACTTCCAATGAGCTTCCGGACTTCCGACGAACCCTTGAACTCCCAACGAGAGCTCGATCTTGACTCCGACACAACACAAGCTCTATGTCTTACTGTTATCATAGTTAATCCTAGACACTTTTCTTAACATATGGATTAGATCAAATAATTTATAATTGATTTCATCATCAAAATCCGAGATTCAACAATCTCCCCTTTTTGCTGATGACAATCAATTGATGATGGAGTTAACCTTAACTCCCCCTATCTATATACTATACATGAGAAAAGACATTCTTGAATTCAAGGCCTTTGAATTCAAGTATCAAACTGATAAGTTTAGTTCATTTAAACTTATCTACATGCACTAACATGATTTAACATTTTCAAAATAGAATGCTACGTATTTATCAATAAAAATGATGTCAAGGCATGACATCCATTTTCAAGTTCAACATAGAAAGATGATAAACAATAATCATTTTTACATATGATAGAAATTTCAAATATGAAACTTTCCAAGATTAAAGTTTAAAAAAAATGACAATTCATCAAATCAAGGCATGATTCTAATACGAAATAAAGCATGGTAATCATGATAGATATTTATCATTTTGATATGAAATCAAGCATGATACTAGGAATTAAAACATTTGTAAGTAATCATGTCACATTTCGATATGTTTCAAGCAAACATTTGATATTTGTATTTGATGATACAAATCATTTGTATGTAATCATAACACATACATGTATTTATGATAAGCATATATGATAGGATACATTACATACATTTATAATGCCAATTTTTTCATCAATTTATCACATTGTGGTATTATTTCTCCCCCTTTGTCATCAAGAAAAAGGAGAACTATTCAACAATGCAAGTGTGGTAAAAATTCATGCAAGTTTCACACTAATTTATCCAATCAATATTGCATCATTGTATGGTAACATTCAAAAGTTCTCAACATCAAAAGTTATCAACATTAAAGAGATAGATTTCATCAATTTCTCCCCCTTTGTCATAAAAAACTTTGCATGAAGAAGAGGAAGGAAGGTAAGGAGGGAATCCATTAAGAACCTAATTTATGAAATGATTTGAATCAAAATATCATGTGAAATCAAATCACCGTTCTTGCAAGTAATCATCTCACACAAAAATTCATCTTTCAAAGATCAAGATATCCATTGGAATTTATAAAATTTATCTTTCATGAAAAGAATAAGAAGAATTCATGGGAGAGGAGTATCACATGAAAGAGAAATTTACAAAACACTTCATAATGAGAGGAGCATCACATCAAATCTATTTATCAATAAAAATTTACAAGAGTAAAATTCGTGAGCAATGCATTTGTCAATTCCATGTATCAAACATCATTAAGTTTTTTTATGAAATAAATTTGATACTTGGTAGATTTATATTTCGGATTTTATGAAAGCCTTATTTATGAAAGCTTTAAAGAATCGAGAAAGTCTGGAAAAGATATACATCAAATTCATGTATTTGGACAACTTAACATTCCTAACTCCCTTATAATAAAATCAAATTGATCTACACTTAAAGGTTTTATAAAAATATCAGCTAATTGATATTTCATATCAATAAACTATAGGATTACATAATGATTATTGACAAAATCTCATATAAAGTGATACCTAATGTCAATATGTTTAGTTCTAGAGTGTTGAATAAGATTTTTCTTTAAACATATTGCACTTATGCTATCACATTTTACGGAAATGTTCTTAAGGTGTATCTTATAATCTTCTAATGTAATTTTCATCTGTTGAATCTCGGATTTTGATGATGAAGTCAATTGTAAATTGTTCGATCTAATCTATATGTTGAGAAAAGTGTGCAGGATTAACTATGATAACAGTAAGACATAAAGCAGGTGTTGTGCTGGAGTCAAGATCGAGATCTCATTGGGAATTTGAGAGTTCATCGGAAGTTCTGTCGGAACCAACCAAGAAGTCATGGAGCTTGCCAAAAAAGCTCGTCAGAACTCGGCAAAAAGATCATCGAAAAGTCTAGGAGCTTGCCGGGAGTCCACCGGAATATTGCCGAGAGTTCGTCAGATGTTCAACGGAAGTACGCTAGAAGAGCAATCGACGCAACGGAACAAGAAGTGTTCTGATTATGTCTTAATTATTATATTTAGATAAAAAATTAATTAGGATTTGGAGGTAATCCCACTAACTTATAGGGGCCAACTAGGCCTTAATAGGGCTGAATTGGGCTGAATTTAGCAAATAATTTAGCCCTTGAAAACATGGCGACGGTGGCACCGCTTGGAAAGTAGTTTCCCAAGTTATCTGAGTGGTGGTACCACCTAGACTGGGTGGTGGTACCATCGGTAGTGAATGCTGCCAACGGTGGTACTGCCCCTATCAAGCAGTGGTACCACCTAGTAACGACGGTGGTACTGCCATACCCCGGAATCCGGAGATGTGACACTTTTTTACTCCAATTTTGAATTCATTAGGGCCTATAAAAACCCCACCATTTTCTGCATGAAAGGACATGAAAGTATTGGCTTAATCTTGAATTCTTGAGTCTTAAAAGTGTTGTAAAAGTGAGAAGAGTTCTCCTCCTTCATCTCTTAGCCTTGTAACCATCCAAGAAATAGGAGTGAGACTTGTAAGGGTTGTCTCCTAAACCCGGCAAAAGAAGAAAGAGCTGTAAAATGTGGTTGGCCTTTGCCTATTGAAGAAAGGCCTTTAGTGGACACCGATGACCTCAACGGAGGAGGAATCCGAAAGTGGATGTAGGTCATTTTGACCGAACCACTCAAAATTTTGGTTTGTCTTTTCAGTTATGCAATTTATATTACTGCAAATCTCCTATATCTTCTCTTGCACTTTTACAAAAGCTTTAAAGTTCAAATTCTCTTCGAAACAGATTAAATCAAAATGATTTTCGTCGAAATCAGTTTTAACCGAAACAAAGACTTTTGAAATTGGGAAAGTTTTCCGCTGCACTAATTCACCCCACCTCTTAGTGCCACTCTTGATCCTAACAGTTGATATCAGAGCAAGATTCACTCTCATTTGGTTTTAAACTCAAGAAAGATAGCATTTGCTGGCAACCTAGAGGGTCTTTCAATTATACGTCCGCCCATGTTCAATGGGATGGATTACATATATTTGAATACTAGAATGAGGATCTTCCTAATTTCAATGGATTTTGAATTATGGAATATTGTAGAAAATGGGTTTCAAAAGTCTTCTCTTCCAATGAACAATTGGAATGAGTTGGAGAAGAAGACTTTCGCTTTAAACACAAAGGTTATGAATGCCTTGTTTTGTGCCTTAGATAAAAACGTGTTTAATCATGTGTCCATTTATGAAATGATATTTGATATTTGGCACACACTCGATGTGACTCATGAAGGCACTAGTAGAGTGAAGGAGTCAAAATTTAATTTTTTAGTGCATACTTATGATTTTTTTTGAATGAAACCGAGTGAGACCATTGGAGACATGTACACCCGATTTACGGATATCATCAATGATCTAAAAGGACTTGGTAAAAGTTTCTCAGATTTTGAGCTTGTTAATAAAATTTTAAGATCCCTTCCAAAGAGTTGGGATCCTAAATTCACGACAATTCAAGAGGCCAAATATTTAAATAACTTTCCTCTCGAAGAACTAATCAAGTCATTAATGACCTATAAGATTACTTATAATACATACTCATGAAGAGCTAGAGAACAACCTTCCAAAGAATAGGAATGATATGACTCTAAGAACATAAGAATACTACTTGAAAGAAAATTCAAGTGATGAGGACTTTGATGAAGACTTTACACTATTAACAAAAAGGTTCAAAAAAATTATAAAAAGAAATAAATTTAAAAATGATACTAAAAATAAAATTGAACCTAAAAAAGAACAAGTGATATGTTAAGAATGCAAGAAGCTGAGACATTATAAGAGTGAATGCCCCCAAGTAAAGAAGAGACAACCAAAGAAGAAAAAGGCTCTTAAAGCAACATGGGATGACTCAAAGTTCATCCAAAGAAGAGGAGTCAACCAACACCGAGCAAGTTGCTCATTATACACTAATGGCTATTGGAGATAAGGTAACAAGTTCATTAGATGTAAATTTAACTTTTGATTAGCTTTTAAATTCTTTTCATGATTTATTTGATGAATGCAAATCAATTAGTAAAAAATATAAATTGTTAAAAAAGAAGCATGATTCTCTTATTAGTGATTACAATAGATTGAAAGTTGAGCACAATGATAGTTTAGCTCCATGTATGAAATTTGATGAACTAAAAATATTTCAAAAGGAAAACTTGCCACTTAAGAAAACCTTAGAAAAATTTGAGGTTGGTACCAAATCCTTAAACATGATCCTTGCCAACAAGGGTCACATTCATAGAAAAGGCAGAATAGGATTTGTAAGTAGCTCTCACCACAATCCAACCACCTTTGTTAAAGGCCCTACTTTGCATGTTTCACCCCGAAACAAATGCAATTTTTGTTACAAATTTGGGCATATAGCTTATCATTGTCCATTTAAGAAATGTAGTCTACACAAATTAATTTGGGTTCCTAAAGGAACCGTAAAGAACTCTATGCAAAATGATAAGTTAAGCCGATCGATTTTTGAGGCACCTATAGTCAAATAGGTACCTAAAAATTATATTTTCTTGTAGAAACATTTACCATCACAAGCTATGAGCAAGAGATGGTACCTTGATAACAGATACTCAAGGCATATAACCAGATATCCATCTCAATTCTCTAAACTCACTAGCATAGATGAAGGATATATCACCATTAGAGACAACAACAAGGGTAAAATCATTGGCAAAGGAACCATAGGTAACAAATCCACCTTTTCTATTGCAGATGTGTTCTTAGTTGATGGCTTAAAGCATAACCTTTTGAGCATTTTTCAATTGTGTAATAAAAGGATACAACATTAGATTTGAATTTAATACTTGCATTATTTAAAAAATAATATAAAAACACATCTATGATTGCTCTAAAATAAAATAATATATACACTATCAACATTAATGATCTTTGCAATGAAATGTGTTTTTGGATTTTGAATGACGATGCTTGGCTTTGGCATAAGAGGTTAGGTCATGCAAGCATGAAACTAATCTCTCAAATTTTATCTAAAGAAGTTGTGAGAGGAATTTCTCATATTAAGTTCGTCAAAGACAATGTGTATGATGCATGTCAACTAGGAAAGTAAATAAAAAGTAGTTTCAAACCAAAGGCTATTACAATTAATCCATATGGACTTATTTGGACCAATTACTACATCAAGCCTAGGAGGTAGCGAATATGCCTTTGTTATCGTGGATGATTATAATAGATACACATGGACTTACTTTTTAGCACACAAAAGTGATTGCTTTAGGTATTTCTCTAAGTTTTGTAAACTTGTTCAAAATGAAAAGGGTTTTATGATTTCATCAATTTAAAGTGATCATTGTACTGAATTTCAAAACCATGATTTCTAAGAATTTTGTGAATCGAATGAATACAACTACAACTTCTCTACTTAAAGAGATCCTTAATAAAATGGAGTAGTAGAAAGAAAGAATAGAAACTTACAATAAATGACAAGAACCATGTTAAACGAACATAGCTTACCCAAATATTTTTGGGCTGAAGCCGTAAATATGGCATGCTATGTTATGAATAGGGTTCTAGTAAGACCACTACTTTCCAAAACTCCTTATGAGCTGTGGAACAACAAAAAACCCAATGTTTTATACTTTAAAGTTTTCGGGTGTAAATGTTTTATTCTGAATGAAAAAGATACCTTAGGAAAAGAACAAAATCCGATTAAGGGATTTTTCTTAGCTATTCTTCTATCTCTAAGGCCTTTTATTATTTTAATAAAAGAACTTTAATTATAAAAGAGTCTATTCATGTTGTTTTTAATGAAGTTTCCGAAGTCAAGAAAAATGATTTTGATGATGATGATATTTTTGATGCTTTGAATTTAAATGAAACCCCTTCTCCATCTAGCAACTTGGATGCATCGCCTTCCAAAACATCCTTACCCAAGGAATGAAAGTATATAGATGCTCATCCTAAGGAGCTAATCATAGGAGACACATCAAAAGGGGTTTAAACTCATTCTTCTCTTAAGAATTTTTGTGCCAACACCACTTTTCTCTCACAAATTGAACCAAAATGCATTGACGAGGCCTTGAAAGATGATTCATGGTTTATTGCAATGCAAGAAGAGTTGAATCAATTTGAGAGAAATGAGGTGTGGAAGCTTGTTCCTAGGCCAAATGACCATTTAGTTATTGGTACTAAATGAGTCTTTAGAAACAAGCAATATGAATTTGGTATCGTGGTTTGAAACAAGACTAAATTAGTGGCCAAGGGTTTCAACCAAGAAGAAGGTATCGATTATGAAGAAACCTTCGCTCCTATGGCATAATTAGAAGCTATAAGGATGCTCCTTGCCTATGCTAGTAGTAACAATTTTAAGTTATTTCAAATGGCTATTAAAAGTACTTTTCTTAATGGCTTTATTTTCGAAAAAGTTTATGTTGAACAATCTCCCAAATTTAATAATGATAATCTACCTAATCATGTGTTTAAATTGACTAAAGCTCTCTATGGATTGAAACAAACCCCAAGGGCTTGGTATGAGAGACTTAGCTCATTTCTTATCGAAAATATTTTCTCTAAAGGCAAGATCGATACAAAATTGTTTATCAAAAATTTTGAAAATAATTTTCTTATTATTCAAATTTATGTTGATGATATTATTTTTGGTTCCAAGAATGAATCTCTATGTGAGTCATTTGGTAAAAGTATGAGTCTTGAATTTGAAATGAGTTTGATGGGGGAATTAACCTTCTTTCTAGGCTTACAAATCAAACAACTAAGTAATGATATTTTTCATAGTCAAACAAAATATGCTTTAGATTAGCTAAAAAGGATTAATATGGATAGCTCAAAGGCTATCAATACTCCTATGAGTACCTCCACTAAGTTAGACATTGATGATAGTGGAGAAAGTTTTGATCAAAAAGCTTATAAGGGTATGATTGGAATTTTACTATACCTCATCGCAACTAGACCGGATATCATATTTAGTGTAGGACTTTATGCTAGGTTTTAATCTAATCCTAAGATATCTCATCTTAAAGTAGTTAAAAGAATTCTTATATACCTTAAAGGTACCACTAATCTAGGATTATGGTATCCGAAATCCAAGAACTTTGAACTAATTACTTATGCCGATGTGGATTTTGCTGGATGTAGATTAGATAGAAAAAGTGATTGTGCATTTAAATATCTTGATGTTTGATACATGGAAGTTTTTGACAAATGTATCTCTCACGGATTTCACTCTTATGAATTTTTAATGAGAAATGGGTTTGATGTAATACTTTTCTCACTATGAAGTTTTATTCGTGAATTTCTCCTTTATGTGATACTCCTCTCTCATGAATTCTTCCTTATTCTTCTCATAAAAAATGAAGAAATTTCAATGGATATCTTTTTTTTTTGTAAGTAAAAGTAAATTGATTATATGTAAAGTTTTTACAAATAGCTTTGTCTATACAAGTCATAGACGAAGCCAAGTAACTCATAGAGTGCATATGTGGTAATTATGACTGCACATGCTATAGACTATAACTCCTAACTATAGCCAACAAATAAAATGTATGTCCAGATATGTCAAGACTACCTGTGGGTACAGCCTTTAACATCATACCCAAGATCTTTAGCTAATAGCAAAATTGAATTTGACAAATATATATTTTTCTCTTCGGGTAAAGTACTCCATTTTGAGATCATGCTCCATACATGATCCTAAATCTCTAATAATCTCTATCAAGAGCTGAGCATTGTTTTTGTGTTGATACTCAAAGATTCTGCTACATCTCTCCTTCCACATCCACTAAATAGCGCATTTGAAAGTAACCTTTGCTAGTTGTGTGAGAGGCCCTTTTCTTGAGAAACATTGCATGAGGTCACCTAATTCTTGATGCAAGTTTAGTTACGGCAGCCTATTGAGTTCAAATCGCTAGAGAATCTCCTTCCATATCTATTTAGTATAGTCACAAGCAAAATAGAGATGGTCAACAGTTTCTTCTTGTTGCATACAAAGGAAGCATTGGTTAACATGATAGATACCTCTTCTCTTCATATTGTCTATTATAGGTAGTTTATTAAGAAAGGCCTACAATGTATGTACATAGGGAATATCTCTGTGATCCCGGTCGATCCCATGTCCAACTGCTTGGGATCCACTTGTTTTTTCTTTGTTTGATTTGATTCCATGCGGATGTGGCACTAAATTTGCCATTGTCATGAGGCCAAATAAGTATATCTGAATAGTTGTTCCTAATTAGAATTATTGTGATAGTTAGCCAAAGTGATAATATTACAAGAGAAATAGGATTAGGGAGACACTAGGTACCGTTAGCAATGAACTCGAAAACCTTCCAATCTTTGGGAGCCCTAAGGTCTTTTCATATTCTGTTACCATATAATTGAAATATACTCTTCCCATTTACCCAAGGATCATACCACATATTAGTATTAGTTCTAGAAGAGATTGCATAAGAAATATGTTTGATTAGCCAATTCCTTGCATTTAAGATTTCTTTCCAAGCTATATAGTGGTATGTTCTTGTTGAAATTTTCCAAATTGATTCCTTCAAAAGATACCTAACAGAAACCCAACGTGACCATAAAGAAAATTTATTTTGTAAAAGATGCCACAATTATTGTACCAAACATGCTTTATTCCAATATCTAATATTTCTCAAGTTCAGCCCTTCTTCATCTTTCGGTTTGTAGATGCTGTCCCAATTTACCATATGCATTGCCTTATCATTTGTGCCATTCCAGAAGAAGTTCATTAATAATCGTTCAATATCTTGGAGAAGTCCAACAGGTAGAAGAAATGTATTAGACCAATATATATAGTAAGCGTACAACATCGAACAAATGAGTTCAAGTCGTCCTACTTTTGAAAAAAGCCTATTTTTTCAAGAGGAAATTCTATTCTTTATTTTTTACAGGATAGGCTGACAATGGGTTTTATGAATGCCAGTGGATATGAGTGGGAAACCCATATAAGGAACTGGTAGGCTACCCTTACTAACCCCTATAGTGTGTGCAATAAATTCCTTTTCCTCAATCTAAGGACCCATATAGACTTTACTTTTCACATGATCTAATTGAAGGCCAGAAACCATACCAAAGTCGTTCAGAATAGTAGCCAGGTTCTTCACTGAAGTTGGATCATTCTAGAGAAAGATAAGTAAATCATCTGCAAAAGTTATGTGTGATATATGAATAGAACCAGCATTGGGTACCTTAATGCTGCCCTTCGAAACTGCTTGTTCCAACATACAGTTAAGTCCTTCCATTGCAATAGTAAAGAGATATGGGGAGAGTAGATCACCTTGTCGGATGCCATTCATGCTTCTAGAAAAACCAATAGGTGAGCTATTAAAGAGTATCGAAAACTTTAGAGTTTCTAAGCAACATTGAATCCAATTTACCCATTACTATGGGAAGTTCATATCAAGGAGCATCTTATAGATAAATTTCCTATTAACTGAATCAAAGGCTTTCCATAAATCAGCTTTAAAACATATTTTCATCTCTCTTGCTTTTGAGTGCAGATCCTTGACCAAGTCATTAGCAAGCAGAATATATACTTCTCTGTTTGATGAAAGTAGCCTGATTAAGACTAATGATCTTATGTATTACCTTTTGTATTCTATCTGCCAACACTTTGGAGATAATCTTGTATATAAAGTTGCATAATGATATGGGTCGATAGTTCTCTAGTGAATCTGCCCCTGCATTCTTGGGAATTAAAGAAATAAAAGTGTAATTCATCTCTCTAAGAATATGACCTGAAGAGAAAAAATATTGGCAAGCCTTAATCACATCATTACCAATAATAGACCATGCAATTTGGTAAAATTTAGCTGGAAATCCATCTGGACTAAGGCTTTTGTGCTTTGGTGACTTAATGACAACTCGTACAATTTCGTCATCTGTAATTGAGGTATTGAGGATTAAAATGATATCCGAATCAAGCTTTCTAATTGCTCCACATGAAAGTTATTAGGTTGCATTGCTTGATTAAAGAATAAAAAAATCACTCAATATATGCTTTAACCTCATCTAAATTCTCAATAAGATTACCATATTTGTCTCTGCATTTTCTGATGTGATTAACGGCCCTTCGAGTAGCAATGGAAGCATAGAAAAACTTAGTATTGGAATCCCCTAGAGTAAGCCAATGCTGTCGAGACTTCTACTTTGTAAAACTTTTCTCCTGCTTTAAGGCTTGTATGAAGTTATTTTTAGCTTGTCTCTTTGTAGATGAGATTCTCATCTTGTGGCTGAAGTTGTAGCTCATGTTGCATTGCTATTAGTTCCTTTCTGCAAATTTGAACCTGGGTGGTAATATTTCCAAAGGTGTTTGTATTCCACTCCTTATGTGCTGCTTTATAGACTTTGAGCTTTTGACATAAGATCTAAGGTGGCTAACCATGTGTATTAATATTCCAAGTTGATCTGATGATATCAAGGAACTGAGGATAAGTACTCCACATGTTAAAGAATCTAAATGGTTTCTTGCCTCTGGGTGTTGCTTTGTCTACGTGTATATATATTAAAGAATGATCATAAAACAATGATGAATAATACTCATGAAGTGAATCAGGGTAAACTGTTAACCATTCTTAATTAATCAAACACTTGTCTAGTCGAGCCATTATTTTTCTGTTAGTAGCACCTTGATTACTCCAGGAGAACCAATTGCCCATAGATTTCATATCAATCAATGTGGTAGTGTATATGTAATCATTAAAACTTTGAAGCTGACTTTCGGAAAGCTGTCTACCCCTCACTTTTTCATTTGTGTATCGAACAGTATTAAAGTCACAAAGAACAATCCAAGATATATTAAGACAGTCGTTTGCAATATTAGTCAGATCAGTCCATAGTATATTTCTTTCTTGCATACTGTTTGAAGCATATATACCAGTGAAATTGAATTGATAGCCATTCTTTTTGTCCTCCACCATAAGATGGATAAATTGATTAGTAGCATAAATAAACCAAGCATTAATAGAGTTAGGATGCCATATGACCCATATTCTATCAAATGTTTCACTAGAGTCATTGGTAAACAGTTCTGCATCCAGCCATATTAAATTCTTTTGAGCAAGAGCACGCGATTGTTTAATTTTTGTTTCCATGAGAATAGCAATATCACATGGGGCAGACTTTATTATTGTATTGAGCTCTCGATATTTTTCAGGCTTATTAAATCCATGAACATTCCAGCAGATTATCTTCATCAGAAATAAAACAAATGGAAAAGGGAGTAAGGTATTCATCCTATGACTTTGAATGGATAGTACCATCCTTTTTCTTATCCTTAAGGTTTGCATTTTCCTCTCACACAATATCCTTACATTTTAAGGCTTTATTCCTATATTTATCCACTTCATTCACAGCTAGCAAATGTTTAAACTTTATACCTTGAGTCAAGTAGTCTGATTATTGAGGTGCAATATCCCGATTAGTGTGGTTTGTTGGGGCATGAGATAGTTGAGGTAGAATATCCTTGCTAACAAGGTTTATTTGGGCTTGAGTTTGTTGTGGTAGAATTTCCTTACTAGCGATGTTTATTAGTGCTTGAGTTTGTTGAAACACAAAGTCTTGGTTGGCACGATGAGTGGATATTGGAATTCCTATTATGGACGGATATGATAATATAGTAAGAGATGACGTTCCTGACTTCTGCTTCTCCTGTCCATGAGTACCATGGGAAACTTCTGTTGTGGAAGGCTCCAACATTATAGGAAGAGATAAAGTTTTTAATTTATCCTGTCTACAGTGCTGTTCTTGCGAGTTGGAATGCTCACTCGTCTTCTTCACCATCGGTCTACTACCACTGGAGGAGGCTCGCCTAGTTGCTTAGGCGCCTAATGTGGCCGATAGATCTTATTAATCGGTTTTGGAGTTTGCTGACAAGCTCCATTTGCATGACCAAAAGATAAGCAACTCTAACATCGTTGTGACTTCCAAGAATATGAGACATGAACCTTACGAGTGTTCCAATCAAGATCACGATAAAAAACCTCATTAGGGAGATCTTTGTCGGAAGAAACCAGTACACATGCTCGTCCAAATGCTAATCTCGTCTACACATTTGTTGCTTTGTCAATGTAGAGTGGTTGTCCCAAAGTGCTGCATAACTTTGTAATAAAACGTCGACTCCAAAGATGTAGAGGAAGACCTTGAAAGGATACCTATAATGTAATAGACTGTAAGCTATCTAACTCCAAATGGACATCAAGAGACCAGCGTCGTAGAATCATTGGATGGCCACGAATAGTCCAGAACCCTTCAAGGACCCATTGCAAATCTTCTTTAGAGTATAGCTTGCAAACAAAGAATCCGTTCTCCAGCATATGAAGATCAAATGCTGATATTCCCCATCGAGTTTTAATAAATGAGGATAGTGGGAAACAGGATGTCTTGAGACCAACCATATAGCCAATAATCACCATAGACCATGTCTCAATTAGCTCTGCTGAATCAGTAATCGTATACAACAATCTTCTTATCAGCCTGAACTTTCAGAGTAAAGAATTCCAAGCTTAGATATGAACTTCCAACCGAATCCTTGAAGAGGCTAGTCCAAGGCCAAGGGTGTTGAATCTCGAATTTTGATGATGAAACTAATTGATTGTGTTTAGATGTTTAACTGTATTTTGAGTGATGTAGGTCTACTCGATCAGGATTAGACAGTTGACGCAGGAGGAATTGACGTTGCGCCGGAGGAGATCACGTTAGGATATTGGATGGTAGAAGGCTTCGGATGTCGGGCATCGGGCCAAGGAGAGCGGAATTGCACCAAGGATATCGGGGTTGCGGAGGTCAACCACCGATTGGGCAATAAGTCGCAAGAGAGTACGATGCGTTGAAGAATCGGATGAAGCGCCAACCAATGACGTGCCGGGCAGCAAAATATCAATTCGCGTTGTAATAATTGTCTAGATAGGAGTAGAGTTTTAGTTTGTGTGTGCAGGAATAACTACGATAATGACAAAGACATAAAGCGAAACAAGTGTCGGAGTCAAGCGCGAAGGATTTGTTGAGAGTTCGAGAGTTCGACGGAAGTTCGAAGCTTCATCGGGAAAGCTGTCGGAACTAGCCAAGAATGAGTAGGGAGCTTACCGAAGGGTTTTTCGGTAGCTCGTCGGAAGGTTCGTTGGAAGTTCGCGGAGTTCACCGAGAAAGATCGAAGCTTGCCGAAGAAGCTCATTGGAACTCACCAAGATCAGATCGTGAAGTCTAGGAGCTTGCTGGGAGTCCGCATAATGGTTTCCGAGAGTTTATCGGAAGACCGTCGAAAGTTCGCTGGAAGCTCGCCGGAAGAAGTCTTGACTTATGGACTTTGTAATAGCTTAGAAAATGTCTTTAAATCCATAGTTAGCATGTTAATTAGGGTTAGGATTAGTTATTAATCCTATAACCCAAGTAGGGGCCAATTGGGCCCGAGTTCAGACTGGTTTGGGCCAAGTTTGGAGCCCAACTAGTGAGCTGAAACACTGTAGGCGGTGGCACCGCCAGATTAGGCAGTGGCACTGCCCAGAACCTGAGAACTGGGCGGTGGCACCGCTGGACTGAGCGGTGGCACCGCCCAGCACCCGAGAGATCGGGCGGTGGCACCGCCACTGACAGGCGGTGGCAACGCCAGCCTCGGAAACCCAAGAGAATTCAAATTTTGGAGCCCAAATTTGAATCCTCTTGGGGCCTATAAATACCCCTCAATTCTCAGCTGAGAATACAACCTTTGAGAAGCAAGAGAGTGAGCCAAAAGTCTTAGCAAAGTCTTTAGCAAGTGGATGTAGGTCATTTTGACCGAACCACTTTAAAACTACTGTGTTATCTGGTTTGCATCCTAATCTTGCCATTTACATACTGCAAATTTCTTTACTTAGTCATTACGCTTCCATACGTCTCTAAGTTTTCAAGCTTCCAAATCGGTTCTCATTGATATTGTTTGTTATCGTGCGAAAGATTTTTCCGAAACCGAAGTTTTAATCCGCTGCACTAATTCACCCCCCCCCTCTTAGTGCCACTCCGATCCTAACAGAGGGTCACTGGAAATGAGAGCAAGCTACCGCAATCTAGAGCGCAACCTGCTTCGATACTACTTCATCGAAGGAGCATCTCTTTGGAGTGAATATGGTGGAGGAGCAACTTGAGAGGTAAGGGTAGGGAATCTCACCATCGTATCTACCCTCCCGCCACCGTCACCAGCCCTAGGGGCCATCGCTGCCGTGTCTGATCCCTCCTCTGGTCGCCACAATAATACCATCGCCATAGGGAGATGCCGCCACTACAAGAGTCCGATCACTGCTACAGTATCGTCGCCCTAGGGAGAAGCCGTTGTAGGAGTTTGATCATCGCTACAGCACCGTTGCCCTTAGGAGAAGCCGACGCTGCAAGAGTCTGATCTCCACTACAGTATCACCACCCTAGAGAGCAGGCTATCGCTGCAGGAGTCTGATCACCACTACAATACCATCGGCATAGGGAGAAGCCGTCGCTACAGTAGTTAGATCCCTTCTCTGATCACTACTACATTACCGTCGCCCTAGGGACACCTGATCGCCACACCAGTACCATCACCCTTGGGAAAAAGCCGACGCTGCAGAAGTCAGATTGCCCTAGGGAGATCTGATTGTCGCTATAGTACCGTCACCCTAGGGAAAAAGCTAATGCTGCAAGAGATCAGATCACCACTACAGTACCGTCGCCCTAGTGAGATCTGATCGTCGCTATAGTACTGTCGCTGCTATAGTACCATCACCGTTAGGGAGATCTGATCGCTGCTATAGTACCTTTTCCCTTGGAAAAAGCTGACGCTATAGGAGATCAGATCGCCGCTAAAGTACCATCGCCCTAGGGAGATCAGATCGCTGCTACAGTACCGTCGCCTTAAGGAGATTTGATCGCTACTAGAGTACCATCGCCACTAGGGAGATATGATCGTCGCTACAGTACCTTTTGCATTCTATCTACCAATACTTTGGCGATGATCTTGTATATAAAGTTGCATAATGATATGGGTCCAATGGATATCTTAATCCTTGAAAGATGAATTTTCATATGTGATAATTATTTGCAAGATTTGGGATTTGATTTTATATGGATATCTCGATCTTTTTAATGAATCCCTTTTCTTTGTCAAAATGAAAGCATGTTTTAACAAAAACTTATTTATCATTTTTTACTTGATTCAAATCATTTCACAAATTTAGTTCTTAATGGATTCCCTCCTTACCTTCTTTTCTCTTCTTCATGCAAAATGTGATGACAAAGGGGGAGAAGTTGTTGGAATCTATCACTGTAATGTTAATAACATTTAATGATGAGAACTTTTGAGTATGAAACTTGCTTGAATTTTTTTACCACACTTGAATTGTTGAATTGTTCTCCTTTTTATTGATGACAAAGGGGGAGAAATAATACCAAAATGTGGTAATTGATGACAAATGTATGCAATATATTTCATCATAAATACTTGAAATGTTTGCTTGATAAATTTCTTTCATTATGATATAATATCTATAGCTTATCTTGCTATTTTATAATTGATATCTTGCCATAGAATAATAAATTGCTATCTTTGTCATCTTTTATATTTGAAATATCATACTTGAAAATGGATATCATGACTTAACATCAAACTTGGCATCGTATTTTGAGAATGTTAGATCATGATAGGAATCATGATGTGAATGTTGATAAGTTTAATGAACTTATCTTATCAATTTGTTTCTTGAATTCAAAAGCCTTGAATTCAAGAATGTCTTTTCTCAAGTATGACATATAGATAGGGGGAGTTAAGGTTAACTCTGTCATCAATTGATTGTAATCATAAAAAAGGGAGAGATTGTGGAATCTCAGATTTTAATGATGAAGTCAATTGTAAATTGTTTGATCTAATCTATATTTTGAGAAAAGTGTGCAGGACTAACTATGATAGCAGTAAGACATAAAGTAGGTGTTGTGCCGGAGTCAAGATCGAGATCTCATTGGGAGTTCGAGAGTTCGTCGAAAGTCTGGACGTTTATCGGAAGTTCTGCCGGAACCAGCCGAAAAGTCCTAGAGCTTGCCAAAGAAGCTCCTCAGAACTTGCCGAGTAGATCATCATAAAGTCCAGGAGCTTGTCGGGAGTCTACTAGAACATTGCCGAGAGTTCGTCGAATGTTCGCCGGAAGTACGCCAAAAGCTCGCCGGAAGAGCAATTGACGCACCGGAACAAGAAGTGTTGTGATTATGTCTTAATTATCGTAGTTAGAGTGAAAATTAAGTTAGAATTGAGAGATAATCTCACTAATTTAATTAGGGACCAACTATGCCCTTAATAGGGTTGAATTGGGCCGAATTAAGCAGCTAATTCAACCCCTGAAAACATGGCCAGCGGTGGCACTACTTGGAAAGCAGTGCCCTAGGTTATTTAGGCAGTGGTATCGCCCAGACTGGGCGGTGGTATCGCTCATACTAGGGGATGGTACCATTGGCAGTGAATGTTGCCAATGGTGGTACTGCCCCTATTAGCCGGTGGTATCGCACAGTGTCAAACCAACGGCGATAGTACTGCCCAGTAACGGTGGTGGTACTGCCAGTATCCTGGAATCCGAGGATGTGACACATTTTTGCTCCAATTTTGAAGCCATTGGGGCCTATAAAAACTCCACCCTTTTTTACATAAAAGGGCATGAAAGAATTGGCTTAATCTTGAATTCTTGAGTCTTAAAAGTGTTGTAAAAGTGAGAAGAGTTCTCCTCCTTCATCACATAGCCTTGTAACCATCTAAGAAATAGGAGTGAGACTTGTAAGGGTTATCTCCTAAACCCGGCAAAAGGAGAAAGAGCTGTAAAAGGTGGATGGCCTTCGCCTATGGAAGGAAGGCCTTTAGTGGACGCCAATGACCTCGACGAAGGAGGAATCCGAAAGTGGATGTAGGTCATTTTGATCGAACCACTCTAAATTTTGGTTTACCTTTTCATTTGTGCAATTTACATTATTGTAAATCTTCTTAATTTTCTCTTACACTTTTATAAAAGCTTTCAAGTTCAATTTCTCTCCGAAACGGATTAAATCAAAATGATTTTCGTCGGAATCGATTTTAATCTAAACAAAGACTTTTGAAATCGGGAAAGTTTTTCACTGCACTAATTCACCCCCCCTCTTAGTGCCACTCTTGATCCTAATATCATCCATATAACTTGTGCACAACATGCACTCGTAGATATGTATTTGGCTTTGTTTGTAGATAGTGCAATTGAGTTTTGCTTCTTGGAAGACCAAGAGACAAGTGCATGACCTAAAAATTGCAAGTTCTGAATTTATTTTTTCTATCTATTCTACATCCAGCAAAATCCGCATCAGCATAAGCAATTAGTTCAAATTTATCGCATTTTAGATACCATAATCCTAGATTAGTAGTTCCTTTAAGATATCTGAGAATTCTTTTAACTACTTTAAGATGAGATATCTTAGGATTAGATTGAAACCTAGCACAAAGTCCTATACAAAACATAATGTCTGGTCTAGTTGTGGCAAGGTATAGTAAACTACATGTCATACCCCTATAAGATTTTTTATCAAAGCTTTCTCCACTTTCGTCAATGTCTAACTTAGTGGAGGTACTCATAGGAGTGTTGATAGTCTTTGAACTATCCATATTAAACCTTTTTAGCTAGTCTAAAGCATATTTTGTTTGACTAAAAAAAATACTATTACTAAGTTGTTTAATTTGTAAGCATTAAAAGAAAGTTAGTTCACCCATTAAGCTTATTTCAAACTCTTGGCTCAAACTTTTGGCAAATGATTCGCATAAAGATTCATTTATAGAACCAAAAATAATATCATCAACATAAATTCGAATAATAAGAAAATTATTTTTAAAATTTTTAATAAATAATATGGTATCGACCTTGCCATTAGAAAAATTATTTTGAATAAGAAAGGAGCTAACTCTCTCGTACCAAGCCCTTGGGGCTTGTTTCAATCCATAGAGAGCTTTAGTCAATTTAAATACATGATTAGGAAAATTATCATTCTCAAATCCGGGAGGTTGTTCAACATATACTTCTTCGGATATAAATCCATTAAGAAAAGCACTTTTAACATCCATTTAAAATAACTTAAAATTATTACTATAAGCATAGGCAAGGAGCATCGTTACGGCTTCTAATCGTGCCACAGGAGCGAATGTTTCTTCATAATCAATGCCTTATTCTTAGTTAAAACCCTTGGCCACTTATCTAGCCTTGTTTCTAACCATGATACCAAATTCATCTTGTTTGTTTCTAAAGACCCATTTAGTACCGATAACTAAATGGTCATTTGGCTGAGGAAGAAGCTTTTATACCTCATTTCTCTCAAATTGATTCAACTCTTCTAGCATTGCAATAACCTATGAATCTTTCAAGGCCTCGTCAATGTATTTAGGTTCAATTTGGTAGGGAAAAGCAGCGTTGGCACAAAAATTCTTAAGAGAAAACGAGTTTGAACCCCTTATGATGTGTCTCCTATGATTAGCTCCTTAGGATGAGCATCTATATACTTTCATTTATTGGATAAGGATGTTTCGGAAGAAGATGCATCCAAGTTGCTAGATAGAGAAAGAGTTTCATTTAAATTCAAAGCATCCAAATTAACATCATCATCAAAATCATTTTTTTTAACTTCAGAAACTTCATTAAACACAACATGAATAGACTCTTCTATAACCAAAATTCTTTTGTTAAAAATACGAAAGCCCTTAGAAATTGAAGAATAGCCAAGAAAAATCTCTTTATTGGATTTTGCATCAAATTTGCCTAAGGTATCATTTTCATTCAAGATAAAACATTTAGAACCGAAAAATTTGAAATATGAAACATTAGGTTTTTTGTTGTTCCACAATTCATAAGGAGTTTTAGAAAGTAATGGTCTTACTAGAACCCTATTCATGATATAGCATGCCGTATAGACGGCTTCGGCCAAAATATTTAGGTAGGCTATATTCGTTCAATATGGTTCTTGTCATTTCTTGTAAATTTCTATTTTTTCTTTCTACTACTCTATTTTGTTGAAGATTTCTTAGAGTAGAGAAATTATGGTTGTATCCATTAGATTCACAAAAATCTTGAAAATCATGGTTTTGAAATTCACCACCATGATCACTTCGTATTGATGAAAACATAAAAACCTTTTCATTTTAAATAAGTTTATAAAACTTAGAAAAATACTTAAAGCAATCACTTTTGTATGCCAAGAAGTAAGTCCAAGTGTATCTACTATAATCATTTACAATGACAAAGGCGTATTTGCTACCTCCTAGACTTGATATAGCAATTGGTCCAAACAAGTCCATATGGATCAATTGCAATCGTCTAGAGGTGCTTATTTGGTTCTTGGTTTGAAACTATCTTTTATTTGTTTTCCTAGTTGACAAGCATTACACACATTGTCTTTAACGAACTTTATGTGAGGAATTCCTCTTGCAAGTCCTTTAAATAAGATTTGAGAAATTAGTTTCATGCTAGCATGACCAAATCTCCTATGCCAAAGCCAAGCATTGTCATTCAAAATAGAAAAGCACATTTCAATACAAAGATCATCAATGTCGATAGTTTATATTAGGATCAAGAGCATTAAGAGGGGGAATTAGTGTAGTGGAAAACTTTCGACGATTTAAAACGACGTTCATACGATAAAAAAGATTTCGGTAAGAAAGCCGATTCGAAAATCATTTTAACTTGTGATCAAGCGAGATGTAGTTAAAGTAAAGATATAGAGACAATTTGCAGTTAAGATAGAGAACAGTATGTAATTGTGGGATCTTTTGCAAAACAAATGTCTGGTACAGCAATTGTGGGATCTTTTGCAAAACAAATGTTCCTTATGGTCACATTGGGTTTCTGCTAGGTATCTTTCAAAGGAATCAATCTGGGAAATTTCAACAAGAACATACCACTCTACAGCTTGGAAAGGAATTTTAAAGGCAAGGAATTGGCTAATCAAACACATTTCTTATGCAATCTCCTCTGGAACTAGTACTAATATGTGGTACGATCCTTGGGTGAATGGGAAGCGTATATTTCAATTATATGGTGACAGAATACGAAAAGATCTTGGGGCTCCCAAAGATTGGAAGGTTTCCGAGTTCATTGCTAACGGTACCTGGTGTCTCCCTAATCCTATTTCTCCCGAAATGTTATCACTTTGGCCGACTATTATAGCTATTCCAATCAGGAACAACTCTTCAGATATACTTATTTGGCCTCATGATAATGGCAAATTTAGTGCCACATCCGCATGGAATCAAATTAGGCAAAATAATAACAAGTGGGTCCCAAGCAGTTGGACATGGGATCGACCGGGATCACAAAGACATTCCTTATGTACATGGCAGGCCCTTCTCAATAAACTACCTACAATAGACAATATGAAAAGAAGAGGTATCTATCATGTTAACTGATGCTCCCTTTGTATGCAATAAGAAGAAACTGTTGACCACCTCTATTTTGCTTGTGATTATACAAAATGGATATGGAAGGAGATTCTCCAGCGATTTGAACTCAATAGACTGCCGCAACCAAACTTGCACCAAGAACTAGGCGACCTCATGCAATGTTTCTCAAGAAAAGGGCCTCTCACACAACTTACAAAGGTTACTTTCAGATGCGCTATTTGGTGGATGTGGAATGAGAGATGTAACTGAATCTTTGAATGTCAACACACAAATAATGCTCAGCTATTGAAAGAGATTATTAGAGACTCAAGATCCTATATGGAGCAAGATCTCAAAACAGAGCACTTTACCTAAAGAGAAAAAGATATTTTTATCAAATTTAATTTTGCTATTAGCTAAAGATCTTGGGAATGATGCCAAATTATGTACCCACAGGTAGTTGTGATATATCTGGATAAACATTTTCTATGTTGATTATAATTAGGAGTTATAGTTTACAGCATGTGTAGTCATAACTATCACATTCGCACTCTATGAGTTACTTGGCTTTGTCTATGACTTGTATAGATAAAGCTATTTGTAGAAACTTTACACATAATCAATTTACTTTTACTTACCAAAAAAAAAGAATGTAATTACAAACTGAAATACGACGTTTGTATTATAAAAGCGATTTCGGTATGAAAGCCAATTCGGAAGTTGCTTTAACTTAGATTAGGTGAAGTGCAGTTAAAGTAAAGCTAAGGAGATAGTTTGCAGTTAAGATAGAGAACATAAAATAAATGCAAACCGAGATTTAGAGTGGTTCGATCAATCTTGATCTACATCCACTTTTGGTTTCCTCTTCTGATGAGGTCACCGACGTCCACTAGAGGCCTTCCTTTAAAAGGCGAAGGCCAACCACCCTTTTACAGTTGCACTCCTTTCGACGTTCTTAAGAGATAACCCTTATAGAATTTCTCTCCTCTATTGAAAGATCAAAACTTGGAAGAAAAGAGAAAAAAGAACTTCTAGCCTTTACAGCACTTTTGAGCTCTAAAATCACAAAGTAAGATCAAGCTTTCGGTGCCCTTTCATGTAGGAAAGGGTGGGGTATATATAGGCCCCAAACTGGTTTGAATTTGGAGCTAAAAAATGTCACCTCCCTGATTTCCGGGGTCCTGGCGGTACTACCGCCAGACTGGGCGGTACGACCGCCTAGCAACTCGGAGACTGAGCCTCTAGGCGGTGCCACCGCCTAATAGGGGCGGTTGCACCGCCTAGTCTCACTCGGAGATTGAGCCCAAGCGGTGCCACCGCCTAACCTGGGCAGTTGCACCGCCCAGCTTTCTTGGGAGACCATCTCCTGGGCGGTGCCACCGCCTAGCAAGAATTCTGGTCTGAATGGGCTGATCTATTCGGCCCAATTTGGGTCTATCAATGGCCCAATTGCCCCCATATTAAGTTAATGGGATCACTTCCCATTCGTAACTTAATCTACATACTAATTACGATAAGACATTTACTGCAACTTGCTTCGGTGCGTCAATCGCTTCTTTCGGTGAGCTTCCGATGAACATCCGACGAACCTTCGACGATGCTTCGGCGGACTTCCGGCAAACTCTTGGACTTGCAATGATCCACTTGGCAAGTTCTGACGAGCTTCTTTGGCAAGCTCCAGGACTTCTCGAATTTTCCCGCAGAACCTCCGACGATCGTCCGGACTTCCGTCAAACTCTCAAACCCCCAACATGATCATGGTCTTGACTTCGGCGCAACTCTTGCTGCATGTCTTACTTTCATCGTAGTTAATCATACACATGTAAAACAAAACTTCGATCGAGACAATTAATCCTAAGCAATTAACCAAGTTGTCCAGCATGTCATTGGTCCCTCGACGCTTCGTCCGATTATTCAGTGCATCGTCCTCTCTTGTGGCCTATTGCCCAATCGGCCAATTGATTCTACAACTCTGATATCCTTGGCACAATGCCCGCTCTTCTTGACCTGATGCCCGAGTCCACGGCTCGAAGCCTTCTATCGATGCGTCGACCGATCCACCGGCCCGACGTCCAATCTTCTTACATGTTCCTCCGACACAACATGATTTTTCCTACTTTAATTATCTCATCCTGATCGAAGCATCCTGCGTCACTCAAAACATAGATTAAAACATAAACACATTTATTAATTGGTTTCATCGTCAAAATACGAGATTCAACAATCTCCCCCTTTTTGATGATGACAACCAATTGATGATGGAGTTAAACTTAACTCACGAAGTTTAAATAAACTCCCCCTATCAATATGTCATATTGATAGAACTTTGAATTCAAACTGAATTCAAGTCATTGCAATATTCATCATGAATACTTGCAAGACGTCATCATGAACTTATGCATAACATCATATTTCTCCCCCTTTGTCATCAACAAAAAGGAGAAGTCCACCTTTAATGTGTTTGTAGTATTATTTCAACTTATTGCATGAAAAACATAATATCAAGTTTTATCATCATGCAGTTTTGAAGCTAGAAAATTTACATCATGCTTAGAACATTCAAGCTATCAAGTTTTAGATATGCAAGTTTTACAACAAACAAGATAGCACTTTTGCTTCTTTTGAGATAGCAACTTCTACATCGTGCAAGCTAGCAAATTAGAGATATTCAAGAAGGCAACTCTTGCTTCTTGAAATATGTAAATTTTGTCAACTTTACTAGATACGCAAGTTAGCATGTTTTGCTTCTTGAGATAGGCAAGATAGCACTTTTGTAATTTTTGTTTCTTAAGATGTTCAAGATAGCAAGCTCTACATCTTGCAAGCTAGCAATGTTACAATATTTTAGAACATACAAGCTAGCAATTTAGAGATGTTCAAGAAAGCAACTCTTGCTTCTTGAAATATGCAAGTTTGCTAGATGTGCACGTTAGCATAATTTGCTTCTTCTTGAGATTTCAAACGAGCAATTATCGGTGATGTTCAAGATAATAATTTCTTCTCTTTTGAGAAGTGCAATTTTTGCTTTTGTCTTGAATTATGCAAGCTAGCTAATTTGCCTCTTTTCATGATGTCCACGCTAGAAATTCTTACTCCCCCTTTGTTATTGTCAAAAACAGGGAAGACCCTTATATCAATTTTCAGATTATGACAAAGGTAAGTATCTATCTTATTTGTGCATCATTATATATTCAAATTAAAACATATACAATTTTAAAAACCTTATTTTTCATGCACGATATCGAAAAATAAATCAATCATCATTAATGAGCATATCATACATAATACTCAAACATTAAAATTTTTAGCATTTATCAACATGTTGATCATGATACCAAACATTCATCATTTAAAGAATTC
The DNA here is from genome assembly GCA_900464855.2 of Musa schizocarpa. Taxonomy (NCBI): domain Eukaryota; kingdom Viridiplantae; phylum Streptophyta; class Magnoliopsida; order Zingiberales; family Musaceae; genus Musa; species Musa schizocarpa. The sequence continues at coordinate 25,828,413 of LS990918.1, forward strand.
ACAATACACATCATATGCAATACATCATGTACATCATTGTCATAAGTATTGCATGTATAATTTCAAATTCATGAATATTTCATCATTGCTTGCATCATACCAAATCATAAAATATAAAATCATTATTAATGAATGATTCCAAATCATCATTTATTTCACATCATGATGGTACCAATTTTGTAAATTACATCTTACTATGCATGATTGAAACTTCTTATTTGTATACATCAAAACAAATTAATGAATATTTCATATATTCATATCATCACATAAGGAATATCAAGAAGAATTATTAGGTGATGAGATGTATTTCATTCATTCAAAGAATTTTACATAACAAAATTGAAGTCATGAGCCTTAAAAGATGTCATGAGAGAACATATAAACAATCTTGATTTATAAAATGAATACTCAAGTTATCATTTCGAAAAATCAAAAGAAATCATGATTTATTTTAACAAATCTCCTCTTAAATAAATAACATAAAAAATTCTTAGGAGATCATGAAAACGATAGAATTCATTCAATCTTATAAGAGAACAAGATATTAATTCATGCATATAAAATCTTGATTTAAGCATAAGAAATCCCAATTTATAAATTTCAAAATATCAAGATATAGCTCATTTAAATCATCAAATCAAGATCAATAGATTTTCAAAAATGAATTGTTAGTATCAAGAAAATCCGAAAATAAAATTTAACACTTTCATGCATTCGTTTTGCCATATGTTTTTCAAATACACTCATGAAAATAACACATGCTTATCATTATGTATAACTTAAAATCTCAAGCATAAAATTGTCAATCATGGTATCAAAATATTTAATATTACATCATTATGCATTTCTTCAAACATGATTTTAATTAATCAAAATCGAGAAATAACAATGGAAATCAACATGATACACATTATTACTTCTTAACCACATATAACATGATATTAAACTTCTTAATACTTTCATTAAGACATCAAGCATGGTTTTAATGAAAATAAAAAATAATCAAGATACACATTTTTTCTTCTTAAGAAAAACATACATATGATCATTAGATTTAAATCTAACATTTTATTCCATTAACATAAAACATATAATTTTCATTATTATTTTTAAAATTATGAGCATGATCATATTCTTGCATTTTCATTTTATTTTAATATATAATTTTCAAGAAAAATAATTATTCTAAAAAAGAAAATGCATCATGGAAAACATCAAGTAATTTCAAAATAAATTATGGGGGTGTTGATTACCTCATTGTTGAATGTCGTTAAGGCGTAGTTTGCCACCTCGCCTTTATTGATTTTCTTCTTATCTTCGGAGGAGCTTGATTCATCCCAATTTTTTATCTTATTCTTGTTTTCAAAGCAAGTAGTTTCGTTCTTTTTACTTTTTAATTTTGTTTCATTTGTAGTTTAAGTTCACCATCACTTGAGCTTATGCTTGAGTGGTCTTCAAATGTTCTATGTCCCAAATCCTTCCTGTTCTTTGGAAGGTTGTTTTGTTCATCATGTTCATCATGTGCATTGTGCACCATTTCATATGTCATCAATGAATCGATAAGTTCTTCAAGTGGAAAAATATTTAAATCTTTTGTTTCTTGTATTACCATTACTTTTGATTCCCAAGCTTTAGAAAGTGATCGTAAAACTTTACTAACAAGTTCAAAATTCAAGAAACATTTGCAAAGAGCTTTTAAACCATTGACAACATCTGTAAAACATGTGTACATGTCAATAATGGTTTTGCTCAGCTTCATTCGAAAAAGCTTGAAATCATGCATCAAAAAATTTACTTTAGATTCTTTGACACTACTTGTGCCTTCGTGTGTGATTTTAAGAGTTTGCCAAATATCGAAAGTCATTTTGCACAAAGAAACCCGATTAAACTCTATTTTATCTAAGGTGCAAAATAGAGCATTCATAGCTCTAGCATTTAAAGAAAAAGTCCTCTTCTCCAAATCATTCCAATCTTTCATTGGAAGAGAAGACCTTTTAAAATTAGATTCGATAATGTGCCATAAATTCAAATCCAACGAAAGCAAGAAAACTCTCATTCGAGTTTTCCAATAAGTGTAGTCCGTCCCATTGAAAAAGGGAGGACGAATGAGAGAGTGACCCTCTTGGTTGCCGTAAAGAGCCATTTCTCTTAGGTGTTAATCCAAGTGAGAAATAACAAGGCTCTGATACCAATTGTTAGTAACAAGAGCACTAAGAGGGGGGGGGGTGAATTAGTGCAGCGAAAAATTTTCGACGATTTAAAATGACGTTCGTACGATAAAAACGATTTCGGTAAGAAAGCCGATTCAGAAATAACTTTAACTTGCGATCAAGCAAGATGCAGTTAAAGTGAAGATATAGAGACAGTTTGCAGTTAAGATAGAGAACATAATGTAATTATAAACCGAAATATGACGTCCGTATGATAAAAGTGATTTCAGTATGAAAGCCGATTTGAAAGTTGCTTTAACTTAGATTAAGCAAAGTGCAGTTAAAGTAAAGCTATGGAGGCAGTTTGTAGTTAAGATAGAGAATAGAAAGTAAATGCAAACCGAGATTTAGAGTGATTCGGTCAATCTTGACCTACATCCACTTTTGGCTTCCTCCTCCTTTGAGGTCACCGACATCCACTAGAGTCCTTCCTTCAATAGGCGAAGACCAACCACCCTTTTATAGTTTCACTCCTTTTTATTAGGATCAAGAGCACTAAGAGGAGAGGGGGGTGAATTAGTGCAGCGGAAAACTTTCGACGATTAAATTTGTGTTTGTACATTGAAATCCGATTTTGATGTAAAAGTCATTTTGTGCAGATAATAACTTTGAAAGCTTATGGAAACATATTTAAAGTAAAGTAAGGAAGGCAGTTTATAGTTAAGATAAATAGCACAAAGGAAATGCAAACTAGATTTTAGAGTGGTTCGGTCAAATGTGACCTACATCCACTTTCGGCTTCCTCCGACGACGAGGTCACCGACATCCATTATAGGCCTTCCTTCAATAGGCGAAGGCCAACCACCCTTTTACAGTTTCACTCCTTTTGACGGGCTTAGGAGACAACCCTTACAAAATTTCTCTCCTCTCTTGAAAGATCAAAACTTGGAAGAAAAGAGGGAGGAGAACTTCTAGCCTTTACAACACTTTTAAGCTCTAAAATCATAGAGAAATATCAAGCTTTCGGTGGTTTGGGTTACCCTTTCATTGCTGAAAGGGTGGGGCATTTATAGGGCCCAAACCAGTTTGAATTCCAAGCTCAAAACTGTCATCTCCCGGAATTCCGGGGTCTGGCGGTTGCACTGCCTAGCAGAGCTCGGAGACTGAGCCTTTGGGCGGTGCCACCTCCTATCTGGGGTAGTTGCACCGCTTGTCAGAGCTTAGAGACTAAGCCTCTGGGTGGTGCCACCACTTGACTGGGGCGGTTGCATTGCCTAGTCTCGCTCGGAATTTGAGCCCAAGCGGTGCCACCGCTTGACTAGGGCGGTTGCACCACTTGGCAGAGCTCGGAGACCGAGCTCAGGTGGTTCCACCGCCTGTCGGGCGTGGTTGCACTGCCCAGCATAGCTCGGAGACTGAGCCCTAGGTGGTGCCACCATTGGCCAAGAAATCTGGGTCCGAATGGGCTGATCCATTCAGCCCAATTTGGGTCTGTCAAGGGCCAATTGCCCCAAGATTAAGTTAATGGGATCACCTCCCATTTCTAACTTAATCATCGTGTTAACTATGATATTTCTTAAGACATTTACTGCAGCTTGCTCTGGTGCATCAATCGCTTCTTCCAGCGAGCTTCCGGCGAACTTCCGTCGATCATCCGATGAACCCTCGATGATGCTCCTACGGACTTCCGGTAAAATCTTGGACTTGCGACGATCCACTTAGCGAGTTCTAACAAGCTTCTTTTGGCAAGCCCCTGGACTTCTTGGATTTGTTCCCGTAGAATCTCCGACGACCGTCCGGATTTCCGTCGAACTCTCGATCTGTAACATCCCCCATTTTTGAAAATTTAGCAAAAGGTTTGTTTGTAAAAATAAAGATTATTTAATAATTATTTTAGGTTAAATGATATTATATTAAAAGTTTAAGGCTAGGGACTTAAGAGTAAATATTAGAAGTTTGATATAATTTATGAAAGATTCATATTTAAGTTAAAAAAAAATAGTGGACATGTGTCACAAGCTAACCTAATGGTGCCACTTATGTTTACTCTAAAGATGACACCTAGCCCCTTTCATGCATGCATGACACCTTGCAACTTTTGCATTAGCCAAAACCCAAAAAAAAATAGAACTAGATGAAAGGTTAAAGAAAACAAACCTGAAGAGTTGCAGCCAACGTGAGTTTGAGAAGAGAGGGGAAGAAGAAGAAGAAGAATAAGAGGAAGAAGAGCTTAAGTTTTTTCATCAATTTTCCCACATTTCAGATTCAAATAATTTTAAGACAAGTATTCTAACCCCATCCTACAGTAACCTTAATCTCTGTTTCCATTTTTATTCTGCAACATTTGTTTTGATACAAAGCAATGAATCTATAATTTTTCGGTAATCTGACCTCTATGCAATATTTCGATCATAACATTTTGTAATAAACTCTGATTTAGACAAACCTATTCCATTTGAAAGTAGATAAAATAATCTTTATTTTGATACTGAAATCGAATGATTTGGAGTTTAAATGCCTACTAAGACTTCTATTTAAATTAACCCTACAGATTCTACAAAACAGGGACTGAAATTTCTGACCGCTTGTTGTTTAACTGGTTATAACTTTCTACTTTGAACTCAGATTCATACAAAGTATGATTTATTCGTAGCTAAACTCCAAATGCTTTCTGAATATTACTAATTTGAAATTTTTGGAGTACAATTGCTAACTGAAACATCTGCTTTCATCAACCCTATGGATTCAGTAAAATAGAGCTAATATTTTCAGACCTTTCGTTCCGAAAGTATCTGTAACTCCCTATTGTAAATTCTAATTCTTGTAAACTTGATTTGCCTAAAATTAGATTGACAAAGCTTTCTAATAACACCTATTTTATATAAATTGGAGGATAATTGGTTATCCAAATAGTTTATACAATGTTCCTATCAAATTCTGCCAGAATCGAGCTTTGGTCGATTTCGGCAAAAACTCTTACTTAAGTTAAGCTTTACATTATTACCTTAAATTCCTGTATACTTTTATCCTTTATTTATTTGTACATCTGCAGCTATCATCTAAAGTTCATGTTTGCATCATAAAGATTCGTCACATACATCCCATTGTTCCGCATTTGCTTTCAATATATGCCTCTTCCAGTTTCATTTATTTAGACATTGAATTCATCTAACTTTCTTATTTCAATGGAGCTATATGTGATTTCTTGAAATCCTTGTATGCTCTTGCTTTTGTTTCCTTTCAAATCTGAATACATTTGTGAAGGATTATATTTACATCGTATTGACTCGAAAGGCACATGTATATTTTGTTGTTCCACATATGCTTCCGATATATGCTAATTTTATTGTTCGTACTTTCCCTTTGTACTTTGATGTTTGTGGGATAAATATGAACCTTTGCTAGAAATGGTATAGGGAGTTATGCTTAGAGCCCGCGATGCTTTGCCGGCCCCCTATGACTTCACTCAAACGTGAGTGGATGGAGCTCCCAGACGTGGGAGACTTATGTTTGATGGTCATTCAGAAATGGATGGACCATATTATGTTATGATCCCACTTTACCTTATATATGTTTGATATGATATCCAAAGCTTTGGCTATGTTTCTACGCATGCTTTGGATAAGAATGAACTGAATGCATCGTCATGTGACATTTGAGCTTCTATTCATGTTTCGTTCTTTGATATATTTCTAAAATATTATAAGTCTTTGTTATACCTTGAAATTACCATATGCCATGGATATGCTCCTTATATCAATGATATGCTCCAATTACCCTTCCTCGATTATATGAATAAAACATGCTTCGAACGAAATGACATCGTAATTCTGCATTCAAACAACACATGCTTCTGTTTCATCTTGTATCTCTGCTTTGTATTTTTTATACCTGATTTGTTTGAAAAAAAAAAAAACTGTCCTCTTTGCTTTGGATATGTTAGTCGCTTGCTGAGCTTTATATGCTCACCCCGTTGATTTATAAATTTTTCAAGATAGCTTATCGCTCACTAAAATATGTAGTTTTGGTTGAGGTAGTGGGAAGCTAGAAGATTTTAGGGTAAATCTTTCGTACTTGATGTGTTGATGTTGTATAAGTTCCTTTTGTGTGTATCAATAACAAATCTAGATTGATGTATCCTGTAAATATTTAAAAAGTACCTCTCATGTTATAATTTTGGGAATGTTAAGTTAAAATTATGTAATGAATGATATAAACATGTGGCACATGTTGGTTTTGTAATTGTATAGATTCTCATCACTATGGATTTATGATGTGGTTATGGTTTAGTTAAGTTGCCTTTAGATTTTAAGAATCTTCTAGTGACATGATGTATGATTATAAACTGCACAGGTTTTGTGAATTGTGGATTGTAGAGGTAAATGACTTGAATGTTTTTCTTAGTGACCTCAAATGTGTGATTGGATCCTGGATTGTTTGTTGAATTATAATATTATCAATTTTGAGTTAGGTTCATACGTCTTAAATGAAAATTAAATTTGGGTTAGCGTGATAGAGTGGTATCAGAGCATGGTTTGAGGATCACTGAAATATTTGATATGTTGACGTACAAAATATATTATGGTCTTGTGAACTATAGTGATTGGTGAAAATTTTCTTTGATGCATTTTAGGAATCTAGGATAACGAGGATATTTAGTCCTCCTACTTCATCTGCTTTTGATTAATTAAGTGCGATAAAAGGGTTGATCGGGGATATTAAATCTGAGTTGCGCAATAGAAGCGTGGTGAACCTAGTACATTGGTAGTAGAAAAATGGATGATGCAATTGGAGAAGATATTTGATGTACGAAATTGTTCTGATGATCAAAAGAATTTCTAGTGATCAAGGATAGGAATAGCAAGGACAAGTTTACCAAAAAAAAAAAAAAATATTAGAAATGAATCAGAATGTGATAACAAGAGGGTTAAGACATCATCAATTTGAAAAGGGAAGTCACCACAAAAGATTCAATCCTATGTACGATGCGAGTTAAATTATGAAATAGGTTTGTATTTGTAGGTGACTGGAGCCTATTTTGCTTGTGGAAATTTAGATCATAAAATAAAAAACTACCCTTTGAACAAGAAGAAAGAATCACTGCCTCATAAATCATCAGCCCATGTCAGAGTGTATGTTATCACGGAATATGATTCTAAAGCTTCTGAATTAGTGGTCGAAGGTACTATTCATGTTTTTGAAAGAATGTAAATATTTGTTTGACTATGTGTCTTATCTATGATTTGATTCACAATATTTTACTTATCACATGGGCATTCAACCTAAACCACTGGATTATATGCTATATGTAAATACAGCTATTGGGGATTGTTTGATAACAAACTCGATCTAGTCATCTTGTTTGATTTCTATTGGAGAGCACAAACTTCTTGCTGATTTGGTTTTCCAAGATATTTGGAGTTTTGATATTATACTAAGTATGGATTGACTATCTTCCAATCATATAAGTATAGATTGTTATACAAAATGATCACTTTTTGTATACTAGATCATCCCATCTTTTATTTTGAGAGTATTGGGCATAATTTACCTCCTTGCCTGATGTATTTCTAGATGACTTGCCTAGTTTACCTCCAGATAGAGAGAGTGAATTTACTATTGATTTGGTCCCTAGGACAACCCCAATATCTAAGCCTCCTTACAGAATGACACCACTTGAGCTAGAGGAATTGAAAAAATAACTACAAGAACTATTAAATAAGGGTTTCACCATGGGGTGCTCTGGTGCTATTAGTTAAGAAGGATGGAACATTAAGGCTTTGTATTGATTATAGACAATTGAATCAGGTGACCATCAAAAACAAGTATCCCCTACCCAGAATTGATGATTTGTTTGATCAATTGTAGGGTGCACAAGTATTCTCCAAGATTGATTTAAGGTCAGGTTACTATCAGTTGAAGATCATGAAGGAGGATATTCCAAAAATAGCTTTTAGAACTCAATATGGTCACTATGAATTCTTAGTGATGCCTTTTGGTTTAACTAATGCCCCTACAGCTTTTATGGAATTGATGAATAGGATATTTCAGCCATTCTTGGCCGATTGTGTGATTGTATTCATTGATGACATATTAGTATATTCAAGGAGTAATCAGGAGCATGAGGAACACTTGAGAAATATATTATCCATACTAAGAGAAAAGAAGTTGTATGCAAAGTTCAGTAAATGTGAATTTTGGTTGAATAAAATTGCTTTCTTAGGCCATGTGATTTCAGGGAAGGGTATATTTGTTGATCCAAAGAGAGTGGTGTTAGGATCGGAGCAGCACTAAGAGGGGGGGGTGAATTAGTGCAGCGGATTAAAACTTCGGTTTTTAAAAAATCTTTCGTACGATAAGAGTGGAACTTGACAAGCTTAATCTTGAAAGCGTATTCTTAAATATGCGCAGCAAAAGTAATAAGGAACTAAAGCATATAAGAAGGTTTGCAATAATGTAAATAGCAATAATAAAATGCAAACCAAGGATCACACCGATTTTAGAGTGGTTCGGTCAAATGACCTACTCCACTTTATGAGGCCCCTCTTCAATGAGGCTCCCACCTTCCACTAGCAAGTCTCTTGAAATGGAAGGGTAAATACCCTCTTACAACTCTTTACAAGCGGTTCACTCTCTTACAGATTTTTTTTGAAGAGATGAGGTGAACACTAGCAAATTGAAAAGAAGACAAGCTAACACTTTTCTAAGACCTTTCTCTCAAACTCTTGCTGCTCAAAAAGTTGTAATCTCAGCTGAGATTTGAGGGGTATTTATAGGCCTCAAGAGGATTCAAATTTGGGCTCCAAAATTCAAATCCTCTTTGGGTTCCCCGATCTTTGGCAATGCCACCAGCCAGCAGTAAGCGTGCCACCGCCCAGCATTCGGGTGCTGGGCGGTGCCACCGCCTGGCTCTCCGGTTCACTTGGTTTGGCTTTCTTTTAGCCCAAACCAAATCTGACTTTGGCCCCAGTTGGCCCCTAACCAGGATATAGGCTTATCTTCTTAATCCTAATCCTAATTACAAGTGAACTACATAACAAAACACATCTTAAGCAATTTATTAACCGCGAACGTCAAGTTTTGTTCCGACGAGCTTTCCGACGAACTTCCTTCGACGGGGTCCAAGCACGCTCCCGAACTTGTGATGACTTTAAAGAGTAGCTGAGACTTCTCGGTGATCTCTGTGAACCTCCGACGATCTCTTCTTGAACTTCCAACAGTTCCCGATTTCTTCTCGATTGGTTCCGACAAAGATCTCCGACGATTCATCAACTCTTAAACGTTCATCGAACTTCGACTCCGGTATTCTTGCTTTGTATTTTCTGTTTATCGTAGTTAATCCTGCACATGCAAGCCAAAACTCTACTCCGATCTAGACAGTTATTATTAACGCTGAATCGACATACCGTTTCCCGACGTCATTGGTTGGCGTTTAATTCCGATTCTTCAACATCGTCCTCTCTTGCGCTTGTTGCCCAATCGGCAGTTGACCTCCATAACCCCGATATCCTTGGTGTAATTCCGCTCTCCTTAGCCCAATGCCCGACGTCCAAAGCCTTCGCCCAATCAATATCCCTGACGTGATCTCCTCCTCGCCAATGCATGTCAATTCCTCCTGCGTTAACTGTCTAATTCTGATCGAGTAGACCTACATCACTCAAAATGCAGTTAAACATCTAAACACAATCAATTAGTTTCATCATCAAAATCCGAGATTCAACAAGTGGAAGCTGTTGTTAAGTGGAAAGTACCAACAAACATGACAGAAGTTAGAAGCTTCTTGGGCATGGCAGGTTATTATAGGAGATTTGTGGAGGGATTTTCTCGAATCGCTCAACCTCTCACCAAACTCACTCAAAAGAATGTGAAATTTGTATTGGGTGATGATTGTGAGCAAAGTTTTTAAGAGTTAAAAAGGAGATTGACTAGTGCCCCTATTCTGACTATTCCAAGTGGTGATGAGGGATTTATGGTTTATACTGATGCCTCAAGAAAGGGCCTTGGATGTATTTTGGTGCAAGAAGGGAAAGTGATTGCTTATGCTTCTAGACAACTAAAGAGTTATGAACTGAATTATCCAACTCATGATTTGGAATTGACAACAATTGTTTTTGCTCTAAAGATTTGGAGGTATTACTTATATGGGCGAACATTTGAAATCTTTACTGATCATAAGAGTTTAAAGTATATTTTTACTCAAAAAGAGTTAAACATGAGGCAGCGGAGATGAATAGAACTTCTAAAGGATTATGATTGTACCATTCGTTATCACCCGAGTAAAGCTAATATTGTAGCAGATGCCCTTAGTAGAAAATCTACAAGTTTTATGGCGACTTTGGTTATGACGCAATGGAAGTTATTAGAAGAGAATTATGATTTGAATGTTATGAGAAAAGGGCAAGACTCAATGATATTAATGGCCTCTATCCAAGTGCAATCTGATCTCATTCAACAAATTAAAGAAGGACAACTACGAGATCGACGCTTGATCTGCTTAAGGAATGAAGTTGAAAAGGGATTAAAACTGAATTTTTGAGTTTCAGAGGATGGCCTATTGAGATTTGGGGATAGAATATGTGTTCTAAATGACTTAGATATCAAAAATCAAATCTTGAGGGAAGGTCATAATTCAAAGTACACCATGCATCCTGGTAGCACTAAGATGTATAGAGATCTCCAAAGTCATTATTGGTGGGAAGGCACGAAGAAGGAGATTGTAATATATGTTTCAAAGTGTTTGACTTATTAACAAATCAAAGCAGGACACCAAAGACCTAAAGGTTTGTTACAACCTTTAGATATTACTGAATGGAAATGGGAATGTATTACTATGGACTTTATTTCAGGACTAACCCGAACTTCTAGAAAGTATGATGCTATTTGGGTTATCATTGATAGGTTAATGAAATCTGCACATTTCCTACTGATCAATATGACTTATTCACTTGATAGGCTTGCAGATTTATATATCAATGAAATAGTAAGACTTCATGGTGTTCCAAAGGAGATAATCTCTGATAGAGACTCCAGATTTCTATCTAGATTTTGGAGAAGGTTACAGGAATGTATTGGTACTAAAGTCAAGTTTAGCACTGCTTATCACCCTAAAATTGATAGTCAATCAGAAAGAACCATTCAAACACTTGAAGATTTGCTTCGAGCCTATGTTATGGATTAGAAAGGTGAATGGGATAAAAATATTTCTCTTATCGAGTTCACTTACAATAATAGTTATCATTCAAGTATTCAGATGGCTCCTTATGAAGCTTTATATGGGCGAAAGCGTATGACGCCTATATATTGGGAAGAAATTGGCGATAGAAAGTTATTAGCACCATAAAAAGTATAAGAGACTACTAAGAAAATTCAACTTAAAAGAAAAGGTTAAAGACTACTCAGAGTCATCAAAGGAGTTATGCTGATAATAGAAGATGAAATATTGAGTTTCAAATCGGAGATTTTATATTCCTGAAGGTCTCCCCTTTTAAAGGCATTGTAAGATTTGGGAAGAAAGTAAAGTTAAGCCCAAGATTTATTGGACTTTTTGAGATTCTTGAGCGGGTTAGTTCTGTCGCTTACAGGATTGCCTTACCACCATTATTGTGCCATATCCATGATATATTTTATGTTTCAATGATCAGAAAGTATATACCTGATCTCTCTCATATCATTAAGTATGAGCCGATGGTGATTGATAAAGACTTGTCTTATGTGGAAGAGACCACTCAGATTATTGATAAAAAAAAAAAAAATCTTGAGGAGTCGGGTCATCCCTCTAGTTAAAGTGATTTGGAGATATCATTCTAGAGAGGAAATAACTTGGGAGCTTAGGAAGAAATGATGAAAGTTTATCCTCATCTTTTCGTCGAATGAGGTATGATAAATTTAGATGACTAAATTTTTCTTTAAGGAGGGGAGAGTGTAACATCACCCTTTTTAAAAATTTAGTAAAAGGTTTGTTTGTAAAAATAAGGATTATTTAATAATTATTTTATATTAAATGATATTATATTAAAAGTTTCTGGCTAGGGACCTAAGAGTAAATATTAGAAGTTTGATATAATTTATGAAAGATTCATATTTAAGTTAAAAAAAAAAATAGTGGACATGTGTCACTAGCTAACCTAATGGTGCCACTTATGTTTACTCTAAAGATGACACCTAGCCCATTTCATGCATGCATGACACCTTACAACTTTTGCATTAGCCAAAACCCAAAAAAAAAAAGAACTAGATGAAAGGTTAAAGAAAACAAACCTAAAGAGTTGTAGCCAACGTGAGTTTGAGAAGAGAAGGGAAGAAGAAGAAGAAGAAGAAAAGGAAGAAGAGCATGAGTTTTTTCATCAATTTTCCCACATTTCGGATTCAAATAATTTTAAGGCAAGTGTTCTAACCATATTCTACAGTAACCTTAATCTTTGTTTCCATTTTTATTCTGCAAAATTTGAGATATTTCAACTGAGAACTAGACCTATCGTTTTGATACAAAGCCATGAATCTGTAATTTTTCGGTAATATGACCTCTATGTAATTTTTCGGTCATAATATTTTGTAATAAATTCTGATTTAGACAAAACTATTCCATTTGAAAGTAGACAAAATAATCTTTATTTTGATACTAAGATAGAATGATTTGGAGTTTAAATACCTACTAAGACTTCTAGTTAAATTAACCCTACAGATTCTACGAAACGGGGACTGAAATTTTTGACCTCTTATTGCTTAACTGCTTATAACTTTCTGCTATGAACTCATATTCATACAAAGTATGATTTATTCGAAGCTTGACTCCAAATAATTTCTGTATATACCTGATTTGAAATTTTTGGAGTACAATTGCTAACTGAAACATCTACTTTCATCGACCTTATGGATTCAGTAAAACAGAGCTAATATTTTCAGACATTTTGCTATGAAATTATCTATAACTCCCTATTGTAAATTCTAATTCTTGTAAATATGATTTGCCTAAAACTAGATTGATAAAGCTTTCTAATGACACCTATTTTGTATAAATTGGAGCATAATTGGTTATCCAAATAGTTCATACAATGTTCCTATCAAATTCTGCCAGAATCGAGCTTTGGTTGATTGCGGCTTTTCTTGTTTCTTCTCTTTGGAAATTGATTTCAGCAAAAACTCTTACTTTAGTTAAGATTTACATTATTACCTTAAATTCCTGTATACTTTTATCCTTTATTTATTTGTACATCTGCAGCTATCATCTAAAGTTCATGTTTGCATCGTAATGATTCGGCACATGCATCCCATTGTTCCACATTTGCTTTCGATATATGCCTCTTTCAGTTTCATTTCTTTGGACATTGAATTCATCTAACTTTCTTATTTCAATTAAGCTATATATGATTTCTTGAAATCCTTGTATGCTCTTGCTTTTGTTTCCTTTCAAATCTGAATACATTTGTGAAGGATTATGTTTGCATCGTATTGACTCGAAAGGCACATGTATATTTTGTTGTTCCGCATGTGCTTCTGATATATGCTAATTTTATTGTTCATACTCTCCCTTTGTACTCTGGTATTTGTGATATAAATGTGAATCTTTGCTAGAAATGGTAAAGGGATTTATGCTTAGAGCCCGCGATGTTTTGCCAGCCCCCTATGACTTCACTCAGACGTGGGTGGATGGAGCTCCCAGATGTGGGAGACATATGTTTGATGGTCATTCAGAAATGGATGGACCATATTAATATTTGATCCCACTTCACCTTCTATATGTTTGATATGATATCCAAAGATTTAGCTATGTTTCTATGCATGCTTTGGATAAGAATGAAATGAATGCATCGTCATGTGACATTTGAGCTTCTATTCATGTTTTGTTCTTTGATATATTTCTAAAATGTTATAAGTCTTTTTTATACCTTGAAATTACCATATGCCATGGGTATGCTCCTTATATCAATGATATGCTCCAATTACCCTTCCTCGATTATATGAATAAAACATGCTTCGAATGAAATGACATCGTAATTCTGCATTCAAACAACACATGCTTCTGTTTCATCTTGTATCTCTGCTTTGTATTTTTGATACCTGATTTGTTTGAAAAAAAAAAAATTGTCCTCTTTGCTTTGGATATGTTAGTCGCTTGCTGAGATTTATATGCTCACCCCGTTGATATATAAATTTTTCAGGATAGCTTATCGCTCACTAAAATATGTAGTTTGGGTAGAGGTAGTGGGAAGCTAGAAGATTTTGGGGCAAATCTTTCGTACTTGATATGTTGATGTTGTATAAGTTCCTTTTATATGTATCAATGATAAATCTAGATTGATGTATACTATAAATATTTAAAAGTACCTCTCATGTTATGATTTTGGGAATGTTAAGTTAAAATTATGTAATGAATGATATAAACATGTGGTACATGTTGGTTTTGTAATTGTATAGATTCTCACAACTATGGATTTATGATGTGGTTATGGTTTAGTTAAGTTGCTTTTGGATTTTAAGAATCATCTAGTTACATGATGTATGATTATAAACTGTACAGGTTTTGTGAATTGTGGATTGTAGAGGTAAATGACTTGAATGTTTTTCTTAGTGACCTCAAATGTGTGATTGGATTCTGGATTGTTTGTTGAATTATAATATTATCAATTTTGAGTTAGGTTCACACCTCTTGAATGAAAATTAAATTCGGGGGGGCGTGACACGAACTACCAACGTGATCATAGTCTTAACTCCGGTGCAACTCCAACTGCATGTCTTACTTCTATCGTAGTTAATCCTGCATTTGTAAAACAAAACTTCTTTTGAGATAATTAATCCTAAGCAATTAAACAAGTTGTCCGGTATGTCATTGGTCCCTCGATGCTTCATCTGATTCTTCAACGCAACGTTCACTCCTGCGGCCTATTACCCAATCGGCCAGTTGACTCCGCAACTCCGATATCCTTGGCATAATACCCACTCTTCTTGGCCCGATGTCTGAGTCCACAGCCCGAAGCCTTCTGTCAATACGTCGAATGATCCACCGGCCCGACATCCAATCTTTTGACATGTTCCTCCAGCACAACATGATTTTTTCTGCTTTAATTGTCTCATCCTGATCGAGGCATCCTGCATCACTCAAAACACAGATTAAAACATAAACACAATTATCAATTGGTTTCGTCATCAAAATACGAGATTCAACAATCTCCCCCTTTATGATGATGACAACCAATTGATGACGGAGTTAAATAAACTTCCCCTATCAATATGCCATATTGATAGAACCTTGAATTCAAACAGAATTCAGTCATTGCAATATTCATTATGAATACCTGCAACTCGTCATCATAAATTATGCATAAACTTATGCATAACATCATACTTCTCCCCCTTTGTCATCAACAAAAAGGAGAAGTCCAACTATTCTTTTGTTTGGAATATAGGTTCAACTCATTGCATGAAAAACATAATATCAGGTTTTATCATCATGTAATCTAGCAATTAAAGATGTGCAAGTTTAGCATGCTTGCTTTTCATGAGATAGCAACTGTTTGCTTCTCTTTAGACTACAAGCTAGCAATTTTTACGATATGCAAGTTTTACTAAATACAACCTAGCAAAGATTTCGAAAGCTAATGCAAGATTGGTTTCTTATGTAAGCTCATGATTCTTGCTTCCTTTGTAATGTTTGAGCTCGCAATTTTGCTTTCGTTGCAAAGTGCAAGTTTAGCATATTTAGCATCTTGAGATAGGCAAGATAGAACATTTTTATATTTTCTTGAGATTTCAAGCTAGCAATTATTAGTGATGTTCTAGATAGCAATTTCTTTTATTTTGGGAAGTGGAATTTTTGTTTTCGTCTTGAATTATGCAAGCTAGCTAGTTTGCCTCTTTTCGTGATGTCCACGCTAGAAATTCTTGCTCCCCCTTTGTCATTGTCAAAAAGAAGGGAAGACCCTTATATCAATTTTCATATTATGATAAAGGTGAGTAATCATTCTTATTTCAAAATTCCATAATTGAGATAAACCTTGAATTCAAATTAAGGCAATTTTAATCATGATTCACATCATATGCAAATATGATATCAACAAGTAAAATTACGATGCAAGTTCTTGATATCTTAACATAATTCAAATTCAAATATGGCACCTATAGTATCAATTCATATATTTCTCTCCCTTTCTTATCAACAAAAAGGAGAACGATATAAACAAATTTTAAATGTAAGTGCGGTAATGATTCATGCCATAACTAGGTTTATGTCATTTTTCAACAATCAGTGATAGGATATCAATTATACAAACATCTCAAGAAAAATATGACATAGAGATAGCTTTCATTACTTCTTCCTCTTTATTTGTTATTATCTTTTTGCATGGAGGAAAGTCACTTGTGAGCTTACTCGAATTAAGTTAAAATTGATAAGATATTAAAGCACACTTCATTTTTACAAGGATCAAGATATGTGTGAATCAAATCCTTGCACGTAAAACTATTTCTCTAAAAATATAAGAAGGAATCATCAAATCCATTTCTCAAAAGATATTTTTCACATGATAAGTCTATGAGAGATGTATTTGTTAGTTGATTCCGTATTTCAAAAACTAATGATATGAATCAAACTTGATATGACATTTTTTTATTAAGTTCGAAAGAGAATAATGTATCGAGAAAATCCGATTGTTAGGATCAAGAAGATCCGAAAATAAAATTTAACACTTTCATGCATTCGAATAAGGTTTTGCTATAGATTTTCAAGTTCAATCATGAAGATAAAACATGCTCATGATCATGGAAATTTTTGTATCCAAAACACATAATTTCCAACATGTTATTAAGGCATGTAATAGTGCAAAATTCTCATCATAGCAATTAAGTGAATGAATTAAGAATGTCCGAAAAATGATTTTAATAAGTTCACGCATTTGGACACATTTTTGTCATATGTTTTTCAAACACACTCATGAAAATAACACATGCTTATCATCATGTATAACTTAAAATCTCATGCATAAAAGTGTCTATCATGGTATCAAAATATTTAATATTATACATTTCTTCAAATCAAACATGATTTCATTTAATCAAAATCAAGAAATAATAATGATACACATTATTACTTCTTAACCACATATAGCATGATATTAAACTTCTTAATATTTTCATTAAGACATCATATATGGTTTGAATCAAAATCGGAAATAATCAAGATACACATTTTTTATTCTTAAGAAAAACATACATATGATCATTAGATTTAAATCCAACATTTTATTCCATTAACATTAAACATGTAATTATCAAAATTACGAGCATGATCATATTCTTGCATTTTCAAAAAAAATTTTAATATGTAATTTTTAAGAAAAATAATTATTATAAAAAAGAAAATACATCATGGAAAACATCAAGTAATTTCAAAATAAATTAAGGGGGTTTCGATTACCTTATCATTGAATGTCGGTAAGGTGTAGTTTGCCACCTCGCCTTTCTTGATTTTCTCCTCGTCTTCGGAGGAGCTCGATTCATCCCACTTTGTGTTCTTCTTCTTGCGCTAAAAGCAAGTAGTTCCATTCTTTTTGTTCTTAAATTTTTGTTTCTTTAATTTTTTAAATCTCATTGGTAATTTTTGTTCACCATCACTTGAGATTATGCTCGAGTGGTCTTCAAATGTTTTATCCCAAATCCTTCCCGTTATTTGGAAGGTTGTTTTGTTCGTCATGTTCATTATGTGCATTACGCACCATTTCATATGTCATCAATGAGCCGATAAGTTTTTCAAGTGAAAATATATTTAAATCTATTGTTTCTTGTATTGCTATTACTTTTGATTCCCGAGCTTTAGAAAGTGATCGTAAAACATTACTAACAAGTTCAAAATTCGAGAAACATTTTGCTAGTCATAGGTGCCCAGCAAGCCTATCACGTGAGTGATTGCACGTGTGACTTAATATAGAATCTTTTTGCTTATTATATTTTGGCATATATCACTTTATAACTATTGCATAAATGCATACATATATTGTGATGTCCTGGGATTTGTGCAATGGGAATCGGATCGTGATGAGATCACGATAGTGAGAACGATTCACTTTTAAACACATATCCTAAATAATCATGGTCATAGGTTACTCGAGAGGGATATCGTGATAACCGGACAGACTGGTGTGCTGTATACCCGTCCATATGATGGATGCAGCTAGTCTCATAGCTGCTTGTGTAGGGACACTAGGGATACAGTACAGGTGCTCATTGGAGAATGAGTTCACTGATTGATCCGCTTACGGAATTCTGGATGGTTGTGTTGAATCTCAGATTTTGATGATAAAATCAATTGATGGGTTATTTGATCTAATCCATATTATTGAGTTAAGTGTATAGGACTAACTACGATAACCAGAAAACACAAAGCAAGGATACCAGAGTCAAGTTCGATGGACGTTTAAGAGTCCGAATAATTGTCGGAGATGTTGCCAGAACCAACCGAGAAGAAATCGGGAACCTGTCGGAATTTTCGAAAGTTCGCCGAAGAGATCGTCGGAGGTTCATGGAGATCACCGAGAAGGCTCGGCTACTCATTAAAGTCATCACAAGTTCGGGAGCTTGCTAGGAGCCCGTCGGAAAAAGCTCGTCGGAACAAGACTCGACGTTCGCGGTTGAAACATTGCTTGGGATGTGTTTTGTTAAGTAGTTAACTTGTAATTAGGATTAGGATTAAGAAACAATGCTATATCCTAGTTAGGGGCCACATGGGCCTAAAATTAGACTGGGTTTGGGCTAAGTTTGAAGCCCAACCAGTCAACCGAAAAGTCTGGCGGTGGCACTGCCAGACTGGGCGGTTGCACCGCCCAGCACCCGAGAGCTGGGCGGTGGCACCGCCTGGGCTGGGCAGTGCCACCGCCCATTGCCCGAGAGCCAGGCGGTGGCACCGCCTAGCACTGTCAGCGCTTGACACTGACAGGCGGTGGCACCGCCAGCATCGGGAACTCCACGAGAATTCAAATTTGGAGCCCAAATTTGAATCCTCTTAAGGCCTATAAATACCCCTCAAATCTCAGCTGAGATTATAACGTTTCGAGCAGCAATTGATTGAGAGAAAAGTCTTAGAAAGTCTTAGCAAAGCTAGTTTTCAATTTGCTAGAAAAGTTCTCCTCCTTTCTTGCTGAAAATTTGTAAGAGGTTGAACTGTTTGTAAAAGGTTGTAAGAGGGGTATTTGCCCTTCCATTTCAAGAGATTTGCTAGTGGAAGGTGGGAGCCTCATCGAAGAGAGGCCTCGCAAGTGGTTGTAGGTCATTTGACCGAACCACTCTAAAATCGGCGTAATCTCTGGTTTGCGTTATGTTTTTGCATTTATCTTTCTACAAACCTTTACTTTGCTAAGTTCACTGCCCTCATCTTACTACGTACGCTTTCAACGTAATTGAAACGGTTTCAAACGAAACATTATTCTTATCGTATGAAAGATTTATTAAAATCGAAGTTTTAATCCGCTGCACTAATTCACCCCCCCCTCTTAGTGCCACTCCGATCCTAACAATTGGTATCATAGCAAGGCTCACTCTCATATTTGGTTTAATACCCAAGAGAGATGGCTTACTCCAGCATGCATGAGGGACACTCTATCACACGTCCACCCATGTTTAATGGGTCGGATTACACGTATTGGAAGACTCGAATGAGGATCTTCCTCATTTCTATGGATTTCGAGCTTTGGACTATTGTTGAAAACGGATTTCAAAAATCTTCTCTTCCGATGAGCGAATGGAATGAATCGGAGAAGAAGGTTTTTGCTTTAAATGCAAAGGCTATGAATGCCTTGTTTTGTGCACTAGACAAAAATGAATTTAAACGTGTTTCAATTTGTGATTCGGCTTTTGATATTTGGAGAACTCTTGAGGTCACTCATGAAGGCACTAGCCGAGTGAAAGAGTCCAAAATCAACATTCTTGTGCACTCTTACAAACTCTTCCGAATGAAACCAAGTGAGTCCATCGGAGACATGTACACCCGGTTTACGGATGTCATCATTGGACTCAAAGCTCTTGGTAAAGATTTTACTAACTTTGAACTAGTAACTAAAATTTTAAGATCCCTCCCTAAAAGTTGGGATCCAAAAGTTACGGCCATTCAAGAGGCCAAAGACCTTAAAACATTCCCTCTTGAAGAACTCATTGGGTCTCTAATGACCTACGAAATGACATGTCAAGCTCATGATGAGCTCGAGAACCCCTTTCCAAAGAATAGGAAGGATATGGTACTCAAATCACAAGAAGACCACTTGAAAGGAACATCAAGTGATGAGGACAGTGACAATGACATTACACTTTTGACTCAAAAATTCAAAAAATATTTAAGGAAGAACAAATTTAAAAATAATACAAAAAATAAATTTGAACAAAAGAAGGACCAAGTGATTTGCTATGAATGTAAAAAACCGGGACACTACAAGAACGATTGCCCTCAAGCCAAAAAGAGAACACCAAAGAAGAAGGCGCTCAAGGCAACATGGGATGATTCAAGCACGTCCGAAGAAGAGGAGTCCAACACCGAGCAAGTTGCTCACTACGCCCTAATGGCCTTCGAAGAAGAGGTAACATATTTAATTAATGCAGATTTACCTTATCATGAATTATTAAATGCCTTCCATAAGTTATTTGATGAATATAAGACAATTAGTAGAAAATATAAATTGCTAAAAAAGGAGCATGATAGTCTTACTTGTGCTTTTGATAAATTAAAAACTGAATATCATGATAGTCTAGCTCCATGTGCTAAATGCCATGATTTAAAAACTCTCCAAAATGAGAACTTGGTACTTAAGGACACCTTGAAGAAATTCGAGGTCGGTAGCAAGTCCTTAAACATAATCCTTACAAATAAGGGTCACGTCCCTAAAAGGAGTGGAATCGGATTTGTGAGAAGTACTCACCAAAATCCAACCACCTTTATTAAAGGTCCTATCTTACATGTTCAACACCAAAGCAATTGCAACATTTGTTGCAAATATGGACATATGACTTACCAATGTCCATTCAAGAAAATTAGTCCAAACAAATTGATTTGGGTTCCTAAAGGAACCATGATTAAGTCTATACAACATGATAAACAAGTTAGATTAGTTTTTGAGGCACCCAAAAGTAAATGGGTACCTAAAAATAATTCCTTCTTGTAGAAACATACACCATCACATGCTAGGAGCAAGAAATGGTATCTTGATAGTGGATGCTCAAGGCATATGACCGGAGATCCATCCCAATTCACCAAGCTCACTAGCATGGACGAAGGCTATGTCACCTTCGGAGACAACAACAAAGGAAAAATCATTGGTAAGGGAACCATAGGTAATAAATCAAGTTTTTCCATTGATGATGTGTTACTAGTTGATGAATTAAAACATAATCTATTGAGCAGTAGTCAATTATGCGATAAAGGTTATATCGTAAGATTTGAATCAAATATGTGCATTATTGAAAAACCAAATCATAACATGACTATGATTGCTTTAAAACAAAATAATGTCTATACCATCAATCTTGATGAACTAAGTAATGAAATGTGTTTCTCCGCCATAAATGATGATGCTTGGCTTTGGCATAAGAGATTAGGCCATGCAAGCATGAAAACGATATCTAAAATCTCATCTCAAGAATTAGTACGAGAGATTCCGAATATGAAGATTATTAAAGATAAGGTATGCGATGCATGTCAACTAGGGAAACAAATAAAAACAAGCTTCAAACCAAAAAATCAAATTAGCACCACTAGACCGTTACAATTGATCCATTTGGACTTATTTGGACCAATTGATACAACTAGTCTAGGTGGAAGCAAATATGCTTTTGTGATTGTGGATGACTACTCTAGATACACTTGGACCTATTTCTTAGCTCACAAAAGTGATTGTTTTAAGTGTTTCTCTAAATTTTGTAAACTCACTCAAAACGAAAAAGGGTTCATGATTTCATCAATTCGGAGTGATCATGGTGGCGAATTTCAAAACCGTGACTTTCAAAATTTTTGTGAAGTTAATGGATACAATCACAACTTCTCCACTCCAAGAAATCACCAACAAAATGGAGTAGTTGAAAGGAAAAATAGAAACCTACAAGGCAAGAACTATGTTAAATGAACATAGTTTACCTAAGTATTTTTGGGCCGAAGCCGTAAATACGGCTTGCTACATCATGAATAGAGTTCTAATAAGACCATCCTTATCAAAAACTCCCTATGAATTATGGAATACAAAAAACCAAATATTTCCTATTTTAAAATTTTTGATTGTAAATGCTTTATTTTAAATGAAAGGGATGCCTTAGGAAAATTTGATGCTAAATCCGATGAAGGCATCTTTCTTGGTTACTCTTCCGTTTCTAAAGCTTTTCGGGTTTTTAATAAAAGAACCTTAGTAATTGAAGAGTCTATTCATGTAGTTTTTAGTGAAGTTTCAAATTTAAAGAAAAATGATTTTGATGATGATCTTGGTTTTGATAATTTGAATTTAAATGAACTCCCTCCTCAAAATAGCAACTTGGATGCACCTTCTTCCGAAATTTCCTTACCTAAGGAATGGAAGTATATAGATGCTCATCCAAAGGAGCTAATTATTGGGGATACATCTAAAGGGGTTCAAACTCGTTCCTCTTTCAAGAATTTTTGTGCTAATGCTGCCTTCCTCTCTCAAATCGAACCTAAGTGCATTGACGAGGCCATAAAAGATGATTTTTGGGTTATTGCAATGCAAGAGGAATTGAATCAATTTGAGAGAAACAAGGTGTGGGAGCTTGTTCCTAGACCTAGTGACCATTTAGTGATTGGTACTAAGTGGGTCTTTAGAAACAAGCAAGACGAAAATGGTATCATGGTTAGAAACAAGGCTAGATTAGTAGCCAAAGGTTTCAACCAAGAAGAAGGTATCGATTACGAAGAAACCTTCGCTCCCGTGGCTCGATTAGAAGTCATAAGGATGCTCCTTGCCTATGCTAGTTGTTATAATCTTAAACTATTTCAAATGGATGTCAAAAGTGCCTTCTTGAATGGTTTTATTTCCGAAGAAGTATATGTCGAATAACCTCCCGGATTTGAAAATTCTCTTCTTCCTAATCATGTATTCAAATTGACTAAGGCTCTCTATGGCTTGAAACAAGCTCCTAGAGCTTGGTATGAAAGGCTTAGTTCCTTTCTTATTTTAAATAATTTTACCAAAGGCAAGGTTGATACTACATTGTTTATTAAACATTTTGAAAATATTTTTCTTATTGTGCAAATTTATGTTGACGATATTATTTTTGGCTCTTCGGATGAATCACTATGTGAATCATTTTCCAAATCTATGAGTCATGAATTTGAAATGAGTTTAATGAGGGAATTAACTTTCTTTTTAGGATTACAAATCTAACAACTTAAGGATGGTATATTTCTTAACCAATCTAAATATACGTTAGTATTGTTAAAACGATTTAATATGGATAATTCAAAAGCAATAAACACTCCTATGAGTACTGCGACTAAGTTAGATATGGATGAAAATAGTGAAAATTTCGATCAAAAAACATATAGGGGTATGATAAGTAGTCTACTCTACCTTACCGTGACTAGACCAGATATCATGTTTAGTGTAGGACTTTGTGCTAGGTTTCAATCAAATCCTAAATTATCTCATCTTAAAAGTGTTAAAAGAATATTTAGGTATCTTAAAGGAACTCTAAATTTAGGTTTATGGTATCCAAAATCCGAAAAAAATGATTTAATGGCTTATGCGGATGCTGATTTTGGCGGATGTAGGATTGATAGAAAAAGTACATCCGGAACATGCCAATTTTTAGGACATGCACTTGTTTCTTGGACTTCCAAGAAACAAAATTCAGTTGCACTATCTACGGCGGAAGCCGAATACATTGCTGCGAGTGCATGCTGTGCACAAGTTGTATGAATGAAAAATACATTAGAAGACTATGGAATTCATTTTAAAAATATCCCCATAAAATGTGATAATACTAGTGCCATATGTCTTACTAAAAATCCAATTCAGCACTCTAGAACTAAGCACATCGACGTTAGGCACCATTTCATACGCGATCATGTCCTTAACAATGATGTTGTTCTAGAATTCATTAACACGAAGCATCAATTAGCAGATATATTTACAAAAGCCCTAAATGAAGACAAATTTTAATTTATTAGAAGGGAACTAGGCATGTTAAATTGTCCCTTAGAGTAAGACGTTTGAATGTAGTTTACGAAGATTGGCTCATCCTTGTTCCGCTCGTTTGTGGATTTGATTTCATCCTCTTCTTTCGATTCCAAATGATATATTAAAATACAACTCAATATCTCAACCTTTGCTTGCGTCAAAGACCTCTGGAAATCAAGGAGGAAGAAAAGTTTTCTTTCCTTCTTCCGCGGCCAGCCAGCGGTGGCACCGCTAGAATCGGCAGTAGCACCGCCTGAGCGCTCGGGCACTAGGCGGTGGCACCGCCCGAGAGCCCTTTTAAACCCGAGAGGGTTAGGGCCGGCAGTGACACCGCCCCCAACCCGTGGAACTCTTGCTCCAACTCTCCCAAAATCTCTCAATCCCTCATTCTAACTTCTACAGACCTTGGAGAAGGAATATTGTTGGTCCAAACTCTCCATCATCTCAGAAACACTCTATAAGGTAAAATCTTCCCTTCACTCTCTTCTTGTGTCACCTATTCATTACAATTCATATTTCTCTTATCATTTTGTCTAGAAAATGGCTCCTAAGAGATCAAAAGGGAAAAGGATTGAAGGAGATTCATATGACCATAATCTTTTTAGATCCAAAGAAGATGCCCTTAGGTTTCCAAATTTTGAAACAAGATATGTCCATAAGGGAAAATACGTTGATCTCGATGAACTAGGAGATTTAGAACCCATTAGGTGGTTTGCTCATCTAGAGGCCCTACCTCTCTTACAAATAGATGAACAAATTTATCCTAGATTAGTTAAGCTATTTTATGCAAACCTATGGGTAGATAACGATAGCCTAAGTTCTTACATGTTAGGAACACAAATTAGGATTTTGATTGATCCGCTTACGGAATGCTGGATGGTTGATGATGCCTTATTGTCAGACAGCGATTCCGTAGTCCTAGTGGTGTATCTGGTCCTTAGAGTTGAGACACCAAGCATGTCCTGTATGAGTGCTCCACTCTTTGATACCAGACTTATAGGTTTGGCTATCCCAGATCTTGTACAGCTGGTTATTGGGAGTGGTAGTCGACATTACGAGGGCTATTGAGTGTCGATAGAGGATCATCCACTCTCGGCGTCATGAGAGGAATATCCCATGTGTTCTTGCTCAGACAAATCCCTAGCCAGGGTCATTCGGGTTGAGAGAGAAAGAGTTCTCCGGGAGAATCCGATTAGAGCGAGACTCAAGAAGAAACCGTGTGGGTTTGACAACACCATGCTCGATATACGGTCTCTGGTATATTAAATGGATGAGAGACTATAGGTACACGGTAACTGAGGACAGACAGGTCCAATGGATTGGATTCTCCTGTATCGTCTGGGGACTACGGCGTACTGGCCTAGTACGTTCGTAGTCGATGAGTCGAGTGAATTATTACAGAGATAACAATTCACTGAGTTAGAAGGATTTCTGACAGGTATGACTCACTGCCAGCTCGATATTGGGCCTAGAGGGTCACACATATATGGTAGGCATTGCGATGAATAGAGGTTCGGATATGAGATATCCGACGGAGCCCTTGTCTTATTGGATGCAGATCCAATACCCACTAGGGGAGGACCCATTAGGGTTTGACAGGAGACCTCTATAAATAGGAGGGATTCAGAGCCCCATGGGCTAGAGAGCTTTTGTTTTCCTTTTCCTATTCTCCTCTCCATCTCCACCTTAGAGTAGGTCTGGAGTTTTGAGGAGCATCGTCGCAACCCTGCTGTGTGGATCACCGCTAGAGAGGAGGATGCTTGACCTCCTTCACCGTCTCCTAAGGATCTGCAAGGAAACAGGGATATACGATCTCCCTAGGTAACATAATCTACTCTATACGCAATTTCATGTTTCGCGGATTTTTGCGTACCAATCTTCGCACGACGACGAACATCTCTTTGGGAATCGGGGATTTTGTTTTTCTTGTTCTTCCGCTGCGCATATGATGTCGCCCCCAAGGATTTCCCTACATTAATGACTTTGAAAACTTACGAAAACGTATTTGAAGTAAAGTAAGGAAGGTAGTTTGCAGTTAAGATAAATAGCACAAAGGAAATTCAAACCAGATTTTAGAGTGGTTCGGTCAAACGTGTCCTACATCCACTTTCAGCTTCCTCCTCCAATGAGGTCACCGACGTCCACTAGAGGCCTTCCTTCAATAGGCGAAGGCCAACCACCCTTTCATAGTTTCACTCCTTTTGACGGGCTTAGGAGACAACCCTTACAGAATTTCTCTCCTTTCTTGAAAGATCAAAACTTGGAAGAAAAGAGGGAGGAGAACTTCTAGACTTTACAACATTTTTTAGCTCTAAAATCATAGAGAAATATCAAGCTTTTGGTGGTTCAGGCTACCCTTTCATTGCTGAAAGGGTGGGGTATTTATAGGCCATAAACTAGTTTGAATTTCGAGCTTAAAACTATCATCTCTCGGAATTCTGGGGTCTTGCGGTTGCACCGCCTGATTGGGGCGGTTGCACCGCTTGGCAGAGCTCGAAGACCGAGCTCAGGCGGTTCCACGACTTGTCAGGGGTGGTTGCACCGCCCAGCCTAGCTTGGAGACTGAGCCCTGGGCGGTGCCACTGTTCGCCTAGAAGTCTGGGTCCGAAAGGGCTGATCCATTCAGCCCAATTTGGGTCTTTCAAGGGCCCAATTGCCCTATGATTAAGTTAATGGGATCACCTCCTATTTCTAACATAATGATCATGCTAACTATAATATTTCATAAGACATTTAATGCAACTTGCTCTGGTGCGTCAATCGCTTCTTCCGGCGAGCTTCCGGCGAACTTCCGTCGATCATTCGATGAACCCTCGGTGATGCTCCTGCAGACTTCCGGTAAACTCTTAGACTTATGACGATCCACTTGGCGAGTTCCGATGAGCTTCTTTTGGTAAGCTCTTGGACTTCTAAGATTTGTTCCCGTAGAACCTTTGATAACCATTCGGACTTCCATCGAACTCTCGAACTCCCAATGTGATCATAGTCTTAACTCCGGTGCAACTCCTGTTGCATGTCTTACTTCCATCGTAGTTAATCCTGTATATATAAAATAAAACATTGATCGAGATAATTAATCCTAAGCAATTAACCAAGTTGTCCGGCATGTCATTGGTCCCTCGACGCTTCGTCCGATTCTTCGACGCATCGTCCTCTCCTACGGCTTATTGCCCAATCGGCCAGTTGACTCCGCAACTCTAATATCCTTGGCACAAAACCCACTCTTCTTGGACCGATGCCCGAGTCTACGGCTCAAAGCCTTCAGTCGATACGTCAATCGATCCACCGGCCCGACGTCCAATTTTCTGACATGTTCCTCCGGCACAACTTCATTTTTCCTGCTTTAATTGTCTCATTCTGATCGAGGCATCCTGCATCACTCAAAACACAGATTAAAACATAAACACAATTATCAATTGGTTTCATCATCAAAATATGAGATTCAACATTTTTGCTGGGCTTAGGAGACAACCCTTATAGAATTTCTCTCATCTCTTGAAAGATCAAAACTTAGAAGAAAAGTGGGAGGTGAACTTCTAGCCTTTACAACACTTTTGAGCTATAAAATCTAGAGTAAGATCAAGCTTTCGGTGCCATTTTATATAGGAAAGGGTCGGGTATATATAGGCCTCAAACTGGTTTAAATTTGGAGCTAAAAAATATCACCTCTCGGATTTCCAAGGTCCTGGCAGTACTATCGCCAAACTGGGTAGTATGACCACTTGGCAACTCGGAGACTGAGCCTTTGGGAGGTGCCATCGCTTGACAGGAGCGGTTGCACCGCCCAGTCTCGCTCGGAGACTAAGCCCAGGCGGTGCCACCGCCTAACCTAGGTGGTTGTACTGCCCAGCTTTCCAGGGAGACCATCTCCTAGGTGGTGCCACCGCCGACCATTGCGGTGCCATCGCCTAGCATGAATTCTGGTCCAAATGGGTTGATCCATTCGGCCCAATTTGGGTCTATCAAGGGCCCAATTGCCCCCAGATTAAGTTAATGGGATCACCTCCCATTCCTAACTTAATCTACATGCTAACTATGATATTTCTTAAGACATTTACTGCAACTTGCTCTGGTGCATCATTCTCTTCTTCCGGCGAGCTTCCGACGAACTTCCGGCGAACATCCTACGAACCTTCGACGATGCTCCAATGGAATTCCGGCAAACTCCAAGACTTGTGATGATCCACTTGGCAAGTTCCGAAGAGCTTCTTTAGCAAGCTCTTGGACTTCTCAGATTTGTTCCCGTAGAACCTCCGACGACCGTCCGTACTTCCGTCGAACTCTCGAACCCCCAACGTGATTATGGTCTTGACTCCGGTGCAACTCCTACTGCATGTCTTACTTTCATCGTAGTTAATCCTGCACATGTAAAACAAAACTTCGATCGAGACAATTAATCCTAAGCAATTAACCAAGTTGTCTGGCATGTTATTGGTCCCTCGACGCTTCATCCGATTGTTCGGCGCATCGTCCTCTCCTACGGCCTATTGCCCAATCAGCTAGTTGACTCTGCAACTCCGATATCCTTGGCCCAATACTCGCTCTTTGTGGCCCGATGCTCAAGTCCACGGCCTGAAGCCTTCTGTCGTTACGTCGACCGATCCACCGGCCCGATGTCCAATCTTCTGACATGTTCCGCCGACACAACATGATATTTCCTACTTTAATTGTCTAATCCTGATTGAAGTATCCTGCATCACTCAAAATGTAGATTAAAACATAAACACAATTATCAATTAGGTTCATCATCAAAATATGAGATTCAACAGTGTATACATTATTTTATTTTAGAGCAATCATAGATGTGTTTTTATGTGGTTTTTCAATAATGCAAGCATTAGATTCAAATCTAATGATGTATCATTTATCACACAATTGACTAATGCTCAAAAGGTTATACTTTAAGCCATAAACCAATAACGCATCTTCAATAAAGAAGTTGGATTTGTCACCTATGGTTCCTTTGCCAATGATTTTACCCTTGTTGTTGTCTCCAAAGGTGATATATCCTTCGTCTAGGCTAGTGAGCTTAGAGAATTAAGATGGATCTCCAGTCATATGCCTTGAGCATCCACTATCAAGGTACCATCTCTTGCTCCTAACTTATGATGGTAAACATTTCGACAAATATGGCTAATTTTTAGGTACCCATTTGAATTTGGGTGCCTCAAAAATCGATCTACATAACTTAACATATTGTATTGAGTCATTTAAGATTCCTTTAGAAACCCAAATCAATTTATGTAGACTATATCTCTTAAATGGATATTTGTATGCAATATGTCCAAATTTGCAACAAAAGTTGCATTAGTTTTGGGCTGAAACATGCAAGGTAGGGCCTTTAACAAAGGTGGTAGGATTTTGGTGAGAGCTACTAAAAAATCTGATTCTACTTCTTTTCTGAACAGGACCCGTATTGGCAAGGATCATGTTCAAGGACTTGCTGCCAACCTCAAATTTTTCTAAGGTTTCTTAAAGTAGTAAGTTTTCCTTTCTAAGCATTTCTAATTGATCGTATTTTGTGTAAGAAGCTAAACTATCATCATGCTCAATTTTTAGTCTATCAATATCACTAACAAGAGAGGCATGCTCCTTTTTTAACAATTTATGTTTTTTGCTAACTAATTTACATTTATTGAATAAATCATGAAAAGCACTTAGTAATTCATCAAAAGATAAACTTGCATCTAATTAACTGCTTACCTCATCTCCGATAGCCATTACCGCATACTTGCTAAGTGATGGTTTGCTCCTCTTCTTCGGATGCACTTGAGTCATCCCACATCACTTTAAGAGCCTTTTTCTTCTTTGGTTGCTTCTTCTTTGCTTGGAGACATTCACTTTTGAAATATCTTGGCTTCTAGTATTCATAGCATATGACTTATTCTGTCTTGGGTTCAAATTTATTTTTTGTATCATTTCTAAATTTATTCCTTTTTATGAAATTTTTAAACATTCTTGTTAAGAGTGCCAAGTCATCATCAAGGTCCTTATCACTTGAATTTAATTTCAAGTGGTTTTCTTGAGTTATTAGTGTCATATCCTTCCTTCTTTGGAAGGTTGTTCTCAAGCTCTTCATAAGTATTATAAGTAATCTCATAGGTCATTAGTAATCCAATTAGTTCTTCAAGAGAAAAGTTATTTAAATCCTTAGCCTCTTGAATGGTCATTACTTTAGGATCCCAACTCTTTGGAAGGGACCTTAAGATTTTATTAACAAGTTCAAAATCCAAAAAACTTTTACCATGTCCTTTCAGACCATTGATGACATATGTAAATCAGGTGTACATGTCTCCAATGGTCTCACTCTGTTTCATTTGAAACAACTCATAAGTATGCACTAAAAGATTAATTTTCGATTCCTTCACTCTACTAATGCCTTCGTGAGTCACTTCGAATGTATAACAAATATCGAAAGCCGTTTCACAAATGGGCACTCGATTGAACTCCTTTTTATCTAAAGCACAAAACAAGGCATTCATAGCCTTGACATTTAAAGCGAAAGTCGTCTTCTCTAACTCATTCCAATCATTCATTGGAAGAGAAGACTTTTGAAAGCCATTTTCTACAATGTTCCATAATTCGAAATCTATTGAAATTAGGAAGATCCTCATTCTAGTCTTCCAATGTGTAATCCGTCTCATTCAACATGGGCGGACGTGTAATTGAATGACCCTCTTGGTTGCCAACAAATACCATATCTCTTGGATTTTAAACCAAATGAGAGTGACTTTGCTATGATACCAATTGTTAGGATCAAGAGCGGCACTAAGAGGGGGGGTGAATTAGTGCAGCGAAAAACTTTTCCGTTTCAAAAGTCTTATTTCTATTAAACACGATTCCGATGAAAATCATTTCATAAAGATTTTAACTTGAAATCAAATGGGAGTGTAGGGAAAGCATTAAGAAGGTAAAGTACCTTAGAAGAAAGGTAATTTGCTCAAAATGAAATGTAAACCAGAATTTAGAGTGGTTCGGTTGTTTTCCCCTACATCTACTTTCGGATTCCTACTCCGTCGAGGTCACCATCGTCCACTAATGGCTTTCCTTCAATAGGCGAAGACCAATCACCTTTTATAGTATTTTCTCCTTTTCACGGGTTTAGGAGATAACCCTTAAAAGTCTCACACCTCTCTTGAATGATCTCAACACTTACAAAGGGAGGAGGAGGACTCTAGCCCTTTTCACAACACTTTTACACTAAAAAATTCAAGATTATGCTAATGCTTTCGTGCCCTTTCATGCAGAAAAGGGTGGGGTATTTATAGGCTACAATTGGCTTTAGAATTGGAGCCAAAAAGTGTCATATATGTTATAACCCTTGCAGATTCTAAACTTGTGGTTGATCTCTTTAGGGGATCGGCCTCCTTGGAACTCTATAGGGGTTCCTCCCTCCAAGTTGCTGCTGAAAAGATTCATCTATTACTTATAAAAAGAGGGGGAATACATAGCTACTTATAGGGCTTCTAAACTCTAACTCCTAATAGGACTCCTACTTCTAACCAACTCCTAATAGGACTCCTACTCAAGACTCCTATTCCTTTACCACTCCTAATTCTTCTCTAAGAAACAACCTCCTAACCTTAGCTGGCCTCTTCACCTCTTTAATAGGGGTTAGCTTAGGTAGGTTTTAAATGAATGTCCCTCTCAATTAGAACTATCCTAGCTAGAGTCCCAACAGACCCACCCTCTTCAAATCAGACTTGTCCTCGAGGTTGAGATTTTATGAACTTTGGGAATTTGATCTTCAAGTCGTCATAGTTCTCCCAAGTGGTGCCTTCTGCTGGTAAGTTCGCCTACTGTATTAGTGCTTCAGTAGTGGGTCATTGTCATCGGGTCACAATCTGTCGATCAATATTGGCACTCGACTGGGTTTGGAGTTCTCCTTGGGTAGTAATATTTGGTGGATGGCTTTGGGTTGTCTCCAAGCCCCTATTCACAACTTTCATCTGGCCATCGATTTGTGGGTAATATGTCGTACTCCTTTTCAAGTTAGTGTGGAAAATCCTTGGGGGCAACATCATATGCGCAGCGGAAGAACAAGAAAAACAAAATCCTCGATTCCCAAAGAGATGTTCGTCGTCGTGCGAAGATTGGTACGAAAAATCCGCGAAACATGAAACTGTGTATAGAGTAGATTGTGTTACCTAGGGAGATCGTAAATCCCTATTTCCTTGCAGATCCTTAGGAGAGGGTGAAGGAGGTCAAGCGTCCTCCTCTCTAGTGGTGATCCACACAGTAGGGTTACGACGACGCTCCTCAAAACTCCAGACTTACTCTGAGGTGGAGATGGAGAGGAGAATAGGAAAAGGCAAACAAAAGCTCTCTAGCCCATGGGGTTCTGAATCCCTCTTATTTATAGAGGTCCCCTGTCAAACCCTAATGGGTCGTCCCCTAGTGGGTATTGGATCTGCATCCAATAAGACAAGGACTCCGTCGGATATCTCATATCCGAACCTCTATTCATCGCAATGCCTACCATATGTGTGTGACCCTCTAGGCCCAATATCGAGCTGGCCGTGAGTCATACCTGTCAGAACTCCTTCTAACACAGTGAATTGTTATCTCTGTAATAATTCACTCGACTCATCGACTACGGACGTACTAGGCCACTACGCCGTAGTCCCCAGACGATACAGGGGAATCCAATCAATTGGACATGTCTGTCCTCAGTTACCGTGTACCTATAGTCCCTCATCTATCTAATATACCAGAGACCGTATAACGAGCAAGGTGTTGTCAGACCCACACGGTTTCTTCTCGAGTCTCGCTCTAAACGGATTCTCCCGGAGAACCCTTTCTCTCTCAACCCTAATGACCCTGGCCAGGGATTTGTCTGAGTAAGAACACATGGGATATTCCTCTCATGATGCCGAGAGTGGATGATCCTCTATCGACACTCAATAGCCCTCGTAAGGTCGACTACCACTCCCAATGACCAGCTGTACTAGAACTGGGACAGCCAAACCTATAAGTCTGGTATCAAAGAGTGGAGCACTCATACAGGACATCCTTAGTATCTCAAGTCTAAGGACCAGATACACCACTAGGACTACAGAATCGCTATCTGACAATAAGGCATCATCAACCATCTAGCATTCCGTAAGCGGATCAATCAGTGAACTCATTCTCTAATGAGCACCTGTACTGTATCCCTAGTGTCCCTACACAAGCAGCTATGCGACCAGCTGCATCCATCATATGGACGGGTATATAGCACACCAGTCTGTCCGGTTATCACGATATCCCTCTCGAGTACCCTATGACTGGGATTATTTAGGATATGTGTTTAAAGGTAAATAGATCTCACTATCGTGATCTCATCACGATCCGATTCCCATTGCACAAATCTAAGGACATCACAATATATGTTTGTATTTATGCAATAGTTATAAAGTGATATATGCCAAAATATAATAAAAAAAAAGATTCTATATTATGTCACACGTGCCATTACTCACGTGATTGGCTTGTTGGGCACCTATGACTAGCAATCTCCCACTTGACCTAAAGCCAATCACTTATGTGTTCGATCCCCATCAGATCCTTGTGACGCTCAAAACAAATATGAGACAACGGCTTTGTTAGTGGATCTGCAATGTTATCTTCGGATGGAACTCTTTCCACTACTACATCTCCTTGGGTCACGATCTCTCTGATAAGGTGAAACCTCCTTAGAACATGCTGAGATTTCTGATGAGACTTTGGTTCCTTTGCTTGAGCAATCGCCCTGTTGTTGTCACAATATAGGGAGATCGGCTCTTCGCTACTCGGCACGACTTCTAAATCTATGATGAACTTCTTTACCCAAACTCCCTCCTTTGCTGCATCTGATGCAGCAATGTACTCCGCCTCTGTGGTCGAGTCAACAGTGGTATCTTGCTTGGAACTCTTCCAGTACACTGCTCCTCCATTCAAGGTGTACACATACCCTGAATTAGACTTGCTATCATCGACATCAGACTGAAAACTTGAGTCAGTGTAGCCTTCAACCTTAAGGCTATTACCTCCATATACTAGTAAAAGATCCTTAGTCCTTCTCAAGTACTTAAGGATACACTTTACTGCTTTCTAGTGCTCCAAGCCTGGATCCGCCTGATACCTACTCGTGACACTCAGAGCCTGCGCTATACCAGGCCTAGTACATAGCATGACATACATGATAGACCCTATTGCTGAGGCATAAGGTATCATATCCATGTTCGTACTTTCTTCTGGAGTCTTTGGGGACATACTCGTAGAAAGCGATATCCAATGTCTCATTGGTATGAGACCTCTCTAGGAATTTTTCATGCCAAACCTTTTGACAATGGTTTCTTCCCCTAAGTCCTGGACTAGGACTAGGACAAGCCAAGCTTCCTCTTGGATCTATCTCTATAGATTCTAATCAATAAAATATAGGATGCTTCCCCTAAGTCCTTCATGGAGAAGTGTCTAGATAACCAAGCTTTTACTGTGGATAGCATTCCTACGTCATTCCTAATGATCAAGATGTCATCCACATACAACACCGAAAAGGTGATAGCACTCCCACTTACCTTTCTATATACATAAGGCTCATTTTCGTTCTTAACGAAGTCATAAGATCTGATTGCCACATCAAATCTTATGTTCCAACTTCGGGAAGCTTGCTTTAATCCATAAATGGATCTAAGCAACCTACGCACCTTATCTGGATAGTTCTTGGACACGTATCCATCAGGTTGCATCATATACACCTCCTCCTCGAGATTCCCATTGAGGAATGCGGTTTTCACATCCATCTGCCAGATCACATAATCATAGTGTGCTGCAATAGCCAATAGAATTCTGATGGATTTTAGAATTGCTACGGGTAAGAAGGTTTCGCCATAGTCAACACCTTGCCTTTGACGATACCCCTTAGCCACTAGCCTTGCTTTATAGGTCTCTACCTTTCCATCTACTCCGATCTTTTTCTTAAAGATCCACTTGCAATCGATGGGTACAATACTTCCGGGCGCATCAACTAGATTCCAAATCTTATTGGAGTACATAGAATCCATCTCAGAATTCATGGCTTCTTGCCACTTCCCGGAGTCTATACTCATAATAGCCTCCTCGTAGGTTTGTGGATCAATATCCTCTGCATCCTATCCTCTAATATGTCCCACATATCTCTCAGGAGGATGAGATACTCTATCAGACTTGCGTAAAGTTGAAACTTGTGTATTAGGTACCTGAACAGACTTGGGCTGTAGAGTGGTGCTTGAGCTTGGTTCTCCAACCTCGCTCAATTCTATCATTCTCCCACTATCTCCGTCAAGAATGTGTTCCTTCTCAAGGAACACTGCTCTCTTAGCTACAAAGACCTTTTGGTCCTCGAGATGATAGAAATAATACCCACAAGTTTCCTTGGGGTATCCCACAAATTTGCATCGCTCTGTCCTTGATTCTAACTTATCGGGGCTGTGTCTTTTAACATGTGCAGGGCAGCCCCAAATCTTAACAACCTTAAGATCAGGCTTCTTCCCTTTCCATATCTCATATGGTGTAGACACTACCGACTTAGTTGGAACTCTATCCAGAAGGTAAGCTGCGGTTTCTAGGGCATATCACCAGAACGAGATGGGTAGGTCAGCGAAACTCATCATGGACCGTACCATATCTAATAATGTACGCTTTCTCCTTTCAGAGACACCATTGAGCTGAGGTATATAAGGAGGTGTCCATTGGGATAATATCCCATGTTCCTTGAGGAACTGAGTGAACTCTGTACTTAAGTACTCACCTCCTCGATCTGATCAAAGAGTTTTGATACTCTTTCCAGTCTGGTTTTCCATCTCATTCTTATACTCTCTGAATTTCTCAAAGGCCTCGGACTTGTACTTCATTAAGTACACATATCCATATCTCGAGAAATCATCAGTAAATGTAATGAAGTAGGAGTAACCTCCAATGGCATGAGTTGACATGGGTCCACATACATCACTATGTATGAGTTCCAACAACTCAGTGGCTCTCTCTCCAATTCCACTAAATGGAGAGTTAGTCAGTTTTCCATGAATGCAAGGCTCACAAGTTGCATATGACACATAGTCAAATGGATCTAGATATCCATCATTTAGCAACTTTTGAATCCTTCTTTCATGGATGTGACCTAGCCTACAATGCCATAGGTATGCACTGTTCAACTAATCTCGTTTCCTTTTCGACACATTTACATTCATGATATGTGTAGTGGTGTCTAATATAAATAAATCATTATGCAATGTTCCTTTCATGATGATCATATCATCTAATAATATCGAACAACCATTGTTTTCAAAAATAAATTTATATCCACTAACTGTTAAACATGAAATGGAGATAATGTTTTTGATAATAGAAGGAATAAAATAACATGCATCTAATGCAATAAAAGCTCCACTAGGCAGATGTAGGGCGACCTCGCCAACAGCTACTACAGCAACTTTTGCTCCATTACCCATCTTGAGGTCAATCTCGCCTCTCTTTAGTCTCCTAGGTCTTGCCAGAACCTGCACTGAATTGCATATATGATAAGCATTACCGGTATCCAATACCCATATGTTATCATAAGAGTATGACAAATGGAGATTGATCATAAATGTATCTGAAGCTTCATCAAGCTTTTGTTTCACCCTTTCTGTAAGGTACTCTTTGCAGTTTCTCTTCCAGTACCCATCTTTATCACAGTGGAAGCACTGACCTTTGTCCTTTACTGGGTCTTTCTTAGCAACCTTTGCTTTACCTGGTTTGACCTTGCCCTTTCCCTTCTTAAGGGACCTTTCTACTTTCCTTTTCCTTTTGGTCTCACCAGTGTAGAGAACTGGCTTTTCTTTCTTGATAGTACTCTCTGCCTCCCTCAACATATTGAGAAGCTCTAGGAGAGTCACTTCAAGCTTGTTCATATTAAAATTCATTATGAACTATGAAATGGAATCTGGTAGGGACTGAAGCACAATGTCCACACACAAGTTATCCTCTAGGACCATTCCTAGA
Organism: Musa schizocarpa; assembly: GCA_900464855.2. NCBI lineage: Eukaryota > Viridiplantae > Streptophyta > Magnoliopsida > Zingiberales > Musaceae > Musa > Musa schizocarpa. Next base: position 25,865,701 of record LS990918.1, read on the forward strand.
CCTGTGAGTTACTCTATCCACTCAATCATCTTTAGGACATGGTTCTGAACCGATGTCCCCTCAGTCATCCTAGCGCGGAAGAGGCTCTTAGATATCTCATATCGCTGAGTCCTTCCCTGTTCCTCAAACAATTTACGGACATGTAGGATAATGGATCTGGCATCCATCTTTTCATGTTGTCTCTGTAACTCAGGAGTCATAGAGCCCAACATATAACACTGAGCAAGAGTAGAGTCATCTATGTACTTCACGTAGCGAGCGATCTCATCCTTGTTTGCCCCTTCTTCGGGCGCAGGCATCACTGTATCAAGGACGTACACGATTTTCTCCGCTGTGAGAACAATTCTCAAGTTACGGAGCCAATCCGTATAATTTGGACCAGTGAGGCTGTTGACATCAAGTATGCCACGTAAGGGATTTGAAAGCGACATTTTCTTAAAATAAAGATTCAGCAGAAATGAATAACATGCAGATTTTGCAAGAAATAAACTATCAAGATATGGACTTCTATCTTAATATGCTCCCACTATTTTACTAACGAGTCACGCGACACCCTCAGCACGTGAAACGGAAGTCTCCGGCAGACTTCTAGTGGGGATCAGGATCCAATCGGCGTCTTAGTGTAACCTCGAGGGACTCGACCAATCACACTAAGCCTAAAAGGTAGGCAACTCTTGTCGATCACAACTCCTTGAGATTCCCGTCCTGTTCGGCCTCCGAATCACCATGGCCTCGAGGGACTCGACCAACCATGATGCTCGGTTAAGTCAACACCTTCGTTATAAGATGAGTCTGATTTGATGATATACCCTCGAGGGACTCGACCAAGTATACCATGCCCTCAGGTCACCGGTGACATCTCTATGTCGTAAAAAAGATAGCGAATCGTGATATAGGTGAGTCTCGAGGGACTCGACCAACTCAACCTACGCTGAGAATCGGTTCCTACTTATAACGATGGAAGGCCACGTGGGTCAATCTAATTGCCTCACGTTTACCGACTTAATATTATCGAGAGATATTTCTATGATTTGGTCTCCTAATATGACATGTCACACATATACATATTTATTATATATCTACATTGCATGCAAATATATCTACATATCTAGTATGTGTATAAGCAATTACACCAGAAGATCATGGACCACAACCTAATATGATTAGGCCCGAGCCAGTAGGCCTAATCACTCACATCAAGATCTATGTGTGCAACGGTGCATCTCCATGCCCTGTGATCGTCCATTTCGTCCTTGTCGATTCCGTCGGCATCTTGATGCATCTTCATGCATCACGTTCGTCCATCTCGTGGGTCCCGCTATCGCATCCACGCTCCCGCTGTGCCTCCTCATGTGATTACAACTTAATCATAGGCACGCAGGCCCGACAATAAATGAGAAATATAATGGAGGTTCGCAGACCTCAATAATAATTGTCATAGGTACACACATCACACGGTTCATGATCATCCGTCCATAAATCATACATCACATGTATAAATAATCATCATCATGTAGGACTACTAGATAATAATAATAAAAAATAATAATCAACTAAACCTTTTAATTAATTCATATTTTATGAAATCAGGGACATTATAAGGAATTTCTGAATTCATAGGGGTATTTTCATAATTTGGAGAAAAGACAGAAACTGTAATTTATTAAATTCCGAGGGGTAAAATTGTCTTTTGCCCAGAAAACCCTAATGCCCTTTCCCCTTTTCGTTGCTGCCGCCGCCGCCACCCTACCGGTAGTAGCCTGTGCGGCGGGGCGAGGGCACTGCCCTCGCTTGCAGGCGGCACGCCCGCTGGCAGCGCTGCCGCAGCGGGTGGGCGCCCCCTTCGGGCGCCGCCGCCTCCGCAGGCGGTGCTGTCCCGCCGGGCGCTGCTGCCCTGTGGCGCCTCTGCCCGTGGGCTGCCTGCCTACGCAATGAGCACCTGTACTGTATCCCTAGTATCCCTACACAAGCAGCTATGAGACTAGCTGCATTCATCATATGGACGGGTATACAGCACACCAGTCTGTCCGGTTATCACGATATCCCTCTTGAGTAACCTATGTCCGGGATTATTTAGGATATGTGTTTAAAGGTGAATCAATCTCACTATCGTGATCTCATCACGATCCGATTCCCATTGCACAAATCCAAGGACATCACAATATATGTATGCATTTATGCAATAGTTATAAAGTGATATATGCCAAAATATAATAAGCAAAAAGATTCTTTATAAAGTCACACGTGCCATCACTCACGTGATTGGCTTGTTGGGCACCTATGACTAGCAGTTAGTGCCCTGCATCTGGAATAATTCTGTCCAAAATATGGCTGTGAAGATGCAAGTAGAATTTGGCACAAGCATAATGCATCCCTTATAGCGTAATTCTTTTGAGTCCCAATTGTTTTGAGCCACGGAGCTTGGTGCTTCCTCCAATTTTTTGATGATCTTTCTGGCCTCTGGATCTTCTTGCTATTCTATCTTAATATTCTCATGGAAGTCGCTGGTTGGAAGTGAAACGACCAAAAATTCAGCTTGCTTGGGTAGCAGCGAAGGCGTATCTGCAACAACATTCTATTTCGCCTTTTTGTAAGCTATTTCATAATTGTTGAATCTCATATTTTGATGATGAAACCAATTGATAATTGTGTTGAAGTTTTAATCTATGTTTTGAGTGACGTAGGATGCTTCGATCCTGATGATACAAATAAACCAAGAAAAATCATTTTGGGCTAGAGGAACATGTCAAAGGATTGGACAACGGGCCGATGGATCGGTCAACATATCGACAGAAGGCTTCGGGCCGTGGATTTGGGCATCGGGCCAAGAAAAACTGGTATTGCGCCAAGGATATTTGAGTTGTGGAGTTAACTGGCCGATTGGCCAATAGGCCGTAAGAGAGGACGATGCGCCGAAGAATTGGACGAAGCATCGAGGGACCAATGACATGCCGGACAACTTAATTAATGCTTAGTATTAATTGTCTAGATCAAAGTTTGTTTTACATATGCAGGATTAACTATGATGGCAGTAAGACAAGCAGCAGGAGTTGTGCCGGAGTCAAGATCATGATCAAATTGGGGGTTCGAGAGTTTGACGGAAGTTTGGACGGTCGTCAGAGGTTTTACGGGAACAAATCCGAGAAGTCCAGGAGCTTGCCAAAGAAGCTCTTCGGAACTCACCAAGTGGATCGTCGCAAGTCCAAGTGTTTGCCGGAAGTCCACCGGAGCATCGCCGATGGTTCGTCGAATGTTCGCCGGAAGTTCGTCGAAAGCTCACTTGAAGAAGCGATTGACGCACGGAGCAAGTTGTAGTATTAATGTCTTAATATCATAGTTAGCATGTAGATTAAGTTAGGAATGGGAGGTGATCCCATTAACTTAATTTGGGGGCAATTGGGCCCTTTACAAACCCAAATTAGGCCGAATGGATCAGCCCATTCGGACCCAAAATTCAAAGCCAACGGTGGCACCGCTTAGGAGCTTAGTCTCCCAGGAATGCTAGGCAGTGGTATTGCCCCTATCAAGTAGTTGTACCACCTGAGCTTGGTCTCCGAGCGAAGTCAGGCGGTGGTACCGCCTGAGCTCGGTCTCCGAGCAATGCTAGGTGGTAGTACCACCCTGTTATGGTGGTAGTACCGCCAAGACCCCAGAAATCCGGGAGATGACATTTTTGAGCTCCATATTCGAACTTGTTGGAGCCTATATAAACCTCACTCTTTCTTGCATGAAAGGGCACCGAAATCTTGATCTTATTCTAAGAATTTGAGAGCTCAAAAGTGTTGTAAAAGGCCAAAAGTTCTTCTCCCTCTTTTCATCTAAGTTTTGATCATTTAAGACAGGAGTAAAAATCTGTAAGGGTTGTCTCCTAAGCCCGTCAAAAGGAGTAAAGCTGCAAAAGGATGGTTGGCCTTCGCCTATTGAAGGAAGGCCTCTAGTGGACGTCGGTGACCTCATCGAAGGAGGAAGCCAAAAGTGGATGTAGGTCAAGATTGACCGAACCACTCTAAATCTCAGTTTGCATTTACATTCTGCTTTGTATCTTAATTGCAAACTACCTCCATTGCTTTTCTTCAACTATATTTCACTTAATCTAAAGTGAAGAACTTTCCGAAACGGTTTTTTATCGAAAGTGTTTTTATCGTACGAACATCGTTTTAAATCATTGAAAGTTTTCTGCTGCACTAATTCACCCCCCCTTTAGCTCATGATCCTAGCAATAATCATATCCAAGAAGCTTTGTTATCCATTTTTGCCTCTCGGGGGAAGATATCTTCTACTCCAAGAAATATTTTAGGCTTTTATGGTTAGCCTTGATTTGAAAGCATCGCCCGATCAAGTATGATCTCCATTTGGCCATTGTATGCACAATTGCAAGAATCTCTTGGTCATAAATAGTCATTTTGAGATGGGAAGGAGATAATGCCTTACTGGTATAAGTGAGGGGGTGGCCATCTTGCATTAGTACAACACCAATTCCGACTCCAGTGGCATCGGCTTCAATAATGAAAGTTTTGCCAAGTCGAGTAGCGCTAGTACGGGTGTTGTCGTCATTGCGGATTTAAGTTTGTCAAAGGCAATGGTGGCTTTATTGAACCATTAGAAAGCATCTATTTTCAATAAGGAAGTAAGTGGTGCACTGATCTTTCCATCATTTTTTACGAACTTATGTTAGTAGCCTATTAAACCGAGAAAGCCACATAGCAATTTTATGTTCCTTAAGGTCGGCCAGTTTTGCATTGCTCTAATTTTGGAGGGGTCCACTACCACACCTTCCTCTGATATGATATACCCAAGATATTTCACCTTCTGTTGGAGAAAGTAAAAAATTCATAGTGGTCGTTGTGTGTTCAAAAGGTGGTTTTCGGTATGTCTTCTTCACACACTCGTATTTGATGATACCCAGATCAAAGGTCTAGCTTTGTGAAGATTTATGCTCCCTTTCATCTAACAATTCATCTACTACTGGAATAGGGTATTTGTCCTTGTTGGTTACGTCGTTGAGAGCTCGGTAATCAATACACAATCACCATATTCCGTCCTTCCTTCGTACAAGGAGCACCAGTGAAGAGTAGGGGCTGCAACTTGGCCGAATAACTTCTGTTTCGAGCATCTATTTTACAATCCTTTTTATTCCATCCTTCTAGAGATGTGGATATTGATATGGCTAAGTATTTGCTGGAGATTTGCCTAGAAGAATCATTATACAATTATCATGCCGACGGGTAAGAGGTAGGTTGCGCGGTCCGTCAAATATATCTAAAAATTCAACAAGCAAAGGAAATAGATTTGGATCTTTATATTCTTTTGGCTCTCTCTTAGTTTTCTGTTCAAATTTGTTGAAATCTCATATTTTGATGATGAAGTCAATTGTCATTTGTTATCTAATCCATATGTTGAGATAAGTGTGCGGGATTAACTACGATGGAAGTAAGACATGCAGTAGGAGTTGCACGAGAGTCAAGACTATGATCACGTTGGGAGTTCGAGAGTTCGACGGAAGTCCAAATGATCGTCGGAGGTTCTGTGGGAACAAATCCAAGAAGTCTAGGAGCTTGCCAAAGAAGCTCATCAGAACTTGCCAAGTGGATCATCGCAAGTCCAGAAGTTTGCTGGAAGTCCGCCGGAGCATCGTCGAAGGTTCATCGGATGTTTGCCGGAAGAAGCGATTGCCGCACCAGAGCAAGTTGTAGTAATTGTCTTACGAAATATCGTAGTTAGCATGTAGATTAAGTTAGGAATGGGAGGTGATCCCATTAACTTAATCTGGGGGCAATTGGACCCTTGATAGACCCAATCAGAACAGAATTCTTGCCAAGTAGTGGCATCGCCAGGGTCGGCGGTGGCACTACCCAGGAGATGGTCTCCTAGGAAAACTAGGCGGTGGCTCCGCCTAGGCACAGTCTCCGAGCGAGATTGGGCGGTAAAACCGCCCCTGTCAGGCGGTGGCACCGCCCAAAGGCTCAGTCTCCTAGCTGCCAGGCAATTGTACCGCCCCAATCAGAAGGGAGTACTGCCAGGACCCCGGAAATCCGAGAAATGATATTTTTTAGCTGCAAATTTAAACCAGTTTGGGGCCTATATATACCCCACCCTTTGCTGCATTAAAGGGCACCGAAAATCCAATCTTACATTGTGATTTTTAGAGCTCAAAAGTGTTTTAAAGGGTAGAAGTTCTCCTCCCTCTTTTCTTCCAAGTTTTGACCTTTCAAAAGAGGAGAGAAATTATGTAAGAGTTGTCTCCTAAGCCCGTCAAAAGGAGTGAAACTGTAAAAGGGTTGTTGGCCTCCGCCTATTGAAGGAAGGCCTCTAGTGGATGTCAATGACCTCATCAGAGGAGGAAGCCAAAAGTGGATGTAGGTCAAGACTAACCGAACCACTCTAAATCTCGGTTTGCATTTACTTTCTATTCTCTATCTTAACTGCAAATTGCCTCCATAGCTTTACTTTAACTGCACTTCGCCTAATCTAAGTTAAAGCAACTTCCGAATTGGCTTTCAAACCGAAATTTCTTTTATCGTATGAACGTCGTATTTTGGTTTGCAATTACATTTTGTTCTCTATCTTAACTGCAAACTGTCTCTATATCTTTATTTTAATTGCATCTCACTTGATGACAAGTTAAAGTGATTTCCGAATCGGCTTTCTTACTAAAATCATCTTTATCGTACGAACATCGTTTTAAATCGTCGAAAGTTTTCTACTGCACTAATTCACCCCTTTTCCTCTTAGTGCTGTTGATCCTAACAAATGGTATTAGAGCGGGGTTAACTCTCAAACGGATTAAAACCCAATAGAGATAGCATACATCAGAAACTAAGAGGGCCACTCTATTACACATCTACCCATGTTCAATGGGACGAACTACACCTATTGGAAGACCCGAATGAGGATCTTCCTTATTTCAATGGATTTTGAACTTTAGAATCTTGTCGAAAATGGATTTTCAAAGTCTTCTCTTCCAATGATCAATTGGAATGAATTGGAGAAGAAGACTTTCGCTCTTAATGCAAAGGCTATGAATGCCTTATTTTGTGCGCTTGATAAAAATGAGTTCAATCGTGTTTCGGTTTGTGAAACTACGTTTGATATTTGGCATACACTCGAAGTGACTCACAAAGGCACAAGTAGAGTAAAAGAGTCAAAAATAAATCTTTTGATACATTCTTTTGAACTTTTCCAAATGAAATCGAGCGAGACTATTGGCGACATGTACACCCGTTTCACGGATGTCGTCAATGGTCTAAAAGGACTCGGCAAAAGTTTTTCGGATTTTTAGCTCGTAAATAAGATTCTAAGATCCCTTCCTATGAGTTGGGACCCTTAAGTCACTGCTATTCAAGAGGCTAAAAATTTAAACAACTTCCCTCTTGAAGAACTAATCGAGTTATTAATGACCTATGAAATGACTTGCAAGGCTCATGAAGAGCAAGAAGACATCCTTCCAAAGAACAGGAAGGATATGACACTTAGAACTTTAGATGACCACTTGAGAGAAAACTCAAGTGATGAGGACTGTGACGATGACTTCGCACTTTTAACAAGAAAATTCAAAAAATTCATTAAGAGAAACAAATTTAAAAATGATAAAAAATAAATTTGAACTCAAAAAGGACCAAGTTATTTACTACGAGTGCAAAAAGCCGGGACACTACAAAAGTGATTGTTCCCAAGCCAAGAAGAGAACATCAAAGAATAAGGCGCTCAAAGCAACATGGGATGACTTGAGCGCGTCTGAAGAAGACGAGTCTAGTATCGAGCAAGTTGCTCATTATGCCATAATGGTCATCGGAGAGGAGGTAACAAATTTAATTGATGCAAATTTATCATTTGATGAATTATTAAATGCCTTCCATGACTTATTTGATGAATGCAAAACAATTAGTAGAAAATATAAATTGCTGAAAAATAAGCATGATAGTCTTGTTAGCAATTTTGATAAATTAAAAACTAAATATCATGAAAGTTTAGCTCAATGTGAAAAATGCCATGATCTAGAAACTCTCCAAAAGGAGAACTTGCTACTTATGGACGCCTTGAAGAAATTCGAGGTTGGTAGCAAGTCTTTGAACATGATCCTTACAAATAAGGGTCACGTTCCCAAAAGAAGTGGAATCGGATTTATGAGAAGTCCTCACCGAAATCCAACCACCTTGATAAAAGGCCCTATCTTACATGTTCAGCACCAAAGCAAATGCAACTTTTGTTGCAAACATGGACATAAAACATATCATTGTCCATTCAAGAAAATTAGCCCGAACAAACTGATTTAGGTTCCTAAAGGAATCATGATAAACTCTATGCAACATGATAAACAATGTAGATCAATTTTTGAGGCACCCAAAAGTAAATTGGTACCTAAAAATCACCACTTCTTATAGAAATGTACACCATCAAAAGCTAGGAGCAAGAGATAATATCCCTTCACATACCCTCTGGATTTCTGAACTTATCGAATCGATTTCTTTTTTACCTTCGGATCCAACTATATCATGAACTTACATCTTGCAAGCAAAGTTTGTCATAAACTTGCGAAGCTTACCAACTTGGATAATAAGTCATGAACATGTCCAAAATTGTGTACGACATTTAAAATATAATATGCGCGTCACAAGATCTATCTTGAACGTATGAAATTTCTCATTTTGAAATGGAAACTCTTACATAATTATGAAAGTAAAGTTGATTGCTCCATAAATGAAAAATCTCCTCAAGTCGAAAACATCCAAATCAGCCCATACAGCCCCCAAACAAGTGCTCCCCGCCTGTAGGCGGTGGCACCGCCCAACTGGCGGTACCACCGCTGGGTGTCACGGGTTGCAAGCGGTTGCATCGCCTAGCCAGCGATGCCACCGCTTGCAAATTTGCCCCCTTTTAAACCGAGCTAGGGCCGGTGGTGGAACTGACCCCAACTCACTCCCATCTCCTTCTAGCAGCTCCAACACTTCTCCACCTCCATTTCTTCCCTTTAGCTGCCTAAATACTACCCATTGCAAAGCAAAGATCAATAATCTCTCATTCTCTTGAAGATCTCACTTAAGGTATTCTCTAAAACGCTTTTAATTTCTGTCTACTATTACTCATTACTATCTTCTTAAATAGCAGTAGTTATGGGCTCTAGAAGATCCTCTAGGGACAATGGGAAGAGGAGATTAGAAGAAGACTTTGATTACACCCTTTTCGATTCAAAACCTCATGCCCAAAAATTTGCTTCCATAGAATTTAGAAATGTCCATAAGGAAAAGTATGTTGATCTAAATGAACTAAGTAATTTAGAGACAATTCAATAGTTTGTAAATTTAGATCTACTCCCAATACTACAAATTAGTGAATCCATCAACCCAAGATTTGTTAGGTTGTTTTACAACAATCTACAAGTATAAGAAAAAAAAAGAGTGTCTACCTATCTTTTCGAACAACACATTTCTATTAAGGATAGATTCATTTGCGACATGATAGGCATTCCCATGAAAGATAAAGGTCTTTATTTTAGAGGATTGTGGGATGATGAAACAGTTGGGACAACCTACGTCAAAGCCTTAGGAACAATTTTTGGTAATCCCAACTTAGTGATAGTTCCTAAAGGCTGTGAGCATCTACTACCACTAAACACTAAAGTACTTTATCATATTCTAACTAGCATCATTCTCCCTAAACAATACCATCATGATGAAGTGAGTCAAATGAAATTAGGAATCATGTATTGGATCATTAAAGGACATAACATTTGTTTTGGTTACCTTATCTAACAGAACATGATAGAAATATCTAAGAAAGATATGATGCTTCCATATGGTGGTATAATCACTAAAATACTTAAAGCCTACGATATTCCAATACCACCCGACGAAGAGGTAATAAAAGTAGATAGGTTTAGCATAATAAATAAAAATCTACTTCACCGATTGAGATGTCTTTATAGAAACGGTAATTGGGTTAGAATGCCTAGAAGAACCGATCTCCCTCAACTTGAACCTGAACCACAAACACCAATCTTTAAGAGTACTCAATCTCCTCCGATCTGTCCCGTTGAGAAAACACATCCATTTGAGCAAGCTCCTGCATCATCTAACGAAGACAGAGGGATTCAAATGGACTGATTTGAATAAAGACAAGATCGGCTTAAACATCGACAAGATCAAATCCTATCTGAGCTATAGCAAATTCATCGACAATTTGACTCTTTATTTAGGTATTTTAATTTTCCACCTCCTGAATGAGCTTGTATATGTAAATGTGATCACAATTTCTTCTAGTCTTGTTGTAATAATTATGTTGTTGTAAACTCTTTATGCTACTCACCTTGATCACAATGCCCCTTGCCTTGATAACTACTAATCCTTGATATGTTTTGCTTAATGTATTATTCGGTGAGCATATGCAGAGTAAGGAGTATTAATGTAGATTGAACAACGTTTTCGGATTTTCCTTGAATCTCTTTACGTTACTAATTTTCAAAATTTTCTTGATCACTTAAGTTTCACGTTAAGATTGAATGCTTCTATAACATGCTTACTTTATAAGTTGAAAATATTGTGCCTTGATTTCCATGATGAGCATGTTATACTCTCATTATGATTTGAGAAGATTCATACATCGAATTCTTAATCTTTGAGCACTACAAAATTGTGTTCGAATGCATGAACTTGTTAAGATTATTTTTCAAAATTTTTTGATCAAATCACTTAATTACCATGATGATTTTACACAATTACTGTTGGGAAATCATGGGGGGCGACATCATATGCGCAGTGGAAGAACAAGAAAACAAAAATCCCCGATTCCCAAAAAGATGTTCGTCGTCATGCGAAGATTGGTGCGTAAAAATATGCAAAACACAAAACTGCGTATAGAGATTGTGTTACCTAGGGAGATCGTATATCCCTGTTTCCTTGCAGATCCTTAGGAGAGGGTGAAGGAGGTCAAGCGTCCTCCTCTCTAGCGGTGATCCACACAGCAGGGTTACGTCGACCCTCCTCAAAACTCCAGGCCTCTGAGGTGGAGAGGGAGAGGAGAATAGGAAAGGCAAGCAAAGACTCTAGCCTATGAGGCTGTGAATCCCTCCTATTTATAGAGATCCCATGTCAAACCCTAATGGGTCCTTCCCTAGTGGGTATTGGATCTGCATCCAATAAGACAAGGGCTCCGTCGGATATCTCATATCCGAACCTCTACTCATCGCAATGCCTACCATATGTGTGTGACCCTCTAGGCCCATTATCGAGCTGGCCGTGAGTCATACCTGTCAGAACTCCTTCTAACTCAGTGAATTATTATCTTTGTAATAATTCACTTTCGACTCATCGACTTCTGGGACGTATTTAGGCCACTACATGCCATAGTCCCCGGGCGATCTGAGGGAATCCAATCCATTGGACTTGTCTGTCCTCGCCACCATGTACCTATAGTCCCTCATCTATCTAATATCCCGGACTGTATATCGAGCATGGTGTTGTCAGACCCATACGGTTTCTACTCGAGTCTCGCTCTAATCGGATTCTCCCGGAGAACTCTTTCTCTCTCAACCCGAATGACCCCGGCCAGGGATTTGTCTGAGCAAGAACACATGGGATATTCCTCTCATGACGCCGAGAGTGGATGATCCTCTATCGACACTCAATAGCCCTCGTAAGGTCGACTACCACTCCCAATGACCAGCTGTACTAGATCTGGGACAGCCAAACCTATAAGTCTGGTATCAAAGAGTGGAGCACTCATACAGGACATCCTTGGTGTCTCAAGTCTAAGGACCAGATACACCACTAGGACTACGGAATCGCTGTTTGACAATAAGGCATCATCAACCATCCAGCATTCCGTAAGCGGATCAATCAGTGAACTCATTCTCCAATGAGCACCTGTACTGTATCCCTAGTGTCCCTACACGAGCAGCTATGAGACCAGCTGCATCCATCATATGGACTAGTATACAGTACACCAGTCTATCCGGTTATCACGATGTCCCTCTCGAGTAACCTATGACTGGGATTATTTAGGATATGTGTTTAAAGGTGAGTCGATCTCATTATCGTGATCTCATCACGATCCGATTCCCATTGCACAAATCCAAGGACATCACAATATATATATGCATTTATGCAATAGTTATAAAGTGATATACGCCAAAATATAATAAGCAAAAAGATTCTATATCAAGTCACACGTGCCATCACTCACGTGATTGGCTTGCTGGGCATCTATGACTAGCAATCTCCCACTTGACCTAAAGCCAATCACCTATATGTCTGATCTCCATCAGACTCCTGTGACGCTCAAAGACAATCTGAGACAACGACTTTGTCAGTGGATCTGCAATGTTATCTTCGGATGGAACTCTTTCCACTGCTACATCTCTTCGGGTTACGATCTCTCTTATAAGTTGGAACCTCCTCAGAACACTTCTGATGAGACCCGGGTTCCCTTATTTGAGTAATCACCCCATAGTTGTCGCAATATAAGGAAGTAGACTTGTCGCTATCTGTATCGACTCCCAAATCTGTGATGAACTTCTTCACCCAGGACTCCCTCCTTTGCTGCATCGATGCAGCAATGTACTCCGGGTCGTGGTCGAGTCAACAGTGGTATCTTGTTTGGAACTCTTCCAAAGACATGCTTGCTCCTCCATTCAAGGTGTAAACATACCACAATTGACTTGCTATCATCTACATCCGATTGAAAACTTGAGTCAAGTAGCCTTCAACCTTAAGGCTATTACCTCCATATACTAGTAAAAGATCCTTAGTCCTTCTCAAGTACTTAAGGATACACTTTATTGCTTTCCAGTGCCCCCCAAGCACGGATCCGCTTGATACCTCCATTGACACTTTCGAGAGCATGCGCTATATCGAGCCTAGTACATAGCATGGCATACATGATAGACCCTATTGCTAAGGCATAAGGTATCATATCCATGTTCGCCCTTTCTTCTGGAGTCTTTGGGGACATACTGGTGAAAGCGATATCCCATGTCTCATCGGGTATGAGACCTCTCTTGGAATTTTCCATGCCAAACCTTTTGACAATAGTTTCTATGTACCTGGACTAGGACAAGCCAAGCATCCTCTTGGATCTATCTCTATAGATTCTAATCCCCAAGATATAAGATGCTTCCCCTAAGTCCTTCATGGAGAAGTGTCTAGATAACCAAGCCTTTACTATGGACAACATTCCTATGTCATTCCCAATGATGAGGATGTCATCCACATATAACACCAAAAAGGTGATAGCGCTCCCACTTACCTTTCTGTATACACAAGGCTCATCTTCGTTCTTAACGAAGTCATAAGATCTGATTGCCTCATCAAATCTTATGTTCCAACTTCTGGAAGCTTGCTTTAGTCCATACATGGATCTAAGCAACCTACACACCTTATCTAGGCAGTTTTTGGACACGAATCCCTCAGGTTGCATCATATACACCTCCTCCTCGAGGTTCCCGTTGAGGAATGCGGTTTTCACATCCATCTGCCAGATCTCATAATCATAGTGTGCTGCAATAGCCAATAGAATTCTGATGGATTTTAGCATTGCTACGGGTGACAAAGTTTCGTCGTAGTCAACACCTTGCCTTTGACGATACCCCTTAGCCACTAACCTTGCTTTATAGGTCTCTACCTTTCCATCTACTCCGATCTTTTTCTTAAAGATCCACTTGTAACCGATGGGTACAATACCTTCAGACGAATCAACTAGGTTCCAAACCTTATTGGAGTACATAGAATCCATCTCAGAATTCATGGCTTCTTTCCACTTCCCGGAGTCTATACTCATAATAGCCTCCTCGTAGGTCTGAGGATCAATATCCTCTACATCCTCTGCTCTAATATGTCCCACATATCTCTCAGGAGGATGGGATACTCTATCAAGACCTGCGTAAAGTTGATACTTGTGTATTAGGTACCTGAACAGACTCGGGCTGTAGAGTGGTGCTTGAGCTTGGTTCTCCAACCTCGCTCAATTCTATCATTCTCCCACTGTCTCCGTCAAGAATGTGTTCCTTCTCAAGGAACACTGCTCTCTTAGCTACAAAGACCTTTTGGTCCTCGAGATGATAGAAATAATACCCACAAGTTTCCTTGGGGTATCCCATAAATTTGCATCGCTCTGTCCTTGATTCTAACTTATCGGGGTTGTGTCTTCTAACATGGGCAGAGCAGCCCCAGATCTTAACAACCTTAAGATCAGGCTTCTTCCCTTTCCATATCTCATATGGTGTAGACACTACCGACTTAGTTGGAACTCTGTTCAGAAGGTAAGTTGCGGTTTCTAGGGTATATCCCAGAATGAGATGGGTAGGTCAAAAAACTCATCATGGACCGTACCATATCTAATAATGTACGATTTCTCCTTTCAGAGACACCATTGAGCTGAGGTGTATAAGGAGGTGTCCATTGGGATAATATCCCATGGTCCTTGAGAAACTTAGTAATCTCTGTACTTAAGTATTCACCTCCTCGATCTGATCGAAGAGTTTTGATACTTTTTCCAGTCTGGTTCTCCACCTCATTCTTATACTCTCTGAATTTCTCAAAGGCCTCGGACTTGTACTTCATTAAGTACACATATCCATACCTTGATAAATCATCAGTAAATGTAATGAAGTAGGAGTAACCTCCAATGGCATGAGTTGACATAGGTCCACATACATCACTATGTATGAGTTCCAACAACTCATTGGCTCTCTCTCCAGTTCTACTAAATGGAGATTTGGTCAGTTTTCCACGAATGCAAGGCTCACAAGTCGCATATGACACATAGTCGAATGGATCTAGATATCCATCATTTAGCAACTTTTGAATCCTTCTTTCATGGATGTGACCTAGCCTACAATGCCACAGGTATGCACTGTTCAACTCATCTCGTTTCCTTTTGGACATATTTACATTCATGATATGTGGAGTGGTGTCTAACATAAATAAACCATTATGCAATGTTCCTTTCGTGATGATCTTATCATCTAATAATATCGAACAACCATTGTTCTCAAAAACAAATTTATATCCACTAACTGTTAAACATTAAATGGAGATAATGTTTTTGATAATAGAAGGAACAAAATAACATGCATCTAATGCAATAAAAGCTCCACTAGGCAGATGTAGGGCGACTTCGCCAACAGCTAATACAGCAACTTTTGCTCCATTACCCATCTTGAGGTCCATCTCGCCTCTCTGTAGTCTCCTAGGCCTTGCCGAACCCTCACAACAATTGCATATATGATAAGCACTACCGGGTATCCAATACCCATGTGTTATCATAAGAGTCCCACAAATGGAGACCGATCATGAATGTAATCAAGCTTCATCAAGCTTTTGTTTCATTCCTTTCTGCAAGGTACTCTTTGCAGTTTCTCTTCCAATGCCCATCTTTACCACAGTGGAAGCACTGGCCTTTGTCCTTTGCTGGGTCTTTCTTAGCAACCTTTGCTTTACCTTGTTTGCCCTTGCCCTTTCCCTTCTTAAGGGACTTTTCTGCTTTCGTTTTCTTTCTGGTCTCACCAGTGTAGAGAACTGGCTTCTCTTTCTTAATAGTACTCTCTGCCTCCCTCAACATATTGAGGAGCTCTGGGAGAGTCACCTCAAGCTTGTTCATATTAAAATTCATTATGAACTGTGAAAAGAAATCTGGTAGGGACTGAAGTACAATGTCCACACACAAGTTATCCTCTAGGACCATTCCTAGACCTGTGAGTTTCTCTATCCACTCAATCATCTTTAGGACATGGTTCTGAACCGGTGTCCCCTTAGTCATCCTAGCACGGAAAATGCTCTTGGATATCTCATATCGTTGAGTCCTTCCCTGTTCCTCAAACAATTTTTGGACATGCAGGAGAATGGATCTGGCATCCATCTTTTCATGTTGTCTCTGTAACTCTGGAGTCATAGATCCCAACATATAGCACTGAGCAAGAGTGGAGTCATTAATGTACTTCACGTAGTGAGCGATCTCATCCTCGCTTGCCCCTTCTTCGAGCGTAGGCATCACTGTATCAAGGACGTACACGATTTTCTCCGCTGTGAGAACAATTCTCAAGTTACGGAGCCAATCCGTATAATTTGGACCAGTAAGGCGGTTGACATCAAGTATGCCACGTAAGGGATTTGAAAGCAACATTTTCTGAAAATAAAGATGTAGCAGAAATGAATAACATACAGATTTTGCAAGAAATAAACTATCAAGATATGGACTTCTATCTTAATATGCTCCCACTATTTTACTAACGAGTCACGCGACATCCTCAGCACGTGAAACGGAAGTCTCCAGTAGACTTCTAGTCGGGATCAAGATCCAATCAGCGTCTTAGAGTAACCTCGAGGGACTCGACCAATCACACTAAGCCTAAAAGGTAGGCAACTCTTGCCGATCACAACTCCTTGTGATTCCCGTCCTGTTCGGCCTCCGAATCACTATGACCTCGAGGGACTCGACCAACCATGATGCTCGGTTAAGTCAATACCTTCATTACAAGATGAGTCTGATTTGATGATATACCCTCGAGGGACTCGACCAAGCATACCATGTCCTCAGGTCACCGGTGACATCTTTATGTCGTAAGCAAGATAGCGAAACGCGATATAGGTGAGTCTCGAGGGACTCGACCAACTCAACCTACACCGGGAATCGGTTCCTACTCATAACGATGGAAGGCCACGTGGGTCAATCTAATTGCCTCACGTTTACCGACTTAGTATTATCGAGAGATGTTTTTATAATTTGGTCTCCTAATATGACATGTCACACATATACATATTTAATATATATCTACATCGCATGCAAATATATATACATATCTAGTATGTGTATAAGCAATCACATCAGATGATCATAGATCACAACCTAATATGATTAGGCCCGAGCCAGTAGGCCTAATCACTCACATCAAGATCTATATGTGCAACGGTGCATCTCCATGCCCTGTGATTGTAACATCCCTCATTTCTGAATTTTCGTATAAGTTTCTAGTTGTAATGCATGTATCTATTTTAAATTTGATAAAAAGTCAAAGTATGAATCTGAGAACTTATTCATAAGAGTTGGAGGATTTGTTAAAACAAAAATCTGAGGACGTATATGTAAACCCTAAGGATCTATTCGTAAATATGATAAATACAAGGACTAAACTGTAAAATGTACAAAAATACAAACCCCACCGTTTAAGCCTCTCTGCCTTCATTCTTAAGGAAGTAGAGAAGGCAGCTGCGCGGATGATCTGGGAAAGAAAGAAAGAAAGAAGAAGAAGAAGAAGAAGAAGAAGAAGAAGAAGAAGAAGAAAAAATTGGGGCTTTAAGTTTTCTTGCTCCATCTTCTCAATTGGGGGTCAAAAATTCTCAAAGGCAAATGTTCTAACCTCATCCTACAGAATTTTTAGTTTCTGTTTTTATGTTGATTCAAAACAAATTGAAGGATTTCTATTTTAGAAACTGTGGGGTATGCGCTTATTACCCGCTCTGTGGGGTCCCGCTCTGTGAGATATTCTGGACCTTTGCCAGAAATGGTAAAGGGTATGTGCTTAGAGCCTGCGATGCTCTGCCGGCCCCTCTGACTTCACCTAGACGTGGGTGGATGGATCTCCCAGACGTGGGAGACTTTTGTCAGGTGGTCATTCAGAAATGGATGAATCACATTCTGACTGAGATCCTACCACACCTTCTATATGTTTGATATGACATCTAGAGTTTTGGTGAGTTGTTTCTATTCACGCTCTGGATAAGAATGATATGATTGCAACGTCAAGGACGACGTTTGAGCTTCTGTACGATATTTGTTTTTGATATGCTCTGAAATGCGTCATTCACTGATGATTTTACTTCGAAATGTTCCATATGCCGTTGATATGCTTCGGAACATTTTATATGCCATTGATAAGCTCCGATATGTTTCCTTTATTACTGATATGCTCCAATTACTCTATGCCCCAATCTGTCAGGAACCAAATATGTAAGATCGGAAGGACAATTGTGTTTCTGCTCTTAATGATATTATGTCTACGAAATCGTATATTCTACCTTGTATTTTGGAACTGTATCTCTTTGGAAGTTGTACTATTTTGATATGGATATGTTAGTCACTTGCTGAGCTCTTTATGCTCACCCCGTTTGTTGATAAATTTTTCAGGATAGCATATTGCTTGCTTAAATGTTAAGATTGGGCTGAGGCGGTGGAAAGTGTAGAAGATTTTGGGCAGATCTTTGTTAGCATATGTGTATTTGTTGTATAAGATACTCTGCATCTTATGAAATGTGATGATGATTCTAAACCTGTGGATTTTGTGTAAGATAAAGGATCCCTCATGTATAGGATTTTGGAATGTTAAGTTAAATTCGTGTAATGATATGATCTTATGGTAATCGTTGGTTTGGTGACTGCATAGACTTCCCCATTTGTGAATTTATGTTGTGGTTATTATTTTGTTGAGTTGAGTTCTGATTGTATGAATTATCGAGTGATGTGTGGTATGTTTATGAATTGCAAAGGGTTATGAATTTGTAAACTATAGAGGTGAAATTTTGATCTGAATGTTTTCTTAGTGACCTCAAATGTGTGCTTGGATCCTGGGTTAGTTATGATGAAAATTTTAAATATTGTCGATTTTTTTTAGGGGCGTGACAGAGGTGGTATCAGAGCATTGTTCGAGGATCACTGAAATATTTGATATGTTGACGTGCAAAATATATTGAGGTCCAGTGATAATGATTAGTGGAAATTTTCTTTGATGCATTCTAGGAATCTAGGATGATGAGGACTTATGGTCCTCCAATTTCATTTGTTTCTGATTAATTAAGGGGGATGAAAGGGTTGATCGAGGATACAAAATCAGAGTAGCGCGATGAAAACATGGTGAACCAAATTTTATTGGTGGTAGAAAAATGGATGATGCAAACAGAGAAGATATTTGATGTATAAAATTGTTCTAATGATCGAAAGAATTCTTTTGCCACCTTATAATGGAAGTAGAGGCTGATTATTAATGGCAACAAAGAAAATTATATTTGGAGATCAGTGTTACGAATGATAAGGACAAGTTTACCAATAAAAATATGATTGGAAATGAATCAGAAAGTAATAACAAGAGTGTCAAGACATTTGGATTTGAAAAGGAAAGTCATCGCAAAAGACTCAATCATATGTGAATTGCAAGTTAAGTTATAAAACATGTTTGTGTTTTTGGGTGACTGGAGCCTATTTTGCTTATGGAAAGTTAGATCATCAAGTAAGAGATTGCCCACTGAACAGGAAAAAGAAGCCACTGCCTCCTAGACCCTCAACCTATGCTAGAGTGTACGCTATCACTGAACAAGATTCTAAAGCTTCTAAAAGAAATGCAAAAGTTTTGTTTGATCCCAGCTCCAACTTATCGTTTGTTTCACAATACTTTGCTTGTCACTTGGATATTCTACCTAAACCCCTGGATTATATGTTATATGTAACAACTGCTGTTGGAGATTCATTGGCAACAAACTTGGTGTACCCATCTTGTTTGATCTCTATTGGAGACCACGAACTCCTTGCTGATTTGATTCTCCTAGAGATCTAGGGCTTTGATATTATACTTGGCATGGATTGGTTATCTTCTCATCACGCTACTATTGATTATTACAAAAAAATAATTACTTTCTGCATATCAGATCAGCCTATATTTTTCTTTCAGGGCATTAGGCATGATTTGCCTCCTTGCTTGATATCAGCACTTCAAGTTTATCGTCTTATGCAGAAAGGTTGTTTTTGTTATATGGTGTGTGTAGAAGAGCATTCAAATCAAGAAACCCACCTAGACGAAATTGTAGTGGTCAAAGAATTCCCTGATGTATTCCCAGATGACTTACCTGGTTTACCTCTAGATAGAGAGGGTGAATTTGCTATTGATCTGGTCTCCAGTACAACCCCAATATCTAAGCCTCCCTACAGAATGGCACCGCTCGAGCTAGAGGAATTAAAGAAGCAAATACAAGAATTATTAGATAAGGGTTTCATACGACCCAGTGTATCCCCATGGGGTGCTCCGGTACTATTAGTGAAGAAGAAGGATTGAACATTGAGGCTTTGTATTGATTATAGACAGTTGAATCAAGTGACCATCAAAAATAAGTATCCCATACCTAGAATTGATGATTTGTTTGATCAATTACAGGGTGCACAAGTATTCTCTAAGATTGACCTGAGGTCAGGTTACTATCAGTTGAAGATCAAGGAGGAGGATATTTCAAAAACAGCTTTCAGAACTCGATATGGTCATTATGAATTCTTGGTGATGCCTTTTGGTTTGACAAATTCCCCTGCAGCTTTTATGGAACTAATGAATAGGATATTTCAACCGCTCTTGGATATCTGTGTAATTGTATTTATTGATGACATATTGGTGTATTCAAAGAGTAATCAGGAGCATGAGGAACACTTGAGAGATGTGTTGTCCATACTAAGAGAAAAGAAGTTGTATGCGAAGTTCAGCAAATGTGAATTTTGGTTGAATGAAGTTGCTTTCTTAGGCCATGTGATTTTAGGGAAGGATATATTTGTTGATCCAAGGAAAATAGAAGCTGTAGTTGAATGGGAAGTACCAACAAATATAACAGAAGTTTGAAGCTTTTTGGGCATGGCAGGTTATTATAGGAGATTTGTTGAGGGATTTTCTCGAATCGCTCAACCTCTCACCAACCTCACTAAAAAGAATATAAAATTTTTATGGGGTGCTGATTGTGAGCAAAGTTTTCAAGAGTTAAATAGAAGATTGACTAGTGCCCCTATTCTCACTATTCCAAGTGGTAGTGAGGGATTTGTAGTTTATACTAATGCTTCAAGAAAAGGCCTAGGATGTGTTTTGATGCAGGAAGGGAGAGTAATTTCTTATGCTTCTAGGCAACTTAAAGGTTATGAATTGAATTATCCAACTCATGATTTGGAATTAGCAGCAATTATTTTTGCTCTAAAGATTTGGAGACATTATTTGTATTGTCGACAGTTTGAAATCTTCACTGATCACAAAAGTTTAAAATACATTTTCACTCAGAAAGAGTTAAACATGAGGCAGCGAAGATGGATAGAACTTCTGAAGGATTATGATTGTGCCATCCGTTATCACCCGGGCAAAGCCAATGTTGTAGCTGATGCACTTAGTAGGAAATCTACAAGTTTTATGGCTAGTCTGGTTGTGAACCAATGGAAGTTATTAGAAGAAAATTTTGATTTGAAAGCTTTGAGGAAAGAGCAAGACTCGATAATATTGATGGCCTCCATTCAAGTGCAATCCGATCTTATTCAACAAATTAAGGAAGGACAATTACGAGATCCACATTTAATCTACTTGAGGAATGAAGTAGAAAAGGAATTGAAGCCACAATTTCAAGTTTCAAAAGATGGCCTATTGAGATTTGGGGAGAGGGTATGTGTACCAAATGAACCAGATATTAAGAATCAAATCTTGAAGGAAAGTCATACTTCAAAGTACACCATACATCCTGGGAGCACTAAGATGTATAGAGATCTTCAAAGTCATTATTGGTGGGAAGGCATGAAGAAGGAAATTGCAATGTATGTTTCAAAATGTTTGACTTGTCAGCAAATCAAAGTAGAACACCAAACACCTGGAGGGTTGTTACAACCTTTAGATATTCCTGAATGGAAATGGGAATGCATTACTATGGATTTTGTTTCAGGACTACCCAGAACCTCTAAAAAGCATGATGTTATTTGGGTTATCATTGATAGGTTAACAAAATCTGCACATTTCCTACCGATTAATATGACTTATTCGCTTGATAGACTTGAAGATTTATATGTCAGTGAAATAGTAAGACTTCATGGTATTCCAAAGAAGATCATCTCTGATAGAGACTCCAGATTTCTCTCTAGATTCTGGAGAAGATTACAGGAATCTATGGGCACTAAAGTTAAGTTTAGTACTGCATATCATCCTCAGACTGATGGTCAGTCAGAAAGAACAATTCAAACACTTAAGGATTTGCTTAGAGCTTATGTTATGGATTGGAAAGGTGAATGGGATAAGGATATTTCACTTGTTGAGTTCACTTACAATAATAGTTATCATTCAAGTATTCAGATGGCTCCTTATGTAGCTTTATATGGGCGAAAGTGCATAACACCTATATGTTGGGAAGAAGTTGGTGACAGAAAGCTGTTAGCACCGGACAAGGTACAAGAAACTTCCGAGAAAATTCAAGTTATAAGAAAAAGGTTAAAAACTGCTCAGAGTCGTCAAAAGAGTTATGCCGACAATAGAAGATGAGATATTGAGTTTGAAATCGGAGATTTTGTATTCTTGAAAGTCTCCCCTTCCAAAGGCATTATAAGGTTTGGGAAGAAAGGAAAGTTAAGCCCCAGATTTATTGGACCTTTTGAGGTTCTTGAGAGGGTTGGTTCTGTCGCTTACAGGATTGCCTTGCCACCAGCATTGTGTCATATCCATGATATATTTCATGTTTCGATGATTAGGAAGTATATACCTGATCCTTCTCATATCATTGAGTATATGCAAATGGAGATTGATAAAGATTTATCTTATGTGGAAGAGCCCACTCAAATTGTTGATAAGAAGGAAAAGATCCTAAGCAATCGGGTCATCACTCTGGTACAAGTAATTTGGAGACATCATTATGTAGAGGAAAGAACCTGGGAGCTAGAGGAAGAAATGAAAAAGGTTTATCCTCATCTTTTTATCGATAGAGGTATGATAAATTTAGAGGACTAAATTTTTTTTTTAAGGGGGGGAGAGGGTAACATCCCTCATTTCTGAATTTTCGTAAAAGTTTCTAGTTGTAATGTATGTATCTATTTTTAATTT
Source organism: Musa schizocarpa (assembly GCA_900464855.2). NCBI lineage: Eukaryota > Viridiplantae > Streptophyta > Magnoliopsida > Zingiberales > Musaceae > Musa > Musa schizocarpa. Next base: position 25,888,496 of record LS990918.1, read on the forward strand.
GATAAAAAGTCAAAGTATGAATCTGAGAACTTATTCATAAGAGTTGGAGGATTTGTTAAAACAAAAATCTGAGGACCTATATGTAAACCCTGAGGACCTAATTGTAAATATGATAAATACAAGGACTAAACTGTAAAATATATAAAAATACAAACCCCACCGTTTAAGCCTCTCTGCCTTCGTTCTTAAGGAAGCAGAGAAGGCAGCTGCGTGGATGATCTGGGAAAGAAAGAAAGAAGAAGAAGAAGAAGAAAAAATTGGGGCTTTAAGTTTTCTTGCTCCATCTTCTCAATTGGGGGTCAAAAATTCTCAAAGGCAAGTGTTCTAACCCCATCCTACAGAATTTTTAGTCTCTCTTTTTATGTTGATTCAAAACAAATTGAAGGATTTCTGTTTTAGAAACTGTTATGTCTCTCTTTGGACATAGAACCATGGATTCTGAAGTCTTTTTTCGGTAAACTGACCCCTATACACTGTTTCAGCTATAAGTTTGAGTACAAAATGTGAATTCAGGCAGGAACTATTTTGTTTGAAATTAGACTCTTATATCTTCCTGTTGACACTGATTTTGTAGATTTTGGACACCGAATACTTACCCAAACATCTGATTCAATTGAGCCTATAGACGCTGTAAAACAGGGTTCAAGATTTCTGACCTGTCGATACTAAAATGCCTATAACTCCCTGTTGAAAATTCTGAATTGTACCAAACTGATTTTATTTGAAACTAGACTTGAAAATATTCCTTTTAACCTATAGTTTGAAAATTTTAGAATTCAATTGCCTACCCTTTTATCTGTTGAATCCGACCCTGTAAATTCTGCAAACCAGTGATTGTGTTTTTGACCTTGTGTTACCAAATCAAAGGTAACTCCGCGTTGGGAACCCTGCTTCATATGAAATTTGTTCCATCAGAATATAGATTGATATATAGTTTGACCATAGTTTTCTTATGGGTATTGGAATATAATTGATATTCTAAAGTATTTGTTTGATGTGCCACTGGAATTCTGTCCGAAATCGAGCTTTGGTCGATTTCGCATATTCTGCTCCGTTCCTTTGGATATTTGAATTCATCTAACCTTCTTATTGGAATTGAGCTAAATATGATTGCTTGGAATCCCTGTACACTCTTGTTTTTATTTCATTCCAAATCTGAATACTTTTGTGAGAGATTTGTTCTTTGTTTCGTATTGTCTCGAAAAGGCACATGCACGTTTGTTGTTCCGCGTATGCTTCCGATATATGCTACTTATTGTTAAAACTACCCTCTTGTACTCTGGTGTGTGGGATTGTCTGGACCTTTGCCAGAAATGGTAAAGGGTATGCGCTTATTACCCGCTCTGTGGGATATTCTGGACCTTTGCCAGAAATGGTAAAGGGTATGTGCTTAGAGCCTGCGATGCTCTGCCGGCCCCTCTGACTTCACCTAGACGTGGGTGGATGGATCTCCTAGACGTGGGAGACTTTTGTCAGGTGGTCATTCAGAAATGGATGAATCACATTCTGACTGAGATCCTACCACACCTTCTATATGTTTGATATGACATCCAGAGTTTTGGTGAGTTGTTTCTGTTCACGCTCTAGATAAGAATGATATGATTGCAATGTCAAGGACGACGTTTGAGCTTCTGTACGATATTTGTTTTTGATATGCTCTGAAATGCGTCATTCACTGATGATTTTGCTTCAAAATGTTCCATATGCCGTTGATATGCTACGGAACATTTTATATGCCATGAATAAGCTCCGATATGTTTCCTTTGTTACTGATATGCTCTAATTACTCTATGCCCCAATCTGTCAGGAACCAAATATGTAAGATTGAAAGGACAATTGTGTTTCTGCTCTTAATGATATTATGTCTACGAAATCTTATATTCTGCCTTGTATTTTGGAACTGTATCTCTTTGGAAGTTGTACTAGTTTGATATGGATATGTTAGTCACTTGCTGAGCTCTTTATGCTCACCCCGTTTGTTGACAAATTTTTCAGGATAGCATATTGCTTGCTTAAATGTTAAGATTGGGCTGAGGCGGTGGAAAGTTTAGAAGATTTTGGGCAGATCTTTGTTAGCATATGTGTATTTGGTGTATAAGATACTCTGCATCTTATGAAATGTGACGATGATTCTAAACCTGTGGATTTTGTGTAAGATAAAGGATCCCTCATGTATAGGATTTTGGATTGTTAAGTTAAATTCATGTAATGATATGATCTTATGATAATCGTTGGTTTGGTGACTGCATAGACTTCCCCATTTGTGAATTTATGTTGTGGTTATTATTTTGTTGAGTTGAGTTCTGATTGTATGAATTATCGAGTGATGTGTGGTATGTTTATGAATTGCACAGGGTTATAAATTTGTAAACTATAGAGGTGAAATTTTGATCTGAATGTTTTCTTAGTGACCTCAAATGTGTGCTTGGATCCTGGGTTAGTTATGATGAAAATTTTAAATATTGTCGATATTTTTGAGGGGCGTGACAGTGATCGTCCATCTCGTCCTTGTCGGATCCGTCGACATCTTGATGCATCTCCATGCATCACGATCGTCCGTCTCGTGGGTTAAGCTATCGCATCCACGCTCCCGCTGCGCCTCCTCATGTGATTACAACTTAATCATAGGCACGCAGGCCCGACAATAAACGAGAAATATAATGGAGGTTCGCGCAGACCTCAATAATAATAATCACAAGTACACACATCACACGGTCCATGATCATCCGTCCACACATCATACATCACATGTATAAATAATCATCATCATGTAGGACTACTAGATAATAATAAAAATAATAATCAACTAAACTTTTAATTAATTAATATTTTTCTGAAATCAGGGATATGTAGGGAATTTCTCAATTCCTAAGGGTATTTTCATAATTTGGACAAAAGATAGAAACTGAAATTTATCAAATTCACAGGGGCAAAACTATCCTTTTGCCCAAAACCCTAATTCCCTCTCTTTGTTGCCGCCACCACCCTGGGCGGCCAGGCGGGCGAGGGCGAGGGTATGCCCCCTCTGCCGCGCGGCTGCGCCTACCCCGCGCTGCCGCCTTTCAGGGTGCGGCCTTCAAGGGGTTCTTCTGCCGCGAGGCGCCTCCCATGGCGGTCTTTGCCCTCCGGCGGGGTCGCCCTGCTGGGGTTTTTTTGGTGGGAGCAGCCATAGGCGCCGCTGCCCCTCGGTGCCTCGGCCAGCCGCTGGCATTGGCGGCCTCTGCCAGGGGTCAGGGTCGCGGTAGCCTCTACCATGACTACCAGCCCGCCCCATAAACCGAAGCCGCTGCAGAGCGCACCGCCGGCCGGTTCTGCCGTACATCGCAAGCCGCCGTGCTGCCCGGCTACTGGCATTGCAGGTGGTCGCAAGCATGCAGATCGAGGGCAGCAAATCGTTGCTGTCCTTCCTCGCTTTTTTCGTCAACGATTTTGACGTCAATATTCTTCCTAAACACAACACACGCAGTTCAAAACCAATCATTCGCATCGAACAACCCGGCTCGATACCACCGTTGGGTAATCAAGTGTGGCGACATCATATCGCGCGGAAGAACAAGAAAACAAAAATCCCCGATTCCCAAAAAGATGTTCGTCGTCGTGCGAAGATTGGTGCGTAAAAATCCGTAAAAACACAAAACTGCGTATAGAGATTGTGTTACCTAGGGAGATCGTATATCCCTGTTTCCTTGCAGATCCTTAGGAGAGGGTGAAGGAGGTCAAGCGTCCTCCTCTCTAGTGGTGATCCACACACAGGGGGGTTAAGTCGACCCTCCTCAAAACTCCAGGCCTCAGAGGTGGAGAGGGAGAGGAGAATAGGAAAGGCAAGCAAAGAATCTAGCCTATGAGGTCATGAATCCCTTCTATTTATAGAGATCCCGTCAAACCCTAATGGGTCCTTCCCTAGTGGGTATTGGATCTGCATCCAATAAGACAAGGGCTCAGTCGGATATCTTATATCCAACCTCTACTCATCGCAATGCCTACCATATGTGTGTGACCCCCTCTAGGCCCAATATCGAGCTGGTGGTGAGTCATACCGTCAGAACTCCTTCTAACTCGGTGAATTATTATCTCTGTAATAATTCACTCGACTCATCAACTCTGGACGTATTAGGCCACTCACGCCGTAGTCCCCGACGATCTGAGGGGAATCCAATCCATTGGACCTGTCTGCGTCCTCAATTACCATGTACCTATAGTCCCTCATCCATCAAATATCCCAAAGACCGTATATCGAGCATGGTGTTGTCGGACTCATACGGTTTCTACTCGAAGTCTCGCTCTAATCGATTCTCCCGAGAACACTTTCTCTCTCAACCCGAATGACCCTGGCCAGGATTTGTCCGAGCAAGAACACATAGGATATTCCTCTCATGACGCCGAGAGTGGATGATCCTCTATCAACACTCAATAGCCCTCGTAAAGTCGACTACCACTCCCAATGACCACCAGTACTAGATCCGGGACAGCTAAACCTATAAGTCCGGTATCAAAGAGTGGAGCACTCATACAGGACATCCTTGGTGTCTCAAGTCTAAGGACCGAGATACACCACTAGGACTATGGAATCGCTGTCCGACAATAAGGCATCATCAACCATCCAAAGATTCCGTAAGCCGGATCAATCGCTGAACTCATTCTCCAATGAGCACTGCATTGTATCCCTAGTGTCCCTACACGAGCAGCTATGAGACCCAGCTGCATCCATCATATGGACGGGTATACAGCACACTAGTCTATCCGGTTATCACGATGTCCCTCTCGAGTAACCTATGACCGGGATTATTTAGGATATGTGTTTAAAGGTGAATCGATCTCATTATCGTGATCTCATCACGATCCGATTCCCATTGCACAAATCCAAGGACATCACAATATATATATGCATTTCTGCAATAGTTATAAAGTGATATACGCCAAAATATAATAAGCAAAAAGATTCTGTATCAAGTCACACGTGCCATCACTCACGTGATTGGCTTGCTGGGCACCTATGACTAGCAATTACATGCCTTAATTACATATTAGAAATTATGTGTTTTTTATACGAAAATTTTTCAAGATAATAAACATGTTTTATCTTCATAATTGAATTTGAAAATCTATAGAAAAACCTCGTCCGAATGCATGAAATGTTAAATTTCATTTTTGGATCTTCTTAATCCTAACAATCGGATTTTATCGATACATTATTCTCTTTCGGACTTAATAAACAAATGTCATATCTCGTTTTTGATTCATATCATTGATTTTTGACATACGGAATCAACTAGCAAATGCATCTCTTATAGACTTTTCATGTGAAAAATATCTTTCGAGAAATGGATTTGATGATTCCTTCTTATATCTTTTGAGAAATAGTTTTACGTGCAAGGATTTGATTCACTCACATATCTTGATTCTTGTAAAAATGAAGTGTGCATTAATATCTTATGAATTTTAACTTCATTCGAGTAAGCTCACAAATGGCTTTCCACCTTCATGCAAAAAGATAATAAATAATAAAGAGGATGAAGCAATAAAAATCATCTCCATGTCATGTTTTACTTGAGATGTTTGTATAATTGGTATCCTATCACTCATTATTGAAAAATGACATAAACCTTGTTAAAATTTGCTAATATCGTTTTCCTTTTTGTTGATGACAAAGGGGGAGAAATATATGAATTGATGCTATAAGTGCCATATTTGAATAAGAAATATATGAATTGATGAGTGCCATATTTGAATTTAATGCTATATAAATTGATGCTATGATTGCCATATTTGAATTTGAATTATGTTAAGGTATCAAAATCTTGCATCAAAAGATATGATAAATTGTTGATGGAATTGCTATGTTATTGTCATATTTGCATGATGTTAAGATATCTAGAGTATACATCGCAATTGTACGCACAATGTTAAGATATCTAGAGCATATATCGCAATTCTACAAATTGATATGTGATGAAATGCTTGTTGAATCTCGGATTTTGATGATGAAGTCAATTGTCATTTGTTGTCTAATCTATGTGTTGAGATAAGTGTGCAGGATTAACTACGATGAAAGTTAGACAAGCAGCGGGAGTTGCGCCGGAGTCAAGTTAATGATCACGTTGGGAGTTCGAGAGTTCGACGGAAGTTCGCACTGTCGTCGAAGATTCTACGGGAATAGATCCGAGAAGTCCAGAAGCTTGCCAAGTGAAGTTTGTCGGAACTCACCAAGTGGATCGTCGCAAGTCTAGGAGTTTGCCGGAAGTCTGCAGGAGCATCACCGAGGGTTCATCGGATGATCAACGGAAGTTTGCCGGAAACTCGCCGAAAGAAGCGATTGACGCAGCGGAGCAAGCTACAGAGATTGTCTTAGGATTTATCGTAGTTAGCACATTGATTAAGTTGGAAATGGGAGGTGATCCCATTAGCTTAATCTTGAGGCAATTGGGCCCTTGAAAAACCGAAATTGGGCCGAATGGAGCTACCCATTCGGACCCTGATTGCTGTGGGAGGTGCAACCGCCCACGCCAGGAGGTAGCACCGCTTGGGCTAAGTCTCCCAGGGAGATTGGGCGGTGCAACCGCCCCAGCCGGAGGTGGCACCACCTGGGCTCAGTCTCCGAGCGAGACTGGGTGGTGCAACCTCCCCTGACAGAGAGGTAGCACCGCTTGAGCTCGGTCTTCGAGCTCTAGCAGGCGGTGCAACCGCCTCAGTCAGGAGGTGCAACCGCCTGGGCTCAGTCTCCGAGCCAGACTGAGGCGGTGGAACCACCCCTGACAGAGAGGTGCAACCGCCTGGGCTCAGTCTTCGAGCTCTGCCAAGTAGTGCAACTGCTCCAGTCAGGAGGTGCAACCACCTGATCCCGGAATTCCGGGATTTGATAGTTTTGAGCTCCAAATTTGAACTGGGTTGGGGCCTATAAATACCCCACCCATTCAACACTGAAGAGATATATACATAGAGAAACACTCGAAATCTTGATCTCTTTCTATGATTCTTAGAGCTCAAAATTGTTGTAAAGGCCAAATGTTCTCCTCCTTCTATTCTTCAAAGTTTTGAGTTGTAAAGAGAGGAGAGAAAAGTTCTGTAAGGGTTGTCTCCTGAGCCCGTCAAAAGGAGTGAAACTGTAAAAGGGTAGTTGGCCTTCGCCTATTGAAGGAAGGCCTCTAGTTGACGTCGGTCACCTCGTCGGTGGAGGAAGCCAAAAGTGGAGTAGGTCAAGACTGACCGAACCACTCTAAATCTTGGTTTCATTTACTTTGAGCATTTTATCATTACTGCAAACCTCCTAAATAGCTACTGCCTTCTACGCTTTTACGAACGAGTTTCTAAGTTCAGAACTTTCTGAATCTGCGTTTAGACGTAAATCGACGTTTTCGTATGATCATTACATTTCAGTTTACGTTTACATTTTGACTCTAATTATAACTGCAAACTGCCTTCTGCTCATTTACAAAACATATCTCAAAGTTCAATATCTTCAAAGTTGACGTTTAGACGTAAATCGGTTTTATCGTACGAATGTCGGATTTCAGTTTGCGCTTGCATTCTGATTTTTATCATAAACTGCAAACTGCCTTTGTAGATTTACTTTAACGTCATCTCGTTTAATCTTAAGCTAAAGTAGTCTTAGAATCTGATTTTACATCGAAATCATTTTTGTCGTTCGAACGCAGCTTTCGATTTTAATCGCAGAAAGTTTTCCGCTGCACTAATTCACCCCCCCCCCCCTTAGTGCTCTTGATCCTAACAATTGGTATCAAAGCAGGGTTAACTCTCTAACGGATTAAAACCCAAGAGAGATGACATACGCCGGAAACCAAGAGGGCCATTCTATTACACGTCCTCCCATGTTCAGTGGGACGGACTACACCTACTAGAAGACTCGAATGAGGATCTTTCTTATTTCTATGGATTTTGAACTATGGAATCTTCTCGAAAACGGATTTTCGAAGTCTTCTCTTCTAATGATCATTTGGAATGAATTGGAGAAGAAGGCTTTCGCTCCTAATGCAAAGGCTATGAATGCCTTATTTTGTGCACTTGATAAAAACGAGTTTAACCGTGTTTCAACTTGTAAAACTGCATTTGATATTTGGCACACACTCAAAGTGACTCATGAAGGCACAAGTAGAGTGAAAGAGTCAAAAATCAATTTGTTGTTACATTCTTTCGAACTTTTTCGGATGAAACCGAGTGAAACCATTGGCGACATGTTTACCCGTTTCACGGATGTCGTCAACGGTCTAAAAGGATTCGGAAAAAGCTTTTCGGATTTTGAGCTCGTAAATAAGATAGTAAGATCCCTTCCTAAGAGTTGGGGTCCTAAAGTCACTGCTATTCAAGAGGCAAAAGATCTGCGCAACTTCCCTCTTGAAGAAATAATTAGGTCATTAATGACCTACGAAATGACTTGTAAAGCTCATGAAGAGCAAGAAGACATCCTTCCAAAGAACAGAAAGGATATGGCACTTAAAACTTCAGAATGACACTTGAGAGAAAACTCAAGTGATGAGGACTGTGATGATGACTTGGCACTTCTAACAAGAAAATTTAAAAAATTCTTTAAAATAAACAAGTTTAAGAATAACGCAAAAAATAAACTTGAACCCAAGAAGGACCAAGTTATTTGCTATGAGTGCAAAAAGCCGGGACACTACAAGAGTGATTGTCCCCAAACCAAGAAGAGAACATCAAAGAAGAAGGCGCTTCAAGCAACATGGGATGACTTAAGCGCGTCCGAAGAAGAGGAGTCCAACACCGAGCAAGTTGCTCATTACGCCTTAATGGCCATCGGAGATGAGGTAACAAATTTAATAGATGCAGATTTATCATTTGATGAATTATTAAATGCTTTCCATGAATTATTTGATGAATGTAAGACTATTAGTAGAAAATACAAATTGCTAAAAAAGGAGCATGATAGTCTTATTTGTAATTTCGATAAGTTAAATGCTGAACATCATGATAGTTTAAGCTCATGCATAAAATGCCATGATCTAGAAACTCTCCAAAAGGAAAACTTGCTACTTAAGGACACCTTGAAGAAATTCGAGGTTGGTAGCAAGTCATTAAACATGATCCTTACAAATAAGGGTCACGTTCCCAAAAGAAGTGGAATTGGATTTGTGAGAAGTCCTCACCAAAATCCAACCACCTTCATAAAAGACCCCATCTTACATGTTAGACATCAAACCAAATGCAACTTTTGTTGCAAATTTGGACACAAGACGCATTATTGTCCATTCAAGAAAATTAGTCCAAACAAATTGATTTGGGTTCCTAAAGGAACCATGATAAATTCTATGCAACATGATAGACAATGTAGATCTATTTGTGAGGCACCCAAAAGCAAATGGGTACCTAAAAATCATCCTTTCTTGTAGAAAACTAAACCATCGCAAGCTAGGAGCAAGAGATGGTACCTTGATAGTGGATGCTCAAGGCATATGACCGGAGATCCATCTCAATTCTCTAAGCTCACTAGCATAGACGAAGGCTATGTCACCTTCGGAGATAACAACAAGGGTAAAATTATTGGCAAAGGAACCATAGGTAACAAATCCAACTTCTTTATTGAAGATGTTTTGTTAGTTGATGGTTTAAAACATAACCTCTTAAGCATTAGTCAATTATGTGATAAAGGATATATTGTCAGATTTGAATCTTTTTTTTTTTTTGGTAAGTAAAAGTAAATTGATTATGTGTAAAGTTTTTACAAATAGTTTTATCTATACAAGTCATAGACAAAGCCAAGTAACTCATGGAGTTCGAATGCGATAGTTATGACTACACATGCTGTAGACTATAACTCCTAATTATAATCAACATAGAAAATGTTTATCCAGATATATCAAAACTACCTGTGGGTACATAATTTGGCATCATTCCCAAGATCTTTAGCTAATAGCAAAATTAAATTTGATAAAAATATCTTTTTCTCTTTGGGTAAAGTGCTCTGTTTTGAGATCTTGCTCCATACAGGATCTTGAGTCTCTAATAATCTCTTTCAATAGCTGAGCATTGTTTGTGTGTTGACATTCAAAGATTCTGTTACATCTCTCCTTCCACATCCACCAAATAGCGCATCTGAAAGTAACCTTTGCCAGTTGTGTGAGAGGCCCTTTTCTTGAGAAACAATGCATGAGGTCGCCTAGTTCTTGGTGCAAGTTTGATTGCGGCAGTCTATTGAGTTCAAATCGCTGGAGAATCTCCTTCCATATCCATTTTGTATAATCACAAGCAAAATAGAGGTGGTCAACAGTTTCTTCTTGTTGCATACAAAAGGAGCATCAGTTAACATGATAGATACCTCTTCTTTTCATATTGTCTATTGTAGGTAGTTTATTGAGAAGGGCCTACCATGTACATAAGGAATGTCTTTGTGATCCCGGTCGATCCCATGTCCAACTGCTTGGGACCCACTTGTTATTTCTTTGCCTAATTTGATTCCATGCGGATGTGGCACTAAATTTGCCATTGTCATGAGGCCAAATAAGTATATTTGAAGAGTTGTTCCTGATTGGAATAGCTATAATAGTCGGCCAAAGTGATAACATTTCGGGAGAAATAGGATTAGGGAGACACCAGGTACCGTTAGCAATGAACTCAGAAACCTTCCAATCTTTGGGAGCCCCAAGATCTTTTCGTATTCTGTCACCATATAATTGAAATATACTCTTCCCATTCACCCAAGGATCATACCACATATTAGTACTAGTTCCAGAAGAGATTGCATAGGAAATGTGTTTGATTAGCCAATTCCTTGCCTTTAAAATTCCTTTCCAAGCTGCAGAGCGGTATGTTCTTTTTGAAATTTTCCAGATTGATTCCTTTGAAAGATACCTAGCAGAAACCCAATGTGACCATAAGGAACATTTGTTTTGCAAAAGATCCCACAATTGCTGCACCAGACATGCTTGATTCCAATCTCTAGTATTTCTCAAGTTTAGCCCCCCTTCATCTTTCGGTTTGTAAATGCTATCCCAATTTACCATATGCATTGGCTTATCATTTGTGTCATTCCGAAAAGAAGTTCATTAATAACCGCTTAATATCTTGGAAATGTCCAGCAAGTAGAAGAAATGCATTACACCAATATATAGAGTAGGAGTGCAATCTGAATGGATGAGTTCGAAGTCGTCCTGCTTTTGATAGAAACCTATTTTTCCACGAAGAAATTCTATTATTTATTTTTTTTTGCAAGATAGGTCGACAAAGGGGTTTTGTGAATGCCTGTGAGATATGAGCTGGAGACCCAAATAAAGAGGAACTGGCAAGCTTCCCTCACTAACCCCAAAAGTTTGTGCAATAAAGAAGATTATTACTCTCAATGTAAGGGCTCATATATACTTTACTTTTCGCATGATTTAACCAAGTCCAAATCATACCAAAGTCATTCATAATACTAGCCGTGTTCTTTACCAAGTTGGTTCATTTTGGAGAAAGATAAGTAAGTCATCTGCAAATGTTATATGTGATATATGAACAGAACCAGCAATATGTACCTTAATGCTGCCATTTAAGACTGCGTGTTCCAACATACAGCTAAGTCCTTCCATCGCAATAGTAAAAAGATACGGAGAGAGTGGATCACCTTGTCGGATGCCATTCGTGCTCCCAAAAAAACTAATTGGTGAGCCATTAAAGAGTATCGAAAACTTTGAAGTTTCCAAGCAAGATTGAATCCAATTAACCCATTGCTATGGGAAGTTCATATCGAGGAGCATCTTATAGATAAACTTCCTATTAACTGAATCAAAGGCTTTCCGTAAATCAGCTTTAAAATAGATTTTTGTCCCTCTTGCTTTTGAATGCAAATCTTTGACCAAGTCATTAGCAAGCAAAATGTTATGATGTATACTTCTCCCTTTGATGAAAGCAGCTTGATTTGGGCTAATGATCTTGTGTATTACCTTTTGCATTCTATTTGCCAATACTTTGGAGATGATCTTGTAAATAAAGTTGCATAATGATATGGGTCGATAGTTCTCTAGTGAATCAGCCCCCCAGATTCTTCGAATTAAGGAAATAAAAGTGCAATTCATCTCTAAGAATATGACCAAGAGAAAAAATGTTGGCAAGCCTTGATCACATCATTTCCAATAATAGACCAAGCAGTTTTGGTAAAATTCAGTTGGAAATCCATCCGGACTGGGCTTTTGTGCTTTGGTGACTTAAAGACAACACATACAATTTAAGTCATCCAGTAATTGGGGCATTGAGGATTGAAATAGCTTCCAAATCAAGTTTTCTAGTCGGCCCACATGAATGTTATTAGGTTTCCAACTTGATTGAGTAAGGAATAAAAAAATTGCTTTGTGTGTGTTTTAACCTCATCTAAATTCTCAATAAGATTATCATCTTTGTCTCTCATTTGTTGATACTTGTTAATGACCCTTCGAGTAGCAATTGAAGTATAGAAAAATTTAGTATTGAATCCTCTAGTGTAAGCCAATGTCATCGAGACTTCTGCTTTGCAAAACTTTCCTCCTGTTTTAAAGGCTTGCATGAAGTTATTTCTGGCTTCGCCTCTTTGTAGATAATATTTTCATCATTTGGCTGAAGTTGCAGCTCATGTTGCAGTGATATAAGTTCCTTTCTGCAAAATTGAACCCTGGTGTTAATATTGCCAAAGGTATTTGTATTCCACTCCTTTAGTGCTGCTTTACAGGCTTTGAGCTTTTGACATAAGATGTAAGGGGGGGATCCATGCACATTAACATTCCAAGCAGATCTGATAACATCAAGAAATTGAGGATGAGTACTCCACATGTTAATGAATCTAAACAGTTTCTTGCCTCTTCGTGTCACTTTTTCTGCGTGTATATACATTAAAGAATGGTCAGAAAACAAAGGAGCACCATACTCAAGAAGTGAATCTGGGTAAACTGTTAACCATTCATGATTAATCAAATACATATCAAGTCGAGCCATTATTTTTCTGTTAGCAGCACCTTGATTACTCCAGGAGAGCCAATTACCCACATATTTAATATCAAACAATGCTGCAGTGTCAATTTTTATACCAGTGAAATTGAATTGACAGCCATTCTTTTTATTCTCTACCTTAAGATGAATGAATTGATCAGTAGCAGAAATAAACCAACCATTAATAGAGTTAGGATGCCATAAGACCCATATTCTACCAAAAGTTTCATTTGAGTCATTGGTAAACAGTTCTGCGTCCGGCCATATTAAATTCTTTTGAGCTTGAACGCGCGATTGTTTAATTTTCGTTTCCACTAGAATAACAATATTACATGCGGCAGACTTGATTATTCTGTTGAGCTCCCGACATTTCTCCGGCTTATTAAGTCCGTGAACATTCCAGCATGTTATCTTCATTAGTAATAAACAAATGAAAAGGTAGTAAGGTATTCATCCTACGACTTTGGATGGATTGTACCACCCTTTTTCTTATCCTTCAGTTTTGTATTTTCCTCCCGCACAATATCCTTACCTTTTATGGCTTTATTCCTATATTTACCCACTTCATCTACAACTTGCAGATTTTTAAACTTTAAAGTACCTTGAATCATGTGGTCTTGATTGGCAGGGTTTGTTGAAGCTCGATAAGATTGTTGCAGCACAATATCCTGGATAGTACTTGTTGGAGCAGTCTGGCTAGAGAGGTTTGTTGGGGCATGAGTTTGTTGAGACATAATATCCTTGTTGGCGATGTTTGTTGTGGCTTGAGTTTGTTGAGGAAGAATATCCTTGCTGGCGAGATTTGCTTGGACCTGAGTTCGTTGAGCTATTGTGGATGGATTTGATGATATTGGAAGAGATGAAGTTCCTGACTTATGTTTCTCCTGTCCACTAGTACCATGGGAAACCTCTGTTGTGGAAGGCTTTGACATTATAGGAAGAGATAAAGTTTTGGAATTGTCCTTCTGTCCGCGGTGCTTTCCTTGCGTGTCGGAATGCTCAATAGTTTTTGTCACCATCGGTGCTACTGCCATTAGAGAAGAATCACTTTGTTGCTGAGGCGCTTGACATGGTCGATAGACCTTTGTGGTTGGTTTTGGGGTTTGCTGACAAGCTCCATTTGCATGACCAAATGATAAGCAACGCTGACATCGTTGTGGCTTCCAGGAATATGAGACATAAACCTTCCGAGTGTTCCCGTCAAGATCACGATAGAAAACCTCATTAGGAAGATCTTCATCGGAAGATACCAGCACACATGCTCGTGCAAATGCTAATCTCGTATGAGCTGCTGTTGCTTTGTCGATGTAGAGTGGCTGTCCTAGAGTGCTGCATAACTTCGCAATAAAACATCGACTCCAAAGATGTAGAGGCAGTCCTTTAAAGGATACCCATAATGGAATAGACTGTAGGCTATCTAACTCCAAATGGACATCAAGAGACCAATGTCGTAGAATCATTGGATGACCGCGGATAGTCCAGAATCCTTCGAGGATTCGTTGCAAATCTTCTTCAGAGTATAGCTTGCAAACAAAGAATCCGTTCTCTAGCATATGAAGATCAAATGACGATATTCCCCATCGAGTTTTGATAAATGAGGATAGTGGGAAATAAGATGTTTTGAGACCTACCACATAGCCAACAATCGCCATAGACCATGTCTCAATAAGCTCTGCTGAATCAGCAGTCTCGTATACAGCAATCTTCTTATCAGCCTGAACTTCTGGAGTAAAAAATTCCAAGCTTAGATATGGACTTCCATCCAGAGCCTTGAAGAGGCTAGTCCAAGGCCGAGGATTGTTGGAAATGAGAGCAGGCTGCCGCGATCTAGAGCGCGACCTGCTTCGATGCTGCTTCGTCGAAGGAGTTTCTCTCTGGAAAAGATATGGTGGAAGAGCAACTTGGGGGGTAGTGGTAGGGAGCCTTGCCATCGTTTCAACCCTCTCACCACCATCACTAGCCCTAGGGGCCGTCGCTGCCATGTTTGATCCCTCTTCTGGTCGCCGCTACAGAAACGACGCCATTGGGAAAAGCCAACGCTGCAGTATATTAGATCGCTGCTACAGTACCGTCGCCCTAAGGAGATCTAGTTGCTGCTATAGTATCGTCGCCCTTGGGAAGAAGCCGACGCTACGGAGATCTGGTCACCGCTACGGTTTCGGCGCCCTAGATCTGGTCGCCGCTACTATGTCGTCGTCACTACAGTGTCGTCGCCCTAGATCTAGTCGCCGCTATAGTGTTGTCACCGCCGCTACAGTACCGTCGTCCTTGGGAGATTTGATCACGTCTACAGTGTCATCACCCTTCGCCCGTGGGAGAAAGCCGACACTGCAGGAATTAGATCGCCTTAGGGAGATATGGTTGTCGCTACAGTACCGTCGCCATAGATCTGGGCCGCCGCCGCTACAGTACCATCGCCCTTGGGAGATCTGATCGCCGGTACAGTGTCGTCGCCCTTCGCCCGTGGGAGAAAGCCGACGCTGTAGGAGTTGGATCATCCTAGGGAGATCTGATCGCCGCTACAGTACCGTCGTCCTAGATTTGGTCGCCAGTTAGCTCATCAGACTCGGGTCGTGACATTTGGTATCAGAGCCGACCTAACATTTGGGCAGGGTGAGAGGGCTCGAGTAGGAAAGGGCTACCCGTGGATAGAGTCAGAGATTTGAATCTAATGCTTGCCTTATTGAAAAACCACACAAAAACATATCTATGATTGCATTGAAACAAAATAACGTATACACTATTGACATCAATGATTTGTGTAATGAAATGTGTTTTTCTGTTTTGAATGAGGATGCTTGGATATGGCATAGAAGATTAGGTCATACTAGTATGAAACTAATCACTCAAATATCATCTAAAGAACTTGTAAGAGGAATTCCTCATATCAAGTTCATCAAAGATAATGTATGTGATGCTTGCCAATTAGGAAAACAAATTAAGGGTAGTTTCAAATCTAAGAATCAAATAAGCACCTCTAGGCCCTTACAATTGATCCATATGGACTTGTTCGGACCAATCTCCACATCAAGCCTAGGAGGTAGCAAATACGCCTTCGTCATCGTGGATGACTATAGCAGATACACATAGACTTATTTCTTAAAATAGAAAAGCGAATGCCTTAGATATTTTACCAAGTTTTGTAAACTTGTTTAGAATGAGAAAGATTCTATGATTTCGTCAATTAGAAGTGACCATGGTGGTGAATTTCAAAACCATGATTTTTAGGAATTTTGTGAACTCAATGGATACAACCATAATTTCTCTACTCCTAGAAATCCTCAACAAAATGGAGTAGTAGAAAGAAAAAATAAAAATTTACAAGAAATGGCAAGAACCATGTTGAATGAACACAACCTACCCAAATATTTTTGGGTCGAAGCCGTAAATACTACATGCTACATTTTGAATAGAGTTCTAGTAAGACCCCTACTAACCAAAACTCCCTATGAGTTATGGAACAACAAAAAACCCAATGTTTCATATTTTAAAGTCTTTGGGTGTAAGTGTTTTATCTTGAATGAAAAGGATAACTTAGGAAAATTTGATGCAAAATCCGATGAAGGAATCTTTCTTGGTTATTCTTCAGTTCCTAAAGCCTTTCGTATCTTCAATAAAAGAACTTTAATTATCGAAGAATCCATTCATGTTGTTTTCAATGAGATTTCCGAAATCAGGAAAAATGATTTTGATGATGATGTTAATTTTGATTCCTTGAATTTAAATGAAACCCCTTCTCCAACTAGCAACTTGGATGCATCCACTTTCGAAATATCCTTACCCAAGGATTGGAAGTATGTAGATGCTCATCCCAAGGAGCTAATATTAGGAGACACGTCAAAGGGGGTTCAAACACGATCTTCTCTTAAAAATTTTTGTGCGAACGCCGCCTTTCTCTCCCAAATTGAACCCAAATGTGTTGACAAAGCCATAAAAGATGATTTATGGATTATCGCAATGCAAGATGAATTGAATCAATTTGAGAGAAATGAGGTGTGGAAGCTTGTTCCTAGGCCAAATGACCATTTAGTTATTGGTACTAAATGGGTCTTCAGAAACAAGCAAGATGAAAATGGTATCGTGGTTAGAAACAAGGCCAGATTAGTGGCCAAAGGTTTCCACCAAGAAGAAGGTACCGATTACGAAGAAATCTTCGCTCCTGTGGCTCGATTGGAAGCCATAAGGATGCTCCTTGCCTACGCTAGTAGTAATAATTTTAAGTTGTTTCAAATGGATGTTAAAAGCGTTTTTCTAAATGGCTTTATTTCCGAAGAAGTTTATGTTGAACAACCTCCTGGATTTGAAAATGATAGCCTCCCTAATCATGTGTTTAGATTAACTAAAGCTCTCTATGGTTTAAAACAAGCCCCAAGGGCTTGGTATGAGAGACTTAGTTCTTTCCTTATCGAAAATAATTTTACAAAAGGCAAGGTTGATACTACATTGTTCATCAAGAATTTTAAAAATAATTTTCTCATTGTTCAGATTTATGTTGATGATATTATCTTTGGCTCTACAAATGAATCTCTTTGTGAATCTTTTGCTAAAACTATGAGTCTTGGATTCGAAATGAGCTTAATGGGAGAATTAACATTCTTCTTAGGCTTACAAATCAAACAACTAAGCAATGGCATCTTTATTAGTCAAACTAAATATGCTATGAATTTATTGAAAAAATTTAATATGAACAACTCAAAGGCTATTAACACTCCTATGAGGACCTCCACTAAGTTAGAAATTGATGAAAGTAGAGAGAGCTTCAATCCAAAAACTTATAGGGGTATGATAGGAAGTTTACTTTACCTCACTACAACCAGACCAGACATCATGTTCAGTGTAGGACTTTGTGCTAGATTTCAATCAAACCCTAAGATATCTCATCTCAAAGCAGTTAAAAGAATACTTAGATATCTTAATGGTACCACAAATCTAGGATTATGGTACCCAAAATCAGAGAATTTTGAGTTAATTGCTTATGTTGATGCTGACTTTGCTGGCTGTAGACTAGATAGAAAAAGCACATTAGGATCATGTCAATTTTTAGGAAATGCCCTTGTTTCCTGGTCATCTAAGAAACAAAACTCGGTTGCACTATCAACAACCGAAGCTGAATATATTGCAGCTAGTGCATGTTGTGCACAAGTTGTATGGATGAAAAACACCTTAGAAGATTACAAATTTAATCTTAAAAATATTCCCATTAAATGTGATAACACAAGTGCTATATGCTTAACTAAGAATCCTATACAACACTCAAGAATAAGACATATTGATATTATACATCACTTTATACGAGATCATGTTACTAATCATGACGTAACCATAGAGTTCATTGATACTAAATATCAACTAGCTGATATTTTTACAAAACCTCTAAGTGAAGAACAATTTGATTTCATAAGAAGAGAATTAAGAATGTGGATTCCGAATAGATAAATTAGTTAAAACTATTTTTCGAACTTTATCGAATGATCAAATCACCTGATTGCCATTACATAACTTGTGTTGAAATGTTTTGTCTTCATGAAATTTTTTTTAATGGATTTGATGAAATGTTGCAAAAAGCTGTTTCAAACACATATCTTGACTTCAAGAGCTGGAATCACAAATGACTTTCAAACACATATCATGCACAAAGGATTATTCAAAGCAATCTATGTATCATGCCCTCCTTTATATGCTTGATAACTTGTTTTCCTGCTATCACAGCTACCATGCTTTTTGTTGATGACAAAGGGGTAGAAATATATGAATTGATGCTAGAATTGATGCTATAAACACTGATGCTATGATTATGCCATATATGAATTGATGCTAGAATTGATGCTATAAACACTGATGCTATGATTATGCCATCCTTGCATCACCAAGAGATATATGAACAGATGCTATAATTTGCATTATGCCTTGAGTTTGCATTATGCCTTGAGTTGATACCTTACCATGTGAAGAAATGCAACACTTGCTAAGATATTTGAAATGTGTACATCATGTAATGATATCAAAATCTTACTTCACAGCTTTACATGTTGATATCCTACTATATGATGACTTGTTACAATTACCATCATTCAAACTTGTTATATAAAATCTGATGATGGATGTCAAGCCTTGACATCATCTTCAGACAGATACATCATGATGGGAATCATGATGGGAGTATTGATAAGTTCAAATGATTTAACTTATCAATATGTCACTTGAATTCTTAGGTCTTGAATTCAAGATTGACTTATCTCAATTATGGCATATAGATAGGGGGAGTTAAGGATAACTCCATTATCAATTGATTGTCATCATCAAAAAGGGGGAGATTGTTGAATCTCGAATTTTGATGATGAAGTCAATTGTCATTTGTTGTCTAATCTACGTGTTGAGATAAGTGTGCAGGATTAACTACGATGAAAGTTAGACAAGCAGCGGGAGTTACGCCGGAGTCAAGTTAATGATCACGTTGGGAGTTCGAGAGTTCGACGGAAGTTTGGACTATCATCGGAGGTTCTGCGGGAATAGATCCAAGAATTCCAAAAGCTTGCCAAGCGAAGCTCGTCGGAACTCGCCAAGTGGATCATCGCAAGTCCAGGAGTTTGCCGGAAGTCCGCAGGAGCATCACCGAGGGTTCATCGGATGATCGACGGAAGTTCGTCGGAAACTCGCCGAAAGAAGCGATTGACGCACCGGAGCAAGCTGCAGATATTGTCTTAGGATTTATCGTAGTTAGCACATTGATTAAGTTGGAAATGGGAGGTGATCCCATTAGCTTAATCTTGGGGCAATTGGGCCCTTGAAAATCCGAAATTGGGCCGAATGGAGCTACCCATTTGGACCCTGATTGCTGTCGGAGGTGCAACCGCCCAAGCCAGGAGGTAGCACCGCCTGGCCTAAGTCTCCCAGGGAGACTGGGCGGTGCAACCGCCCTAGCCAGGAGGTGGCACTGCCTGGGCTCAGTCTCCGAGCGAGACTGGGCGGTGCAACCTCCCCTGACAGAGATGTAGCACCACCTGAGCTCGGTCTTGAGCTCGGCAAGGTGCAACCGCCGGGCCGAGGTGCAATCGCCTCGGGCTCGATCTCGCGACCGAGGCGGTGGAACCACCCTGACAGAGAGAGGTGCAAACCGCTTGGGCTCGGGCTTTTTCTTTCCAAGCGGTGCAACCGCCCAAATGAGGTGCAACCGCCTAATCTCGAAATTCCGAGATTTGATAGTTTTGAGCTCCAAATTTGAATTGGGTTAGGGTCTATAAATACCCCACCCATTCAGCACTGAAGAAATATAGACATAGAGAAACACTCAAAATCTTGATCTCTTTCTGTGATTCTTAGATCTCAAAATTGTTGTAAAGGTCAAAAGTTCTCCTCCTTCTATTCTTCAAAGTTTTGAGTTGTAAAGAGAGGAGAGAAAAGTTCTGTAAGGGTTGTCTCCTGAGCCCGTCAAAAGGAGTGAAACTGTAAAAGGGCAGTTGGTCTTCGCCTTTTGAAGGAAGGCCTCTAGTTGACGTCGGTGACCTCGTCGGTGGAGGAAGCCAAAAGTGGAGTAGGTCAAGACTGACCGAACCACTCTAAATCTCGGTTTAAATTTACTTTGAGCATTTTATCATTACTGTAAACCTCCTAAATAGCTACTGCCTTCTGCGCTTTTACGAACGAGTTTCTAAGTTCAGAACTTTCCGAATCCGCGTTTAGACGTAAATCGGCATTTTCGTACGATCATTACATTTCAGTTTACGTTTACATTTTGACTCCAATTATAACTGCAAACTGCCTTCTGCACATTTACAAAACAAATCTCAAAGTTTGGTATCTTCAAACTTGACGTTTAGACGTAAACCGGTTTTATCGTACGAACGTCGGATTTCAGTTTGCGCTTGCATTCTGATTTTTATCATAAACTGCAAACTGCCTTTGTAGATTTACTTTAACGTCATCTCGCTTAATCTTAAGCTAAAGTAGTCTTAGAATCTGATTTTACATCGAAGTTGTTTTTGTCGTTCGAACGCAGCTTTCGATTTTAATCGCAGAAAGTTTTCCGCTGCACTAATTCACCCCCCCCCCTTCTTAGTGCTCTTGATCCTAACAATGCTATGATTGCTAAACACTTGAAACGTTTGTATTATGTTAAGATATCAAGAACTTACATCACAGTCTTACATGTTGATATCGTACCATATGATGAATTGCTACGATTGCTATCTTTCATATTTGAAATGTAAAACCTGAAAATGGGTGTCAAGCCTTGACATCATTTTCAGAGAAATACATCATGATATGAATCATGATGAGAGTATTGATAAGGTTAAACGATCTTAACTTATCAATATGTCTCTTGAATTCAAAGGCTTTGAATTCAAGAATGACTTATCTCAAGTATGGCATAGAGATAGGGGGAGTTAAGGTTAACTCCGTTATCAATTGATTGTCAACATCAAAAAGAGGGAGATTGTTGAAATCTCAGATTTTGATGATAAAGTCAATTGTCATTTGTTATCAAATCCATATATTGAGATAAGTATGCAAGATTAACTATGATGGAAGTAAGACATGCATCAGGAGTTGCACCGGAGTCAAAACTATGACCACGTCAGGAGTTCGAGAGTTCGACGAAAGTCCGGACGGTCGTCGGAGGTTCTATGGGAACAAATCCGAGAAGTTCAGGAACTTGCCAAAGAAGCTCATCGGAACTCATCAAGTGGATCATCGCAAGTCTAGAAGTTTGTCGGAAGTCCACCGGAGCATCACCGAAGGTTCGTCGGAAGCTCGCCGGAAGAAGCGATTGACGCACCGGAGCAAAATGCAGTAAATGTCTTAAGAAATATCATAGTTAGCATGTAGATTAAGTTAGGAATGGGAGGTGATCCCATTAACTTAATCTGGGGGCAATTGGGCCCTTGATAGACCCAAATTGGGCCGAATGGATCAACCAATTCGGACTAGAATTCCTACAAGCGGTGGCACCGCCTAGGAGATGGTCACCCAGGAAAGCTGGGCGGTGCAACCACCCAGGTCAAGCGGTGGCACTGCCTGGGCTCAGTCTATGAGTGAGACTAGGCAGTGCAACCGCCCCAGTTAGGCGGTGGCACCGCCCAAAGGCTTAGTCTCTGAGTTACCAAGCGGTTGTACTGCCCCAGTCAGGAGGTAGTGCCGCCAAGACCTCGAAAATCCAGAAAATGATATTTTTGAGCTCCAAATTCAAACCAGTTTGGGGCCTATATATACCCCACCCTTTCTTGCATAAAAGGGCACCAAAAATCCAATCTTACTCTATGATTTTAGAGCTCAAAAGTGTTGCAAAGGCTAGAAGTTCTCCTCCCTCTTTTCTTTCAAGTTTTGAGCTTTCAAGAGAGGAGAGAAATTCTATAAGGGTTATCTCTTAAGCCCGTCAAAAGGAGTGAAATTGTAAAAGGGTGGTTGGCCTTCGCCTATTGAAGGAAGGCCTCTAGTGGACGTCGGTGACCTTATTGGAGGAGGAAGCCAAAAGTGGATGTAGGTTAAGATTGACCGAACCACTCTAAATCTCGGTTTGCATTTACTTTCTATTCTCTATCTTAACTGTAAACTGCCTCCATAGCTTTACTTTAACTGCACTTCACGTAATCTATGTTAAAGCAACTTCTGAATCGGCTTTCATACCAAAATCACTTTTATCATATAAACATCGTATTTCGGTTTGCAATTACATTCTGTTCTCTATCTTAACTAAAAAATCTCTCTATATCTTTATTTTAACTGCATCACGCTTGATCACAAGTTAAAGTGATTTCCGAATTAGCTTTCTTACCGAAATCGTCTTTATCATATGAACATCGTTTTAAATCGTCGAAAGTTTTTCACTACACTAATTCACCCCCCCCTTCTTAGTGCTCTTGATCCTAACAAAATTCTATTACACGGTTCTCCATTTGTTGTGTGCAAATCATCGTTACGTCTCCCCCACGTTTCCCGTGTAGTATCACTTGTTTCTCCTTATTGTAAAATTTCAAAATTAGTTTCATAAAATTCTAAGAAATATCACATAATTTTATCAATCATTTAATTATGAGCATGGCCTTATGAATATCAAGAGGGAGGAGGAAGAAATACACAATTATCTCTTGGTCCTGTAGCAACAGTTTCACTTGCGGGCGCCTACGATCAGACTTCAAAATCCATCCGTCGGTGACCTTAACGTAAAACCTACTGCAATTCATGATAGGTAAGGCCATCTGGACAGCAACCTTTTTGTTTAGGAAGTTATTAGTACTGCCCCTATCGATGAGAACAGTGATCGGTTGTTGTTTGAGAAGGCCTCCAACTTTCATCGTTTGTGGGTTTGAGTAGCCGGCTAGTGCATGTACCATAATTTTGGTCGGTTATAGCTCTTCTTTTACATCTTCTTCTTTATGTTCAAGGCTCTCTTCCAGATGTTCAATGACCTCTTCTTTTATTGGTTCAATCATAATAAGTTTCCCTTTACTACAGCAATGCTCATAGCTCCATGGCTCCTCGCAATGCCAAAATAACCCCTTCGCAGATCACTCCCGAAGTTCTTCTCTTGTCAAAATTTTTAGTACAAGGACTCGGTTGATAGTAGGAGGGGTTGAGGGTTTCAGTATTGCTGGTTAGGGAGCACCTTTATTCTTTGGGCTTCATGGTTCAATCGCTCCTCTTGAAATCATGCGAAAGAGATGGCTGCCATAAGCATGTACGGTTGTCGTGCTTTAACTTTTCCCCAGATCTCTGGCTTCAAGCCCTCAATGAAGGTCCCCAATAGCTATTTTTGAGACCAATCATGAATTTGATTAGATAACCTTTCAAACCTAGTTTGGTGCTCTTGAATGGTGGAGGTTTGTCGGATCTTTGCGAGTTGTTCGTCAATGTTCTCGTAATCGATTGGTCCGAAGCGGATCAGTAGTCCTTCTTTGAATTGTTGCCATGTGAGGACTCCATAAGTATGTTCAAACCAATCAAACCACTGTATGGAATCCTTCAAGATGAATAGCTATAATTTCCATCATAGATGCGTTCGCGGTTTTGTGGTACCGAAAATATTGCTCCACGCGCGAGATCCAACCAATTGGGTCTCCTTCTTCATACCTAGGAAAGTCCACCCTCATGCGTAGATAGTTGGGATCGATCATAGAACCTCCCCTCTCTTGGCAGTCATCTCTTCAGGCTTAGTGCGATTGGTTAGAGCTCTCCCCTTGATGTGATTTCTTTAGGCTTACTTGTCAGCCCAAGCTGAGTTCGGTAAAGAGAGTCCGAATCTTATCTTCCATTCGTGCCTCGAAGGCTTCGAATTTAGTATTGATTGTCTCCTTAGATGCCATAGTATATGCCTCCAAATTTGTGATGTTAAGATCTCTCTTTTGTTGTTGGGTTAAAGGCATGTATAGGTTGAGAGAAGTGATGGTCGAATGGGTTGGTGGTTTGGTGGATGTAGGCTGAGGTTTAGGCTTGTTTTGTGGCTGTTTTAGGTGCAGTTTTAGGGTGTGATTTGGTGGAGTTTTAGGGCTGTGGATGAAAGTTTTAGATCTATGGTAGATGGCAGCAAAGTTTTGATAGAAATCAGTGGAAGTTTGCTGCAGAATTATGCTGTCTTGTAAGAGCAGAATTATCGTCGAAGAAACAATGATTTCTCGATAAAATTTTCACCAAAAACTTAAGAGATTTGAGGAGAGAATTGATAGCAAAATCTTAAATTATATTATGGCAAGGATTTTCAATTTAATTAAGAAAATTTCGGCACTATAACAGCAAGGAAATTGGTGCAAGTTGCGATAGCAGAATTCTAGTCGAAAAATTTTAGCAGTTTGTAACAAAAATTTGCAGCGATACAAAATCGTTTTTGGAGTTGAATTCTTCAATATATCAGTCTTAGATAGAGTCCATGATGATTCATGAAGTGTATAAGAAATTTTGTTTAAAAAGGATTGTAAATAGATCGGTTAAGGCAACAATAAGCGACTGAAATTTTCTACAGCATAGATTTTTAAGTGTAGCAGATTGGACGTAAAAGATCAGTAGTTTATATTGAGAATTTATTAATGAAACTAAAGGAAAATCTACTATTTGGAAGTGTCAAAGCTATCATAAAAATTTCATAGAGATTTGGATAGAAAAAACATAGTAACAAGATCAAACAAACTATGTTATGCGGTTGGAATTTTAAAGTGCAGATTTTCAAGTATATCAATTTAGACATGAAAAGATCAATGGTTTATATTGAGAATTTTTTGATAAAACCAAATGGAAATCTGTTGTTAGGAAGTGTCAAAGCTGTCATAAAAATTTTGTAGAGATTTGGATAGAAAAAATATAGTAGCAAGATCAAATAGATTGTGCTATGCAGTTGGAATTCTGTAATGTATTTTTCGTCGTAGAGATGAAAACTTTACGATGAAAAGTTTATGCAGAAATATAGGAACAATTTTTTTTTTTTATTGTTGAATAAGGATAACTAAATTGCAGTAGTAGTAAGGTAGGAAACCAGAACCTATTGCAATTCATAGGGAGATCAAAGGATGATACGCGGTGGTGGAGAATATGGTAGAATTTGGTGACGATCTTTTACGCAATTGTGGGAATTACTTTGGGCAGCTGTGGAGGGCTGATGGATGGCTATGGAAGGTCAGCGAGATGCAAAGAATGCTGCTCTAATACCAAGTGTTAGAACCATTTCATATTCTAAACTTGGGGTTTATCTCTTTAGGGGATCAGCCTCCTTGGAACTCTATAGAGGTTCCTCCCTCCAAGTTGCTGCTCAAAGGCTGCAGAAAAGATTCATCTATTGCTTATGAAAAGTGGGGGAATACATGGCTATTTATAGGGCTTCTAAACTCTAACTCCTAATAGGACTCCTACTCAAGACTCCTACTTCTAACTAACTCCTAATAGGACTCCTACTCAAGACTCCTATTCCTTTATAACTCATAATTCTTCTCAAAGAAACAACCTCCTAACCCTAGTCGGCCTTTTCACCTCTTTAATAGGGGTTAGCTTAGGTGGGTTTTATATGAATGTCCCTCTCAATTAGGACTCTCCTAGTTAGAGTCCTAATAATATCTCCGGATTTCGAGGTATTGGCAGTACCACTGCTATTATTGGGCGGTACCATCACCTGACACCTGACACTAGGCAGTATCATCGCCTAGTTTGGGCGGTACCACTGCCTAGTCTGGGTGGTACGACTATCTGATAAAGCTCGTAGATCGAGCTCTAGCGATACCACCGCTTGATAGGGGCGGTACAACCGCTGGCAGCATTAACTGCCAATGGTACCACTCCCTGATAGAGGATTATGGAGTGCCACCGTCAGCCCTAGAGGTGCCATCACCGGCCATGATTTTAGGTGTTGAATGAGCTATTCAATCCAGCCCAATTCAGTCCTATAAGGGCCCAATTGGTCCCTAATTAAGTTAGTGGGATTACCTCCCAATCCTAACTCAATTTTTGATCTAACTACAATAACTAAGACATAATTAAAGCACTCTTTTTCCGGTATATCAATTGCTCCTCCAATGAGCTTCCGATGATCTTTCGGCGAACTTCTAACGAACTCCCGATAATGGTCCGGCAGACTCCTGACAAGTGGACTTTACGACAATGTTTCGACGAGCTTCTTTGGCAAGCTCATAGACTTCTCAATTGGTTTTGGCAGAACTTTCGATGAGCGTCCGAACTTGTAACAAACTCTTGAACTCCTAATGAGAGCTTGATCTTGACTCCGGCATAACACTTGCTCTATGTCTTACTACTATTGTAGTTAATCCTACACACTTTTTTTAACATATGTATTAGATCAAACAATTTACAATTGATTTTATCATAGGTCAACTGGCCAATTGGGTAATAGGTCGCAAGAGAGGATGCGTCGAAGAATCGGATGAAGCATCGAGGGACCAATGATATGCCGGACAACTTGATTAATGTTTAGTATTAATTGTCTAGATCGAAGTTTGTTTTACATGTGCAGGATTAACTACGATGGCAGTAAGACATGCAGTAGGAGTTGCACAGGAGTCAAGACCATGATTACATTTGGGGTTTGAGAGTTCGACGGAAGTCCGGACGGTCGTCGGAAGTTATGTGGGAACAAATCCCAGAAGTCTAGGAGCTTGCCAAAGAAGCTCATTGGAACTCGTCAAGTGGATTGTCATAAGTCCAGGAGTTTGCCGGAAGTCCGCCGGAGCATTACTGAGGGTTCGTTGGAGGTTCGCTAGAAGTTCATCGGAAGCTCGCCGGAAGAAGCAATTGACACACCAGAGCAAGTTGAAGTATTAATGTCTTAAATATTATAGTTAGCATGTAGATTAAGTTAGAAATGGGAAGTGATCCCATTAACTTAATATGGGAGCAATTGGGCCCTTAATAGACACAAATTGGGCCGAATGGATCAGCCCATTCGGACCTAGAATTCCTGGCTGGCAGTGGTACCGCCTAGGAGCTCAGTCTCCCAGGAATGCTGGGCGGTAGTACTGCCCTTGTCAGGTGGTGGTACCACCTGAGCTAGTTCTCCGAGCGAAGCTGAGTGGTGGTACCGCCTGAGCTCGGTCTCCAAGCAATGCCAAACGGTAGTATCGCCCAGTTATGGCGGTAGTACCGCTAGGACACCGAAAATCCAAGAGACGACATTTATGAGCTCCAAAATCTTGATCTTATTCTGAGAATTTGAGAGCTCAAAAGTATTGTAAAAGGCCAAAAGTTCTTCTCCCTCTTTTCATCAAAGTTTTGATTATTCAATAGAGGAGTGAAAATCTATAAGGGTTGTCTCCTAAGCCCATCAAAAGGAGTAAAGCTGTAAAAGGGTGGTTAGCCTTTGCCTATTGAAGGAAGGCCTCTAGTAGACATCGGTAACCTCATCAAATGAGGAAGCCAAAAGTGGATGTTGGTCAAGATTGACCGAACCACTCTAAATCTTAGTTTGCATTTACATTCTATTCTCTATCTTAACTGTAAACTACCTCCATTGCTTTTCTTCAACTGTACTTTGCTTAATCTTAAGTTAAAGATCTTTCCGAAATGGTTTTTTATCGAAAGTGTTTTTATCGTACGAACATCGTTTTAAATCATCGAAAGTTTTCCACTACACTAATTCCCCCCCCCCTCTTAGTGCTCTTGATCATAACAATTGGTCTTAGAGCTAGGTTATTTCTCACTTGGATTAACACCCAAGAGAACTGGCTCCTTTCGGCAACCAAGAGGGTCACTCTCTCATTCGTCCTCCATTTTTCAATGGGATAGACTACACTTATTGGAAAACTCGAATGAGAGTTTTCTTGCTTTTGTTGGATTTGAATTTATGGCACATTGTCGAATCCAATTTTAAAAAGTCTTCTATTCCAATGAAAGATTAGAATGATTTGGAGAAGACAACATTTTCTTTAAATGCTAGAGCTATGAACGCTCTATTTTGCGCCTTAGACAAAATCAAGTTTAATCGGGTTTCTATTTGCGAATCGGCTTTTGACATATGACACACTTTTGAAATCACACACGAAGGCACAAATAGTGTTAAGGATTCTAAATTTAATTTTTTAATGCATGATTTCAAGCATTTTCGAATGAAGCTGAACAAAATCATTGTTGATATGTACACCCATTTTATGGATGTCGTCAATGGTTTAAAAGCTCTTGGCAAATATTTTTCAAATTTTAAACTTGTAAACAAGATTTTGCATTCTCTTAATAAAGCTTGGGATTCAAAAGTAATCGCTAGTCAAAAATCAAAAGATTTCAACCATCTCCCTCTCGAAGAACTAATAGGGTCTTTGATGACTTATGAATTAATGTGTAATGCACGTGAAGAACTTTAGAACCAACTTCCAAAGAACATGAAGAATTTGGAACATAGAACATTTGAAGACCACTCAAGTATAAGCTCAAGTGATGGTGAACTCAAACTTTCAATGACAATTATGAAACAAAAAATTAAAAACAAAAATAACACAACTACTTTCTTTGAATGTAAGAAGATGAACAAAAATTGGGATGAATCAAGCTCCTCCAAAGATGAAGAGAAAATCAAGAAAGGCGAGATGGCAAACTATGCTTTTACGGCAATCGACGATGAGGTAATCAAAATGCCTTTAATTTATTTCGAAATTATATGATATTTTTCATGATGTATTTTCCTTTTTTATTTAGTTTAGAATTAATTTTCTTGAAAATTATAAGTTTAATAATTTAAAAATTAAAATGCAAAAATTAGGAATCATGCTTATCATTCTAGTAATTTTGAAAATAATCATGAAAATTACATGTTTATGATAAACAAAATGATTTCGATTAAAAATGCCTTATGAAATCATGCTATATGTGGTTAAGAAGTAATAATGTGTATCATGTTGATTTCCATTGTTATTTCTTGATGTTGATTAAATAAAATCATGTTTGATTTGAAGTAATGCATAATGATGTAATGAAAATATTAAATATTTTGATACCATGATTAACAATTTTATGCATGAGATTTTAAAGTTATACATGATGATTTTTATGATTTATTGGTCTTGATGGTTTTATGACGAAATTCATTTTTTGATCCTAAACGTTGATGCATGTTTTTATTTGACATCAATGAAAAAGCATGTTAACATAAAATCAATCACTTAAAATAAAACACTTAAAAAAAAAAAAAAAAAAAGGGGGGGGGATATTATCAATGAAATCATGAATCTACTTATGTTATGAATTTTGTGAACCATAAAAATGATTTTGATGATTTGAATTTGACATGAGTTTTATCAAAATAATGATCTTGATTTCCTAGAATAATATGAGATTTCCTTTGCTAATCATTTTGATTATTTAAATGGAGATTTGCCGAAATGATTCATGAAATTTTGGATTCATGACTTGATCCTTCATTTATTTATGAGATGGTTAAAATCTTTGTACCTTTGAATTCTTCCCTTCTCCTTTCGATTTTTGAATTTATGCATGTTATATGTTGAAGATTTGAAACCATGTTTTGATATCATGGATACCTAAGAAATGTTGATTTGATAAATTGAATGAATTGAAAATGAATGATGATTTTTCTTTGGAATATAACTTGAGATATTTTTTATGAATCATCAACTTGATTTTTTGATATTCGATATATGAAATTTTATTATGAATCAAGATTTTTCTTTAATCGATCTCCTAAGATATTCTTTTGATTATTTATGAGGAGATTTTTCAAAAAGAAATCATGCCTTTTGGTATTCACATGTTCTAATCTTTTATGATATGATTTTTATGCAATTCCTTATATTCATGAAATATTTATCTCATCACCCAATTATTTTCTTTTTAATATTCTTCATGTGATGATATGAATGCATGAAACTCTTATGATAATAATGCATGCGATGATAAAATATTCATGATGAAAAATTATTTTGACACTCACATCTTGATTTTTTTCATCTTTGTTACCATACCTTTGTCATAATTTAGAAATTGACATAAAGGGTCTTCCCTTCTTTTTGACAATGACAAAAGGGGAGCAAAACGTGCTAGAAAGCGAATATGCTAGCTTGCACAATTCAAAAAAAAAAAGGCAAACTTGCTAGCTTGCTAATCTAAAAAAGGAAGCAAGAAGTGCTATCTTGTAAATCTCAAGAGAAGCAATGTTTGCTAAGTTACACATTTCAAAAAGAGGCAAAATAGTCCATCTTGCACACCTTAAAAGATGTAAAATTTTTCTAACTTTCTTTATTTGTAAAATTTGATAGTTTGCATACTATAAATTTGCATACCAAAAGTGCTATCTTGCCTATCTCAAAATGCAAAACATGCTAACTTGCACTTGGCTATAAAAGCAAAATTGCGAGGTCAAATATTGCAAAGGAAGCAAATATTTGCTAGCTTGCAACTTGCATATTTCAAGAAGCAAGAGTTGTTTTCTTGAACATCTCTAATTTGCTAACAAGCATGATATAGAACTTGCTATCTTGAACATTATAAAGAAATGCTATCTTACCTATCGCAAAGAAAAACAAATATGCCAACTTGCACATCTTTAAATTTGCTAGCTTATATAAAGTAGAACATGCTATCTTGCTACCTTGCATATCTACAACTTGATAGCTTGAATGTTTTAAGCATGATGTAACACTTGCCAAATTTTCTTGCTTACAAATTGCATGATGATAAAACTTCATGTTTTTCATGCAACAATTTGAATTTATGTTTAAACATAAGAGAATTGTACTTCTCCTTTTTGTTGATGACAAAGGGGGAGAAATATATTGAATGTATGTCATAATTTTATCATGACATATTGCTTGGATTTTTTAATCCAAGAGTTTGTATCAATTGGCATATTGATATAGGGAGTTTGGTTAAACTCCGGGAGTTAAGTTTAACTCTGTCATCAATTGGTTATCATCATAAAAAAGGGGGAGATTGTTCAATCTTGTATTTTGATGATGAAACCAATTGATAATTGTGTTGATGTCTTAATCTGCATTTTGAGTGACACAAGATGCTTCGATCTGGATGAGACAATTAAATTAGAAAAAATCAAGTTATGTCGGAGGAGAATATGTCAGAAGATTAGACGTCGGGCTGGTGGATCGATCGACGTATTGACATAAGGCTTTGAGCCATGGATTCAGGCATAGGGCCAAGAAAAGTGGATATTGCACCAACGATATCAAAGTTGTTGAGTCAACTGGCTAATTGGGCAATAGGCTGGAAGAGAGGATGATGTGTCAAAGAATCAGACGAAGCGTCGAGGAACCAATGACATGCCGAACAACTTGATTAATGCTTAGTATTAATTGTCTAGATCGAAGTTTGTTTTATATGTGTAGGATTAACTATGATGGCAGTAAGACATACAGTAGGAGTTACATCGGAGTCAAGACTATGATCACATTGGGGGTTCGAGAGTTCGACGGAAGTCCAGACGGTCGTTGGAGGTTTTGTGAGAACAAATCCGAGAAGTCCAAGAGCTTGCCAAAGAAGCTTGTTGGAACTCACCAAGTGGATCATCACAAGTATAGGAGTTTGCCGGAAGTCCACCGGAGCATCACCGAGGGTTTGTCGGATGTTCGCTAGAAGTTTGCCGGAAGCTCGCTAGAAGAAGCGATTGACGCACTAGAGCAAGTTGTAGTATTAATGTCTTAAATATCATAGTTAGCATATAGATTAAGTTAAGAATGGGAGGTGATCCCATTAACTTAATCTGGGGTTATTTGGGCCCTTAACAGATGCAAATTGGGCTGAATGGATCAGCCCATTCGAACCTAGAATTCCTGGCCAGCGGTGGTACCGCCTAGGAGCTCAGTCTCCTAGGAATGCTAGGTAGTGGTACCGCCCCTGTCAAGCGGTGGTACCGTCGAAGCTCAATCTCCGAGCAATGCCAGGTGGTAGTACCACCCAGTTATGGCGGTAGTATCGCTAGGACACCGAAAATCCGGGAGATGACATTTTTGAGCTCCAAATTCGACCCAATAGGGGCCTATATAAACCTCACCCTTTCCTACATGAAATGGCACCAAAATCTTGATCTTATTCTAAGAATTTGAGAGCTCAAAAGTATTGTAAAAGGCAAAAAGTTCTTCTCTCTCTTTTCATCTAAGTTTTGATCATTCAAAAGAGGAGTGAAAATCTGTAAAGGTTATCTCCTAAGCTTGTCAAAAGGAGTAAAGCTGTAAAAGGGTGGTTGGCCTTCGTCTTTTGAAGGAAGGCCTCTAGTGGACGTTGGTGGCCTCATCGGAGGAGGAAGCCAAAAGTGGATGTAGGTCAAGATTGACCGAACCACTCTAAATCTTGGTTTGCATTTACATTCTGCTCTCTATCTTAACTGCAAACTACCTTTATTGCTTTTATTCAACTCTACTTCACTTAATCCTAAGTTGAAGAACTTTCCACAATGGTTTTTCATCAAAAGTGTTTTTATCGTACGAACGTCATTTTAAATCGTCAAAAGTTTTTCGCTACACTAATTCACCCCCCCCCCCTCTTAGTGCTCTTGATCCTAACAATATGACCTAATTTCCTAAGCCAAAGCCAAGCATCATCATTTCAAATCGAAAAGCAAATTTCGTTATAAAGATCATCAATGTCAATAGTGTACATATTATTTTGTTTTAATCATAAAGGTATTTTTATATGGTTGTTCAATAATGCAAGCATTGGATTCAAATCTAATAATATATGCTTTATCACATAATTGACTAATGCTCAAAAGATTTTGCTTTAAGCCATCAACCTATTAGGATCGAGTCGACACTAAGGGGGGGGGGGGGGGGGGGAATTTGTGTAGCTGATTAAAAAGTCGGTTTAAAAGTCTTTGTATGATAAAAATGATCTCGGAAGATAAATTGAAAGTATGTTTGTTCATAAGGGTAGTGAATGCCAAGTAAGGAGGAAGTGAAGCTATTGCAAAGTAAGTAAATAGCAATAATAGAAATGCAAACTATAAATTATAGTGGTTCGGTCAGTTTAACCTACTTCTACTTCTGATTCCTCCTTTGTTGAGTTCACCGGTGTCCACTAATGATCTTCCTTCAAAAGGCGAAGACCAACCACCTCTTTATAGCACTTTGTCGTTTTCACGGGTTTAGAAGATAACCATTACAAGCCTCACACGTCTCTTGAATGATCACAACACTTAGAAAGGGAGGAGGAGGACTCTTTTCACTTTTACAATAATTTTAACACCCCATGATTTTAAGATTTTTTTCACACTTTCGTGCACTTTTATGTAGAAAAGGGTAGGGTATTTATAGGCCCTAGTGGCTTCAGAATTGGAGCCAAAGAGTCTCACATACCCGGATTTCGAGATACTGGCAGTACCACCACCATTATTGGGTGGTGCTACCACCTACAAACTAACACTGAGCGGTACTACCGCTTAGTCTGGGCAGTATGACCGCCTGATCGAGCTTTGGAGACTGAACTCTAGTGGTACCATCACTTGGTTGGGCGGTACCATCGCCTGACAGTATTAACTGCCGATGGTACCATCATCCAATTTGGATGGTACCACCACCCAGAGCACCTACGAGACTGAGTCCCAAGCGGTGCCACCGATGGTCCTAGTGGTGCAACCGCTAGCCGTGACTTCAAGTGCTAAATGAGCTTGTTCAATTCATCCAATTCAGCCCTATTAAGGATCCAATTGGCCCCTATCTGAGTTAGTGGAATTACCTCCCAATCCTAACTCAATTTAAGGTGTAACTATAATAATTAAGACATTTAACAAAGAATTCTTGGTCCGGTATGTCAATTGTTCTTCTAGCGAGCTTCCGGCGATCTTCCTGCGAACTTCCGACGATCTCTCGGCAATATTCTAGCGGACTCCCGACAAGCTTCTGGACTTCACAATGATCTTCTTAAAGAGTTTTGATGAGCATCTTTAGCAAGCTCCTGGACTTCTTGGTCAATTCCGGCAGAACTTCCAACGAACGTCCGGACTTCCGACGAACTCTCGAACTCCCAACAAAATCGCATTCTTGACTCCGGGTTTTCATTTTGCTTTATGCCTTGCTATCATAGTTAATCCTGCATACTTATCTCAATATATAGATTAGATCAAATAATTTACCAATTGATTTCATCATCAAAATCTGAGATTCAACACAACTAACAACACATCTTTAATAAAAAAGATGGATTTGTTATCTATTATTCCTTTGCCAATGTTTATACCCTTGTTATTGTCTCCAAAGGTGAGATACCCTTCATCTAGGCTAGTGAGCTTAGAGAATTTTGATAGACCTTCAGTCACTATTAAGAACGAGTCGGCACTAAGAAGGGGGTGAATTAGTGTAGTGGTAAAAATTACATCGGTTTGAAAATCTCGTTGCGATTAAACCTATTTTAGAAGATATTAACTTGAAAGTATACGAAAGTGTGTAGTGGATATAAAGCAAGTAAAGAAGGGCAGTTTGCAGTAAATGTAAATTGCAAGAAGTAAATGCAAACCAAGTTATAGTGGTTCGGTCGTCGCGACCTACATCCACTCCACCGATTCCTCTTCCATCGAGGCCATCAGCAACCACTAGCGATCTTCCTTTAATAGGTAAAGATCAATCTCCTTACAACTCTATTCACCTTTTGCAGGCTTAAGAGAGAATCTTTACACCATCTTTTTATAAAGCTTCCCTCACACTCTCCCTTAGAATGGTCTCTAAACTTTAGGAGGGACTCTATACTTTATAAGGGTTTCCAACTCTAAAAACATAGAGTTTTTGTTCACTTTTCTTGCTTCTCCATTCAGGAATAGAAAGGGTATTTATAGACCACAAATGGCTTAAAAAATAGAGGCAAAATTTAAATCCCACGAAATTTTATGGTATGGGCGGTACCACCGCCTGCACTAGCGGTACCATCGCCTGTAGTCTGACAGTGGGTGGTACCACCACCCAGTCTGGTAGTACTACCACTTAGAAGACTGTTTCTAGGTAATACTATCAGCTAGACTGGCAGTACCACCGCTTGACATAGTCTCGAAGACTGTGCCATGACGGTTTCACCTATTTGGTCACTATTTAGACATTCTCTTGGCCCAACACAGCCCAAACTTGGGCCCAACTATCTCCTAATTGGGTTGGTCCAATCCTAATCTCAATTATGTGCTAACTATGAATTTTAAGACATTTATTAAGCTAAACAAAGTCTGTAAGTCTAGGTTTCTTCCGGCGAGCTTACGGCAATCTTCCGGTGAATTTCCGACGATCTCTCGGCAATGTTCTAGCAGACTCTTGGAAAGCTCCTGGACTTCATGATGATCTTCTTAAAGAGTTCCGATGAGCTTCTTTGGCAAGCTCCTGGATTTCTCGGTCAATTCCAGCAAAACTTCTGACGAATGTTCGGACTTCCGATGAACTCTCGAACTCCGAACGAAATCGCGTTCTTAACTCCAAGACTTCATTTTACATTATGCCTTGCTATCATAGTTAATCCTACACACATAAAAACCGACTTCGATCTAGACAATTATTACAAAGCTTGAATAATGTTATCCGGCATATCATTGGTTCCTTGATGCTTTGTCTAATTCTTCAGCACATCGTCCTTTCTTGCGGCCTATTGCCTAATCGACCAGTTGACCTTCGCAACTATGATTTCCTTGGTGCAATTTTCACTCTTCTTTGCCCGATGCCTGAACTCATGGCTTGAAGCCTTCTTTCGATATGTGACCGATCCTTCTGCTCGACGTCCAATCTTCTGACAAGTTTTTCTCCAACCCAATATGATTCTTCCTGCTTTAATTGTCTCTCCTATATCGAAGCATCCTGCATCACTCAAAACACATATTAAATCATAAACACTATCCATTGGTTTCATCATCAAAATCCGAGATTCAACAATCTTCCCCTTTTTGATGATGACAAACAATTGATAACGAAGTTAACTTTAACTCCCCGTATCAATATGCCATATTGATAGAACTCTTGGATTCAAAAATCTAAGCAATATGTTATCATAAACTTATGCATAACATCATCATACTTCTCCCCCTTTGTCATCAACAAAAAGGGGAAGTTAAACTATCAAGTGTTTAGGACATATTACAGTTCAAATCATTGCATTATAAATATAATCTTCAGTTTTATCATCATGCAAGCTAGCAAAAATTTGAGTTTTGTAAGTTTGTAAATTTTGCTATATGTACAAGTTTAGCATATTTTCCTTCTTGAGATAGGCAAAATAGCACTATTGCTTCTCTTGAGATTGCAAGCTAGCAAGTCTTGGTGATGTTCAAGATAGCAAGTTCTACATTTTTGGCTTTATTTTTTAAGCCATTAGGGGTCTATAAATACCCTAGTTATTCCTACATGATGTCCAAGATAGCAAGTTCTACATACATCGTTTTTTAAAAAATGTAAGCTAGCAATATTTGAGGTATTCAATAAAGAAACTTTTGCTTCTTAAAATATGCAAGTTAGCAATATTTTCTTCTCCTTTGAGATGTACAAGCTAGTAATTCTTACTTCTTTTTTGAGTTGGGCAATCTAGCAATTTTTGGATATGCAAGCTAGTAAGGTAGCAAGTTTTACATTAAGCAAGCTAACACATTTTGCACTATGCAAGCTAGCAAATTTTACATAATTTTAGAACAAGCATAGCTAGTTCTTTCTCCCCTACTTACCAAAAAAAAGTTCTTTCTCCCCCTTTGTTATTGTCAAAAAGAAGGGAAGAAATTAATTTTGTAATTCTTTTTCCCTTTACAATAATTTTCAAATCATGAGAAAGGTAAAGTGTCATTCTTATTTCAAAATGTCATAATTGAGATAAAACTTGAATTCAAATCAAAGCAATTTTAATCATGATTCACATCATATGATACATCACATACATCATCATAATAAAAAGCATAAGTATTGCATATATCATTCCAAATCATAAATATTTCACATCATGGTAGTATTAATTTGTCAAATTACATCCTACCATGCATGATCATAACTTCTCCCCCTTTTATCATTGTAAACAAGAACAAATAAGGGAAGAACATAATGGTGTAAAATATTTCAATCATTTCAAGGCATACAAGCCATAAATACAAAGAAATCATGTTATAAAAGATAAGACCACTTGAATACCCAAAGACATGATTAATGCAGTAAATCTCTTTTTAAAATAAAATACCAAGAAAAAATCATAAGAGTACAAAGAAGAGATCTTGATTAAAAAAAAAAACTTAAGTAATAATTCTAAGAATTCACAAGAAAAATCATGATTCATTTGACAAAAAGATTGTTGATTCATATATTTGAATAAATATTTTTAAACCAACATTACTTCAACTTATCATGTATTATTTCAAAATGTAAAATCATCAAACATAATACAAACATTTATTTTCAAAACCTTCATCATTACTCCCATGCATGATACTAAACCATTCATGATAGCAAACATTAAATCAACATCTTTAAACATTTTTTACTTCATAATTGTTGGTACCAAACATTCATCATTTATTTTCTCCTCTTTAGTAAATGACAAGAAGAAACAAGGAGAAGAAAAGATCTCAATTCAAAGAAAGATCTCAAGTTATAAATCTAAAAAAATCAAGATAAAGCTCATTCAAATTCAAATCATCAAATCAAAATAATTTTCAAGAGATTCATAAAAAGGACATGATAGATTTATTAATCTCTCCTTTTTATAAAAATGGTAAGAAGAAACATAGGAGTTCAAAAAACAAGATCTTCATTCATAGAGAAATCTCATGCAATAAATATCGAGAAATCAAAATGATGATTCATAAAAAAAATATCACAAGTTATAATTAAGAGAAAAATCATCATTTATCTTCAAATCATTCAACTTGTTAAATCAACAAAGTGACTTTTAAGTTATTCATCAAAATCAATAAGATAGAGAAAAAGAAATTTTATAAAAAAATATTTTCCTCATTTTATTTGTTTCAATTTAAGTGATTGATTTCATATAAGCATGCTCAAATTTTTCATATCAAAACCATTCATCATGGTTTAAAATCGAAAGAGTAAATCTCATCATTGAAATTATCAAGATCAATAAATCATAAATTACCCAAAAATAATCATGCATAATTTCAAAATATAAACTTATTATGCATGATTATTATGCATTACTTCAAATCAAACATGATTTCATTAATCATAGAGCATCTTCGATCAAAATCAAGAAACAATACGGAAATCAACATGATACACATTAATGCTTATTAAAAACATACATAGGATTTATCTTAAGCATTAGATTTAAGTCTAACATTTTGTTGTATTTTCATCAAACATGCTATTATCATTATCATTTTCAAAATTTGCTATAAAATGAAAAACATGATTCCCTTTTATTTATTTATGTTTTGTATTTTATATACTAATTTAAAAACTACATATAAATGGATCAAGTAATTTGAAAATAAATTAAGGGGGTTTCGAGTGAGTCATTTACCTTATCGTCGAGAGCCATTAAGGTGAAGTTCATTATTTCATCTTCATCGGTTTGCATCTCATCATCGGATGAGCTCGATTCATTCCAAAGTGCTTCCCTCTTCTTTCGTTCATAGCAAGTAGTTGTGTTCTTTTTGTTTTTTAATTTTTGTTTCATGAACTTTTTAAATTTCATAGTGACGAGTTCAAGTTCACCATCACTTGAGCTTATGCTCAAGTGATCTTCAATTGTTCTAAGTCTGAAATCCTTCCTTTTCTTTGGAAGGTTATCCTCAAGTTCGTTTTGTGCCACATTGGTCATTTCGTAGGTCATTACTTTTGTTTAAGTCTTTTGCCTCTTATATGGCAATTACTTTTGAATCCCAGTTCGTATTAAGAGAACACAAAATTTTTTTTATAAGTTTAAAATCTGAGAATTTTTTACTAAGTGCTTTTAAACCATTGACGACATCCGTAAAATAAGTGTGTGTACATGTCTCCAATGGTTTCACTTGGTTTCATATGAAACAATTCAAAGTCATACATTAAAAGATTAATCTTTGAAACTTTTACTCAACAAGT
This sequence comes from Musa schizocarpa, assembly GCA_900464855.2. Classification (NCBI taxonomy): domain Eukaryota; kingdom Viridiplantae; phylum Streptophyta; class Magnoliopsida; order Zingiberales; family Musaceae; genus Musa; species Musa schizocarpa. Next base: position 25,927,828 of record LS990918.1, read on the forward strand.
GCCTTCATATATGGTTTCAAGAATGTGCCAAATATCAAAAGACGTTTTGTAAGAAGAAACCCGATTGAATTCATTTTTTGTCTAAGGCGCAAAACAATGCATTCATAGCCTTGACGTTTAAAGCGAAAGTCTTCTTCTCCAACTCATACCAATTATTATTAAGCATGATCATTATGCATTACTTCAAATCAAACATGATTTCATTAATCATAAAGTATCTTCAATCAAAATATGAGATTTAACAATCTCTCCCTTTTTTATGATGACAACCAATTAATAATGGAGTTAACTTTAACTCCCCATATCAATATGCCATATTGAAACTCTCCATATCAATATGCCATATTGATAAAACTCTTGGATTCAAAAAATCAAAGCAACATGTAATCATAAACTTATGCATAACATCATCATACTTCTCCCCCTTTGTCATCAACAAAAAGGGGAAGTTAAACTATCAAGTGTTTAGGACATATTACAATTTAAATCATTGCATTATAAATATAATCATTAGTTTTGTCATCATGCAAGCTAGCAAATATTTGAGTTTCACAAGTTTGTAAATTTTGCTATATGTGTAAGTTTAACATATTTTGCTTCTTGAGATAGGCAAGATAGCACTATTGCTTCTCTTGAGATTGCAAGCTCGCAAGTCTTGGTGATGTTCAAGATTGTAAGTTCTATATCATGTCGGAATAGCTAGGGTATTTATAGACCCCAAATAACTTCAAAAATAGAGCCAAAATTCAAATACCCCGAAATTTTAAGGTACGGGCGATACCACCGCTTACACTAGGCGGTACCACTGCCTACAATCTGACACTAGGCGGTACCACCACCTAGTCTGGCGATACCACCATCTAGAAGACAATGTCTAGGAGGTACCACCGCCCAGACTAGTGGTACCACCGTCTGACACAGTCTCAGAGACTATGCCACGACGGTTTCACTCAATCTCAAAAGTTTTAGCAAAGTTCGGTAAAGAAACCAAAGGTGCTGAACTGAGTTTGTCTTTAAGCAAGTTAAAAGCATCATCTTGTTTTTCACCCCATCTAAATCCCATATTCTTTTTTCTGCATTCAATTAATAGTGCAACAATTGTAGAAAAATCCTTAATGAATCTTCTATAAAAGCTAGCAAGACCATGAAAACTTCTAACATCACTAACACTAATAGGTTTTGTCCACTCCCTAATTACTTTCACTTTTTCTTGATCAACATGTATTTCTTTATCATTAACAACATATACAAGAAAAGTAATTTTATTAGTGTAAAAAGTGCATTTCTTTATATTAGCATATAACTTTTCTTTTCTAAGCACATCAAAAATAGCTTTTATATGTGTTACATGCTCATCTAAACTTTTGCTATACACAAGTATATCATCAAAATAAACCACTACAAATTTTCCAATGTAAGCACGTAAAATATGATTCATCAATCTCATGAAAGTACTAGGTGCATTAGTTAGGCCAAAAGGCATAACCAACCATTCATATAAACCATGTTTAGTTTTGAAAGCGGTTTTCATTCATCACCTTCATGCATTCTTATTTGATGATATCTAGATTTTAAATCAATTTTTGAAAATACACAAGAACCATGTAATTCATCCAACATATCATCTAGCCTAGGAATAGGATGTCTATACTTTACCGTGATTTTGTTGATGGCTCGGGAATCAACACACATTCTCCATGATCCATCCTTTTTAGGCACCAACAGAATAGGAACTGCACATGGACTCATGCTTTCTCGCACATACCCCTTTTACATAAGCTCACTTGTTTTTGGATTTCCTTGGTCTCTTCGGGGTTACATCTATATGATGGCTTATTTGATATGCTTGCACCTAGAATGAAATCAATTTGATGCTCAATTCCTCTAATTGGTGGCAAACCATTAGGAACTTCTTCGGGAAAGAGATCCTCATTTTCTTGCAAAAGATCAACAATAGCACTAGGCAAACTCTTGTCAATTTTGTTAGAAGCAATCAGAACATCCTTGTACATAAGTACAAGGGCTGCCTCATGGTTAAGGCTTTCTTCACATCACTCATTTTGGCATAAACACTCATTTTTCTTTCACTCAAACTTTCTTTGTTTTCTGTCCCCTTGTATTTCCCAATACTCTCATTTTTATCACTCAACTCACCATTTTCTTTTTTCTCTCTTTCTTTTTCCCTCCCCAAAGTTTTGGTTAATGAAGACTCAAGCTCCTCATATTATTGTTTTATGCGCATTTGGTCCTAAAAAATTATCTTTGGAGGCAAAGGTCCAATCTGATATTTCTGTCCATCTATGATCAAAGAATAACGGTTCTTGAATCCATCATGTATTACCCTTCGATCGTATTGCCATGGTCTCTCCAATAACATTTGACTAGCATACATAGGTACCATATTACACCAAACTTCATCCTTATATCTACCAATTGAAAAGGAAATTAACACTTGTCGATTTACCTTTACTACACTACTATCATTCAACCATTGTAACTTGTAAGGTTTTGAATGCTTTATAGTAGGTAATTTCAGTTTCTCCACGAGCAAGGTGCTTGCCACATTTGTGCAACTTCCACTCTCAACAATCACATTATACAACTTGTTAGCAATCAAACAATGAGTATGAAACATATTTTCACGTTATTCACCATGTTCATCATTTTCATTTTGCAAACTAAGTAGGCGTTGAACAACTAGATTTTCACCTTTATGATACTCTACATCACTAGTATCCTCTTGAATGTCTTCATCATCCTCTTTCTCACTTTCAGATTCTACAATTCCATCCCTCATGATCATAACTCTTTTATTAGGACATTTGCGTACCACATGTCCATGCCCAAGGTACTTAAAACACTTAATACCACTAGTTTGATTAGGTAAATTCTCACCTTTACCCTTGCTACCTAATTCATTTCTACCTTTAGTCTCATCAATTTTAGGCTTAACAATGGGTTTATCACCCTTTTTACTCCAATTCGGTTTCCAAGAAGAAGAAGAACCCGAATAAGGTTTTGAATCATACCTTGTGCCTTTTCTTTTGAGTTGCCTCTCAATCTTCATTGCCGCATTCACCATGTATTCAATCTCCACTTATTGTTGCAATTGATGAAATCATCACTTAATGTTGCAATTCTACAAGATTAGCAATGTTCTTGTTTAATCCACTCAAGAATCGAGCCATGGTGGCCTCACGATCTTCATCCACATTAGCCCTTATCATGGTTATCTCCATCTCCTTGTGACACTCATCAACACTCATAGAACCTTGTGTCAAAGTTTACAACCGTTGATGCAAATCCCTATAGTAATAGCTAGGGACAAATCTCCTCCTCATGATTTGTTTCATCTCCAACCAAGTCTTCACGGGCCTTTAACCATTTCTACGCTTATCTATACACAATTGATCCCACCAAACAATAGCATAATCAAAAAATTCAACAACGACTAATTTTACCTTTTTCTCTTCAAAGTAGTTGTGACATTCAAATATCATCTCCACTTTTCATTCCCACTCCAAATAGGCATCTGGATTATTCTTCCCTTAAAAAGAAGGAATTTTCATTTTGATGTTGCCTATGTTTCTGTCCACACCATCAAAACGTCCTCTCCTAGTTTGTCTCCTAGGATATTATCTTGACCAATTAGAGTAACTTGGTCATTATCCATGTCATCGCCACCATCATATTCATCATTGACAAAGGTTGGTTGTCTCCCACGTCGTGGTTTACCTTGTAATCTATTAATTGCATCATCATGCCTTTCTAGATGACCTCTTACATCTCCCATCACTTTAAACATATATTCAAATTGTTGTTGCATTGCTTGAACTAAAAGATCATTGGATGAAGAACTCGCTTCTTTATCTTTAGACATGTATACAACCTGAAAAACAAAGTTAGAACAATCTCACCAACACTCCCTCACATTTATTTTTTTTTTTCACTCTAGATTTGATTCACTCCACTCGTGTTTCACATAATTTTTTTGGCTTTTCTCTGTACTGATCTTACCACTCTTGCTTTTTACCTCTCTTGTTTTGTTATTTGAGTTCTTATATTAATAGATCTAGGGCGACGGTACTGTAGCGGCGACCAGATCTCCCTAGGACGGTCCGACTCCTATAGCGTAGGCTTTCTCCCACGAGCGAAGGGCGACGGCATTGTAGTGGCGATCAGATCTCCCAAGGGCGACGGTACTGTAGCGGCGGCGGCCCAGATCTAGGGCGACGGTACTATAGCGGCGACCATATCTCCCTAAGGCAATCTAACTCCTGCAGCGTCGGCTTTCTCCCACGGGCGAAGGGCGATGACACTGTAGAGGCGATTAGATCTCCCAAGGATGACGGTACTGTAGCGGCGGTGACGACACTATAGCAACGACCAGATCTTGGGCGATGGTACAGTAGCGGCGACGACATAGTAGCGGCGACCAGATCTAGGGCGACGACACTGTAGCGGCGACCAGATCTCCGTAGCATCGGCTTCTCCCCAAGGGCGATGATACTGTAGCAGCAACCAGATCTCCCTAGGGTGACGGTACTATAGCAGCGATCTAATATACTGCAGCGGTGGCTTTTCCCAATGGCGTCGTTTCTGTAGCGGCGACCAGAAGAAGGATCAAACATGGCAGCGACGGCCCCTAGGGCTGGCGATGGTGGTGAGAGGGTTGAAATGATGGCAAGGCTCCCTACCGCTATCCCCCAAGTTGCTCTTCCACCATATCCTTTCCAGAGAGAAAACTCCTTGACGAAGGCAAAGATCGGGGTGTCGTCGCTCTAGATCGTGGCAGCCTGCTCTCATTTCCAGTGATCCTTAGCCTTGGACTAGCCTCTTCAAGGCTCGGTTGGAAGTCCAGATCTAAGCTTGGAATTCTTTACTCCAGAAGTTCAGGCTAATAAGAAGATTGTTGTATACTGAGATCTGGCGATTCAGCAGAGCTTATTGAGACATGGTCTATGGCGATTGTTGGCTATGTGGTAGGTCTCAAAACATCTTATTTCCCACTATCCTCATTTATCAAAACTTCGATGGGGAATATCATCATTTGATCTTCATATCTTTGGAGAACGGATTCTTTGTTTGCAAGCTATAGTCTCAAGAAGATTTGCAATGAATCCTCGAAGGATTCGGACTATCCGCGGTCATCCAATTATTCTCTGACGTTGGTCTCCTCAAGTCCGTTTGGAGTTAGATAGCCTACAGCCTATTCCATTATGGGTATCCTTTCAAGGACTGCCTCTACATCTTTGGAATCGACGTTTTTTTTGCAAAGTTACGCAGCACTGGGGACAGCCACTCTACATGAACAAAGCAACAACAAATTTCGGATGAGATTAGCATTTGTACGAGCATGTGTGCTGGTTTCTTCCGATGAAGATCTTCCTAATGAGGTTTTCTATTGTGATCTTGACGAGAACACCTTCGGAAGGTACATGTCTCATATTCCCCGGAAGCCTAAACGATGTCGGCGTTGCTTATCTTTTGGTCATGCAAATGGAGCTTGTCAAAGAAACCCCAAAACCAACCACAAAGGTCTATCGACCACGCCAAGCTCCTCGGCAACAAAGTGACTCTTCTCTATTGGCGGTAACCCGATGGTGGCGAAAACTATTGAGCATTCCGACTTCGCAAAGGAAAGCACCCATGACGTAAGGACAATTCCAAAACTTTATCTCTTCCTATAATGTCAGAGCCTTCCACAATAGAGGTTTCCCATGGTACTAGTGGACAGGAGAAACATAAGTCAGGAACTTCATCTCTTCCAATATCATCGGATCCATCCACAATAGCTCAAAGAACTAAGGTCCAATCAAATCTCGCCAGCAAGGATATTCTTCTTCAACAAACTCAAGCCACAACAAACATCGCCAACAAGGATATTCTGTCTCAATAAACTCATGCCCCAACAAACCTCTCTAGCTAGGCTGCTCCAACAAGTACTATCCAGGATATTGTGCGGCAACAATCTTATCGAGCTTCAATAAACCCTGCCAATCAAGACCACATGATTCAAGGTACTTTAAAGTTTAAAAATCTGCAAGCTGTAGATGAAGTGGATAAATATAGGAATAAAGCCATAAAAGGTAAGGATATTGTGCAGGAGGAAAATACAAAACCGAAGGATGAGAAAAAGGATGGTACATGTTAGGATCAAGAGCACTAAGAGGGGGGGGGGGGGGTGAATTAGTGCGGCGGAAAACTTTCTACGATTAAAATCGAAAGCTGTGTTCGAACGACAAAAATGATTTTGATGTAAAATCCGATTCTAAGATTACTTTAACTTAAGATTAAGAGAGATGACGTTAAAGTAAATCTATGAAGACTGTTTGCAGTTTATGATGAAAATCAGAATCCAAGCACAAATTGAAATGCGATGTTCGTACGATAAAATCGATTTATGTCTAATTGTCAATTTTGAAGATACTGAACTTTGAGATATGTTTTATAAATGCGCAAAAGGCAGTTTGCAGTTATGATTGGAATCAAAACGTAAAAGTAAACTGAAATGTAATGATCGTGTGAAAACGTAAATTTACGTCTAAACGCAGATTCGGAAAGTTATGAACTTAGAAACTCGTTCGTAAAAGCGCAGAAGGCAGTAGCTATTTAGGAGGTTTGCAGTAATGATAAAATGCTCAAAGTAAATGCAAACCGAGATTTAGAGTGGTTCGGTCAATCTTGACCTACTCCACTTTTGGCTTCCTCCACCGACGAGGTCACCGACGTCAACTAGAGGTTTTCCTTCAATAGGCGAAGGCCAACTGCCCTTTTACAGTTTCACTCCTTTTGACGGGCTTAGGAGACAACCGTTACAGAACTTGTCTCTCCTCTCTTTACAACTCAAAACTTTAAAGAACAAAAAGAGAAGAACTTTTGGCCTTTACAACAATTTTGAGCTCTAAGAATCACAGAAAAAGATCAAGATTTTGGTGTGTGTCTGTGCCTTTTCAGTGCTAAATGGGTGGGGTATTTATAGGCCCCAACCCAGTTCAAATTTGGAGCTCAAAACTATCAAATCGCGGAATTCCGGGATCAGGCGGTTGCACCTCCTGATTGGAGCGGTTGCACCGCCTAGCAGAGCTCGAAGACTGAGCCCAGGCGGTTGCACCTCTCTGTCAGGGGCGGTTGCACCTCCTGACTGAGGTGGTTGCACCGCCTACCAGAGCTCGAAGACCGAGCTCAGGCGGTGCTACCTCTCTGTTAGGGGAGGTTGCACCACCCAGTCTCGCTCGGAGACTGAGCCCAGGCGGTGCCTCCTCCTAGCTGGGGTGGTTGCACCGCCCAGTCTCCCTGGGAGACTTAGCCCAGGTGGTGCTACCTCCTGGCTTGGGCGGTTACAACTCCCACAGCAATCAGGGTCCGAATGGGTAGCTCCATTCGGCCCAATTTCGGTTTTTCAGGGGCCCAATTGCCCCAAGATTAAGCTAATGGGATTACCTCCCATTTCCAACTTAATCAATATTCTAACTACAATAAATCCTAAGACAATCTCTGCAGCTTGCTCCGGTGCGTCAATCGCTTCTTCCGGCGAGTTTCCGGCGAACTTCCGTCGATCATCGAATGAACCCTCGGTGATGCTACTGCGGACTTCCGGCAAACTCCTGGACTAGCGACGATCCACTTGGCGAGTTCCGACGAGCTTCTTTTGGCAAGCTCCTAGACTTCTCGGATTTGTTCCCGCGGAACCTCCGACGACTGTCCGAACTTCCGTCGAACTCTCGAACTCCCAACGTGATCATTGTCTTAACTCTGGCACAACTCCTGCTGCATGTCTTTCTTCCATCGTAGTTAATCATGTACACTTAAAACAAAACTTTGATTGAGACAATTAATCCTAAGCAATTAACCAAGTTGTCCGGCATGTCATTGGTCCCTCGACGCTTCGTCCGATTCTTCGGCGCATCGTCCTCTCTTGCAGCTTATTGCCCAATCGGCCAGTTGACTCCGCAACTCCGATATCCTTGGCACAATACCTGCTCTTCTTGGCCCGATGCCCGAGTCCACGGCTCGAAGCCTTCTGTCGATACGTCGACCGATCCACCGGCCCGACGTCCAATCTTCTGACATGTTCTTTCGGCACAACATGATTTTCCTGCTTTAATTGTCTCATCCTGATCAAAGCATCCTGCGTCACTCAAAGCGCAGATTAAATCATAAACATATATCAAGTAGTTTCATCATCAAAATATGAGATTCAACAATCTCCCCCTTTTTGATGATGACAACCACTTGATGATGGAGTTAAACTTAACTCACGGAGTTTAAACAAACTCCCCCTATCAATATGCCATATTGATAAAATCTTGAATTCAAACTGAATTCAAGTCATTGCAATATTCATCATGAATACTTGCAATACATCATCATGAACTTATGCATAAACTTATGCATAACATGTCATGTTATCAACATACTTTCATCAACATACTTCTCCCCCTTTGTCATCAACAAAAAGCAGAAGTACCACAATCAAGCGTTTGTGATATTAGTTCAACTTATTGCATGGAAAACATAGTATCAAGTTTTATCATCATGCAATCTTGGAGCTAGAAGATTTAGCAAGTGTTACATCATGCTTAGAACATTCATGCTATCAAGTTTTAGATATGCAAGTTTAATAGCATACAAGATAGCACTTTTGGTAGTGTTCAAGATAGCAAGTTCTACATCATGCAAGCTTGCAATATTGAGATGTTCAAGAAAGCAACTCTTGCTTCTTGAAAATTTTGTCCACTTTGCTAGATACGCAAGTTAGCATTTTTGCCTCTTGAGATTGGCAAGATAGCACATTTGCTTCTTTTGATATAGCAACTTTTTGCTTCTCTTAAGACCATAAGCTAGCAATTTTTACGATATACAAGTTTCACAATATATAAGCTAGCAAAAATTTCGAAAGCAAATGCAAGATAGCTTTCTTGTGTAAGCTCATGATTCTTGCTTCCAATTGCAATGTGCAAATTACAAGTTTTGCTTCTTGAGATATTCAAGATAGTGATGTTCAAGAAGACAATTTTTGCTTCTTAAAATAAGCAAGTTAGCAATCTTTGCTACTTAAGATAGGCAAGCTAGCAATCAAGTTTTTGCATCTTCTTGACTTGTGCAAGCTAGCTATCTCCCCCTTTGTCATTGTAAAAAAGAAAGGGAGAATACAGTTTTGTAGTTCTTTTTTCCTTTTATAACGATTTCAAAATCATGACAAAGGATTGATAATCAAGTTATGAATGTCAAGATAATTTTTCATCATGAAAATTTTATCATTGCATGCATCATTATCATAAGTTGAAGTATTACATGCATAATATCATATCACCATTCATAATTACATTAATGTTTCAATATAGCAATTTCTTCTCAAAATGTGTAACTTAGCACTCATAGCATTTTATGATTTACATCATTGCAATACATCACATCATAATTAGAAAGCACAAGTATTGCATGCATCATTGCAAATCATAAATGTTTCATATCATGATGGTATCAATTTTGTCAAATTATATCCTACCATACATGATCAAAACTTCTCCCCGTTTTATCATTGAAAACAAGAAAGAAGTAGGGAAGAGTATAAAAGTATAAAATATTTCAATCATTTCAAGGCATTTATGGAATTTTTGAAACATAGGAGAATGATTAATTTAAGCATACAATGTTTCAATCCAATTTAAGTCATGAATATCAATGCTTTCATATTGTGAGTATCAATTCATGAATACCACAAGATATTATTTGTGACTTCAATTTTGCAAGATCAAGATTATGATTTAGATTCAAATCAAATCATTAACTTGAAATTCATAATCAAGTCATCAAAATCAATTTCGAGATTCACAAAATATCATGAAATCATTAATCTCGATCAGATGGGAAAAGTATTTTTTTAAGTGATTCTTTTTCATCTAAGCATGCCTTTACCTTTAATAAAATAAGTGTCATCATTTAAGGTGGAAAGGTAAAAATAAATCATCAAGCATGATTCCATGATAACATCCTTTTAATATCATGATATTCATCATCAAGTATGATTTCAAAAAGTATGTTAAAGAGAAATCATTAAGATTAAATGCATGATACACTCATTTATTCTCAAAATATTAATCATGTTTATTTTCATGAGATTCACAAGATTGATAGAATAAATTCATTAATCTCAATAGGATAGAAAATTATTTCCATTTCATACAATTGATTTCATATTAGCATGCTTTTTCATTTATGTAAAATAAAAACATGCATCAACGTTTAGGATCGAAAAATGAGTTTCGTCATAAAACCACAAGATCAATAGATTCTCAAAAATGAATTGTTTGGATCCGAAAATGAGATTTAACACTTTCATATATTCAGACATGATTTTTGCTATAGATTTACAAATTAAATCATGAAGATCAAAACATGCTCATGATCATGGATAACTTATGCATAAAATTGTCAATCATTGTGTCAAAAACATTTAATATTACATCATTATGCATTACTTCAAATTAAACATGTTTTCATTCAATAATGTTAATCAAACATGATATCATCATTTTGTTTGTTTATCATAAAATATGCAATGTCATCATTTTCGAAATTACTATCATGATCATAATTTTTGTATTTTTATTTTTAAACATGTAATTTTTCAAGAAAATTGATTCTAAACTAAAAAGAAAACTACATCATGAAAGCATCAAGTAATTTCAAAATAAACCAAAGGCATTTGAATTACCTCAATGTCGTAGGCTGTTAAGGCATAGTTTGCCGCCTTGCTTTTGTTGATTTTTTCTTCGTCTTCGGAGGAGCTCGATTCATCCCAATTTTTGTTCTTCTTCTTGCGTTTAAAGCAAGTAGTTCCATTCTTTTTGCTTTTTAATTTTCGTTTCATTTGTAGTTTAAGTTCACCATCACTTGAGCTTATGCTCGAGTGGTCTTCAAATTTTCTATGTCCCAAATCCTTCCTGTTTTTTGGAAGGTTGTTTTGTTCATCATTGTCCTCATCACTTGAGTCATCGCTCAAGTGGCATTCATTTGTCTAGAGTTCCAAATCCTTCCTGTTCTTTGGAAGGTGATTGTGTTCAACATGTTCATCATGTGCATTGTGCACCATTTCATATGTCATCAACGAACCAATTAGTTCTTCAAGTGGTAAGTTGTTTAGGTTTTTAGCTTCTTGTATTGCAGTTACTATTGAATCCCACTTCTTAGAAAGAGAACGCAAAATCTTGTTTACGAGTTCAAAATCCAAAAAATATTTTCCAAGAGCTCTTAAACTATCGACGACATCCATGAAACGAGTGTACATGTCGCCTATAGTCTCGCTTGGTTGCATTCGAAAAAGCTCAAAATCATGCAATAAAAAGTTAACTTTCGAGTCTTTGACTCTACTAGTTCCCTCGTGCGTGATTTCAAGTGTTCGCCAAATATCAAAAGCCGTTTCGCATGTAGAAATCCGATTGAACTCATTTTTATCCAAGGCGCAAAATAAGGCATTCATAGACTTTGCGTTTAAAGAAAAATACTTCTTCTCCAAATCCGACCATTCGTTCATCGGTTTAGAGGGATGTTGAAAATCGTTTTCAATGATATTCTATAAATCTAAATTCATAGAAATCAAGAAAACTCTCATTCGAGTTTTCCAATAAGTGTAGTCCAATCCGTTAAACAACGGTGGACGACAAACCGAAAAGCCCTCTTGAAAGCCATAAAGAGCCATTTCTCTCGGGTGTAAATCCGAAATGAGAAAAACCAGGCTCTGATACCAATGGTTAGGATCAAGAGCACTAAGGGGGGGGTGAATTAGTGCAGTGGAAAACTTTCTACGATTAAAATTGAAAGCTGCGTTCGAACGACAAAAACGATTTCGATGTAAAATCCGATTCTAAGATTACTTTAACTTATGATTAAGCAAGATGACGTTAAAGTAAATCTACGAAGGCAGTTTGCAGTTTATGATGAAAATCAGAATCCAAGCGCAAACTGAAATGCGACGTTCATACGATAAAACCGGTTTACGTCTAAATGTCAATTTTGAAGATACTGAACTTTGAGATATGTTTTATAAATGCGCAGAAGGCGGTTTGTAGTTATGATTGGAATCAAAACATAAATGTAAACTGAAATGTAATGATCGTGCGAAAACACAGATTTACGTCTAAATGCAGATACGAAAAGTTCTGAACTTAGAAACTCGTTCGTAAAAGCGCAGAAGGCAGTAGCTATTTAGGAGGTTTGCAGTAATGATAAAATGCTCAAAGTAAATGCAAACCGAGATTTAGAGTGGTTCAGTCAATCTTGACCTACTCCACTTTTGGCTTCCTCCACCGACGAGGTCACCAACATCAATTAGAGGCCTTCCTTCAATAGGCGAAGGCCAATTGCCCTTTACAGTTTCACTCCTTTTGATGGGCTTAGGAGACAACCCTTACAGAACTTTTCTCTCCTCTCTTTACAACTCAAAACTTTGAAGAACAGAAAGAGGAGAACTTTTGGCCTTTACAACAATTTTGAGCTCTAAGAATCACAGAAAAAGATCAAGATTTTGGTGTGTGTCTGTGCCTTTTCAGTGCTGAATGGGTGGGATATTTATAGGCCCCAACCCAGTTCAAATTTGGAGCTCAAAACTATCAAATCCCGGAATTCCGGGATCAGGCGGTTGCACCTCCTGAATGGAGCGGTTGCACCGCTTGGCAGAGCTCGAAGATTGAGCCCAGGCGGTTGCACCTCTTTGTCAGGGGCGGTTGCACCGCCTCAGTCTGGCTTGTAGACAGAGCCCAGGCGGTTGCACCTCCTGACTGAGGTGGTTGCACCGCCTGCCAGAGCTCGAAGACCGAGCTCACGCGGTGCTACATCTTTGTTAGGGGAGGTTGCACCGCCCAGTCTCGCTTGGAGATTGAGCCAAGGTGGTGACACCTCCTGGCTGGGGTGGTTGCACCGCCCAGTCTCCCTGGGAGACTTAGCCCAGGTGGTGCTACCTCCTGGCTTGGTCGGTTGCACCTCCCACAGCAATCAGGGTCCAAATGGGTAGCTCCATTCGGCCCAATTTCGGTTTTTCAGGGGCCCAATTGCCCCAAGATTAAGCTAATGGGATTAACTCCCATTTCCAACTTAATCGATGTGCTAACTACGAAAAATCCTAAGACAATCTCTGCAGCTTGCTCCGTTGCGTCAATCGCTTCTTCCGGCATGTTTCCGGCGAACTTCCGTCGATCATCCGATGAACCCTTGGTGATGCTACTGCGGACTTCCGGCAAACTCCTGGACTTGCGACGATCCACTTGGCGAGTTCCGATGAGCTTCTTTTGTCAAGCCCCTGGACTTCTCGGATTTGTTCCCGCAGAACCTCCGACAACTGTCCGAACATCCGTCGAACTCTCGAACTCCCAACGTGATCATTGTCTTGACTCTGGCACAACTCCTGCTGCATGTCTTTCTTCCATCGTAGTTAATCCTGCACACTTAAAACAAAACATCGATCGAGACAATTAATCCTAAGCAATTAACCAAGTTGTCCGGCATGTCATTGGTCACTCGACGCTTCGTCCGATTCTTCGGCGCATCGTCCTCTCCTGCAGCCTATTGCCCAATTGGCTAGTTGACTCTACAACTCCGATATCCTTGGCACAATACCTGCTCTTTTTGGCCCGATGCCCGAGTCCACGGCCCGAAGCCTTCTGTCGATACGTCGATCGATCCACCGGCCCGACGTCCAATCTTCTAACATGTTCCTTTGGCACAACATGATTTTCCTGCTTTAATTGTCTCATCCTGAGCGAAGCATCCTGCGTCACTCAAAGCGCAGATTAGATCATAAACATATATCAAGTAGTTTCATCATCAAAATACGAGATTCAACAGTACAATCCATCCAAAGTCGTAGGATGAATACATTACTACTTTTTCATTTGTTTATTACTAATGAAGAAAATATGCTGGAATGTTTGCGGACTTAATAAGCCGATGAAATGTCGGGAGCTCAACAGAATAATCAAGTCTACCGCATGTGATATTGTTATTCTAGTGGAAATGAAAATTAAACAATCGCGCGTTCAAGCTCAAAAGAATTTAATATGGCCGGATGCAGAACTGTTTACCAATGACTCAAATGAAACTTTTGGTAGAATATGGGTCTTATGGCATCCTAACTCTATTAATGCATTGTTTATTTATGCGATAGATCAATTCATTCATCTTAAGATAGAGGATAAAAAGAATGGTTGTCAATTTAATTTCACTGGTATATATGCTTCAAACAGTATGCAAGAAAGAAATACTCTTTTGTTTGACCTGACTAATATTGTAAATGGCTGTCTCAATGTACCTTGGATTGTTCATGGAGACTTTAATACTGTTCGGTATACAAATGAAAAAGAGGGGGGTAGACAACTTTCAGAAAGCCAGCTTCAAAGTTTTAATGATTACATTGACACTGCAGCATTGTTTGATATGAAATATGTGGGTAATTGGCTCTCCTGGAGTAATCAAGGTGCTGCTAACAGAAAAATAATGGCTCGACTTGATAGGTGTTTGATTAATCATGAATGGTTAACAGTTTACCCAGATTCACTTCTTGAGTATGGTGCTCCTTTGTTTTCTGACCATTCTTTAATGTATATACACGCAGAAAAAGCGACACCAAGAGGCAAGAAACCGTTTAGATTCTTTAACATGTGGAGTACTCATCCTCAATTTCTTGATGTTATCAGATCTGCTTGGAATGTTAATGTGCAAGGATCCCCCCCTTACATCTTATGTCAAAAGCTCAAAGCCTGTAAAGCAGCACTAAAGGAGTGGAATACAAATACCTTTGGCAATATTAACACCAGAGTTCAATTTTGCAGAAAGGAACTAATGTCATTGCAACATGAGCTGCAACTTCAGCCAAATGATGAAAATATTATCTACAAAGAGACAGAAGCCAGAAATAACTTCATGCAAGCCTTCAAACAGGAGGAAAGTTTTGCAAAGCAGAAGTCTCGAAAGCATTGGCTTACACTAGGGGATTCCAATACTAAATTTTTCTATGCTTCAATTGCTACTCGAAGGGCTGTTAACCGTATCCGCAAATGCAGAGACAAAGATGATAATCTTATTGAGAATTTAGATGAGGTTAAAGCACACATAGAGCAATTTTTTTATTCCATACTCAATCAAGCTGTGAAACCTAATAACATTCATGTGGAGCCGACTAGAAAACTTGATTCGGAAGCTATTTCAATCCTCAATGCCCCAATTACAGATGACGAAATTGTATGTGTTGTCTTTAACTCACCAAAGCACAAAAGCCTAGGTCCAAATGGATTTCCAGCTGAATTTTACCAAACTGCTTGGTCTATTATTGGAAATGATGTGATCAAGGCTTGCCAACATTTTTTCTCTTTAGGTCATATTCTTAGAGAGATGAATTGCACTTTTATTTCTTTAATTCCGAAGAATGCATGGGCTGATTCACTAGAGAACTATCGACCCATATCATTATGCAACTTTATTTACAAGATCATCTCCAAAGTATTGGCAAATAGAATGCAAAAGGTAATACACAAGATCATTAGCCCAAATCAAGCTGCTTTCATCAAAAGGAGAAGTATACATCATAACATTTTGCTAGCTAATGACTTGGTCAAAGATTTGCATTCAAAAACCAGAGGGACAAAAATCTGTTTTAAAGCTGATTTACGGAAAGCCTTTGATTCAGTTAATAGGAAGTTTATCTATAAGATGCTCCTCGATATGAACTTCCCAAAGCAATTGGTTAATTGGATTCAATCTTGCCTAGAAACTCAAAAGTTTTCGATACTCTTTAATGGCTCACATATTGGTTTTTTTGGGAGCACGAATGGCATCCGACAAAGTGATCCACTCTCTCCGTATCTTTTTACTATTGCGATGGAAGGACTTAGCTGTATGTTAGAACACGCAGTCTTAAATGGCAGCATTAAGGTACCCATTGCTGGTTCTGTTCATATATCACATATAACATTTGCAGATGACTTACTTCTCTTTCTCCAAAATTAACCAACTTCAGTAAAGAACCTGGCTACTATTATGAATGACTTTGGTATGGTTTCTGTGTTGGGAAATCATGGGGGGTGACATCATATGCGCAGCGGAAAAACAAGAAAATAAAATCCCCAATTCCCAAAAAGATGTTCGTCGTCGTGCGAAGATTGGTGCGTAAAAATCCGCAAAACACAAAACTGCGTATAGAGATTGTGTTACCTAGGGAGATCGTATATCCCTATTTCCTTGCAGATCCTTAGGAGAGGGTGAAGGAGGTCAAGCGTCCTCCTCTCTAGCGGTGATCCACACAGCAGGGTTGCGACGACCCTCCTCAAAACTCCAGGCCTCTGAGGTGAAGAGGGAGAGGAGAATAGGAAAGGCAAGCAAAGACTCAAGCAAATCCCTCCTATTTATAGAGATCCCGAGTCAAACCCTAATGGGTCCTTCCCTAGTGGGTATTGGATCTGCATCCAATAAGACAAGGGCTCCGTCGGATATCTCATATCCGAACCTCTACTCATCGCAATGCCTACCATATGTGTATGACCCTCTAGGCCCAATATCGAGCTGGCTGTGAGTCATACAAGTCAGAACTCCTTCTAACTCAGTGAATTATTATCTCTGTAATAATTCACTCGACTCATCGACTACGGACGTACTAGGCCACTACGCCAGTCCCCCAGACGATCTGGGGGGATCCAATCCATTGGACCTCGCCGCGTCCTCGCTTACCATGTACCTATAGTCCCTCATCCATCTAATATCCCGCAGACCGTATATCGAGCATGGTATTATCGGACCCATACGGTTTCTACTCGAGTCTCGCTCTAATCGGATTCTCCTGAGAACTCTTTCTCTCTCAACCCAATGACCCTGGCCGGGGATTTGTCTCGAGCAAGAACACATGGGATATTCCTCTCATGATGCCGAGAGTGGATGATCCTCTATCGACACTCAATAGCCCTCGTAAGGTCGACTACCACTCCCAATGACCAGCAGTACTAGATCTGGGACAGCCAAACCTATAAGTCTGGTATCAAAGAGTGGAGCACTCATACAGGACATCCTTGTTGTGTCAAGTCTAAGGACCAGATACACCATTAGGACTACGGAATCAATGTCTGACAATAAGGCATCATCAACCATCCAGCATTCCGTAAGCGGATCAATCAGTGAACTCATTCTCCAATGAGCACCTATACTGTATCCCTAGTGTCCCTACACGAGCAGCTATGAGACCAGCTGCATTCATCATATGGACGGGTATACAAGACACCCGGTCTATCCGGTTATCACGATGTCCCTCTCGAAAAACCTATGACCGGGATTATTTAGGATATGTGTTTAAAGGTGAATCGATCTCATTATCGTGATCTCATCACGATCCGATTCCCATTGCACAAATCCAAGGACATCACAATATATATATATGCATTTATGCAATAGTTATAAAGTGATATACGCCAAAATATAATAAGCAAAAAAAGATTCTGTATCAAGTCACACGTGCCATCACTCCGGATTGGCTTGCTTGGGCACCTATGACTAGCAATTTCCCACTTGACCTAAAGCCAATCACCTATGTGTTCGATCCCCATCGGACCCACGTGACGCTCAAAAGACAAAATGAGACAACGGCTTTGTCGGTGGATCTGCAATGTTATCTTCGGATGGAACTCTTTCCACTGCTACATCTCCTTGGGTTCACGATCTCTTTATAAGCCGGAACCTCCTCGAAACACTTCGATGAGACCCGGTTCCCTTATTTGAGTAATCACCCGTGGTTGTCGCAATATAAGGAAGTCGACTTGTCGCTATCTCAGTATCGACTCCCAAATCGGTGATGAACTTCTTCACCCGGACTCCCTCCTTTGCTGCATCGATGCAGCAATGTACCCCCTTTTTGGTCGAGTCGTGATGGTATCTTGCTTGGAACTCTTCGGCCTGCTTGCTCCTCCATTCAAGGTATACACATACCACGAATTGACTTGCTATCATCGACATCGGTGAAAACTTGAGTCAGCCAGAGCCTTCAACCTTAAGGCTATTACCTCCATATACTAGTAAAAGATCCTTAGTCCTTCTCAAGTGCTTAAGGATACACTTTCTTTAACTTTCACGTGCTCCAAGCACGGATCCACGATACACTGCTTTCGTGACACTTTCGGAGCATGCGCTATATCGGGGCCCAAGACATAGCATGGCATACATGATAGACCCTATTGCTTTGGGCATAAGGTATCGTATCCATGTTAAGCCCTTTCTTTTGGAGTCTTTTGGGGACATATTCAGAGAAAGCGATATCCCATGTCTCATCGGTATGAGACCTCTCTTGGAATTTTCCATGCCAAACCTTTTGACAATAGTTTCTATGTACACGATCGAACAAGCCAAGCATCCTCTTGGATCTATCTCTATAGATTCTAATCCCCAAGATATAAGATGCTTCCCCTAAGTCCTTCATGGAGAAGTGTCTAGATAACCAAGCCTTTACTATGGATAGCATTCCTATGTCATTCCCAATGATGAGGATGTCATCCACATATAACACCAAAAAGGTGATAACGCTCCCACTTACCTTTCTGTATACACAAGGCTCATCTTCGTTCTTAACGAAGTCATAAGATCTTATTGCCTCATCAAATCTTATGTTCCAACTTCGGGAAGCTTGCTTTAGTCCATAAATGGATCTAAGCAACCTACACACCTTATCTGGGCAGTTCTTGAACACGAATCCCTCAGGTTGCATCATATACACCTCCTCCTCGAGGTTCCCGTTGAGGAATGCGGTTTTCACATCCATCTGCCAGATCTCATAATCATAGTGTGCTATAATAGCCAATAGAATTCTGATGGATTTTAGCATTGCTACGGGTGAGAAAGTTTCGTCGTAGTCAACACCTTGCCTTTGACGATACCCCTTAGCCACTAGCCTTGCTTTATAGGTCTCCACCTTTCCATCTACTCCAATCTTTTTCTTAAAGATCCACTTGCAACCGATGGGTACAATACCTTCGGGAGCATCAACTAGGTTCCAAACCTTATTGGAGTACATAGAATCCATCTCAGAATTCATGGCTTCTTTCCACTTCCCGGAGTCTATACTCATAATAGCCTCATCGTAGGTCTGAGGATCAATATCCTCTACATCCTATGCTCTAATATGTCCCACATATCTCTCAGGAGGATGGGATACTCTATCAGACCTGCGTAAAGTTGATACTTGTGTATTAGGTACCTGAACAGACTCGGGCTATAGAGTGGTGCTTTAGCTCGGTTCTCCAACCTCGCTCCATTCTATCATTCTCCCACTGTCTCCATCAAGAATGTGTTCCTTCTCAAGGAACACTGCTCTCTTAGCTACAAAGACCTTTTGGTCCTCGAGATGATAGAAATAATACCCACAAGTTTCCTTGGGGTATCCCACAAATTTGCATCGCTCTGTCCTTGATTCTAACTTATCGGGGTTGTGTCTTCTACATGGGCAGGGCAGCCCCAGATCTTAACAACCTTAAGATCAGGCTTCTTCCCTTTCCATATCTCATATGGTGTAGACACTACCGACTTAGTTAGAACTCTGTTCAAAAGGTAAGCTGCGGTTTCTAGGGCATATCCCCAGAATGAGATGGGTAGGTCAGCGAAACTCATCATGGATCGTACCATATCTAATAATGTACGATTTCTCCTTTCATTGACACCATTGAGCTGAGGTGTATAAGGAGGTGTCCATTGGGATAATATCCCATGGTCCTTGAGGAACTGAGTAAACTCTGTACTTAAGTATTCACCTCCTCGATCTGATCGAAGAGTTTTGATACTCTTTCCAGTCTGGTTCTCCACCTCATTCTTATACTCTCTGAATTTCTCAAAGGCCTCAGACTTGTACTTCATTAAGTACACATATCCATACCTTGAGAAATCATCAGTAAATGCAATGAAGTAGGAGTAACCTCCAATGGCAAGAGTTGACATGGGTCCACATACATCACTATGTATGAGTTCCAACAACTCATTGGCTCTCTCTCCAGTTCCACTAAATGGAGATTTGGTTAGTTTTCCACGAATGCAAGGCTCACAAGTCGCATATGACACATAGTCGAATGGATCTAGATATCCATCATTTAGCAACTTTTGGATCCTTCTTTCATAGATGTGACCTAGCCTACAATGCCACAAGTATGCACTGTTCAACTCATCTCGTTTCCTTTTGGACACGTTTACATTCATGATATGTGGAGTGGAGTCTATCATAAATAAACCATTATGCAATATTCCTTTCGTGATGATCATATCATCTAATAATATCGAACAACCATTGTTCTCAAAAACAAATTTATATCCACTAACTATTAAACATGAAATGGAGATAATATTTTTGATAATAAAAGGAACAAAATAACATGCATCTAATGCAATAAAAGCTCCACTAGGCAGATGTAGGGCGACCTCGCAATAGCTAATACAGTATCTTTTGCTCCATTACCCATCTTGAGGTCCATCTCACCTCTTTGTAGTCTCCTAGGCCTTGCCAGAACCTGCAACGAATTGCATATATGATAAGCACTACCGGTATCCAATACCCATGTGTTATCATACGAGTCTGACAAATGGAGACTAATCATGAATGTACCTGAAGCTTCATCAAGCTTTTGTTTCGCCCTTTCTGCAAGGTACTCTTTGCAGTTTCTCTTCCAATGCCCATCTTTTCCACAGTGGAAGTACTGGCCTTTGTCCTTTGCTGGGTCTTTCTTAGCAACCTTTGCTTTACCTTGTTTGCCCTTGCCCTTTCCCTTCTTAAGGAACTTTTATGCTTTCCTTTTCTTTCTGGTCTCACCAGTATAGAGAACTGGCTTCTCTTTCTTAATAGTACTCTCTGCCTCCCTCAACATATTGAGGGGCTCTGGGAGAGTCACATCAAGCTTGTTCATATTAAAATTTATTATGAACTGTGAAAAGGAATCTGGTAGGGACTGAAGCACAATGTCCACACACAAGTTATCCTCTAGGACCATTCCTAGACCTGTGAGTTTCTCTATCCACTCAATCATCTTTAGGACATGGTTCTGAACCGGTGTCCCCTCAGTCATCCTAGTACGGAAAAGGCTCTTGGATATCTCATATCGTTGAGTCCTTCCCCTGTTCCTCAAACAATTTAAGGGACATGTAGGAGAATGGATCCGGCATCCATCTTTTCATGTTGTCTCTCTAGCTCGAGTCATAGAGCCCAACATATAGCACTGAGCAAGAGTGGAGTCATCAATGTACTTCACATAGCGGCGATCTCATCCTCGCTTGCCCCTTCTTCGGTAGGGCATCATCAGATCAAGGGCGTACCACGATTTTCTCCGCTGTGAGAACAATTCTCAAGTTCTGAGCCAATCCGGTATAATTTGGACCGATAAAGGCGGTTGACATCAAGTATGCCACGTAAAGGGATTTGGCGACATTTTCTGAAAATAAAGATGTAGCATAAATGAATAACATGCAGATTTTGCAAAAAAATAAACTATCAAGATATGGACTTCTATCTTAATATGCTCCCACTATTTTACTAACGAGTCACGCGACACCCTCAAAGACGCGAAACGCGGAGTCTCCACCAGACTTCTAGTGGGGATCGGGGATCCAATCAGCGTCTTAGTGTAACCTCGAGGACTCGACCAATCACACTAAGCCTAAAAAGGTAGCCAACTCTTGCCGATCACAACTCCTTGTGATTCCCGTCCTGTTCGGCCTCCGAATCACCATAGCCTCGAGGGACTCGACCAACCATGATGCTCGGTTAAGTCAACACCTTCGTTACAAGATGAGTCTGATTTGATGATATACCCTCGAGGGACTCGACCAAGCATACCATGTCCTCAGGTCACCGGTGACATCTCTATGTCGTAAGCAAGATAGTGAATCGCGATATAGGTGAGTCGCGAGAGACTCGACCAACTCAACCTACACCGGGAATCGGTTCCTACTCATAACGATGGAAGGCCACGTGGGTCAATCTAATTGCCTCACGTTTACCGACTTAATATTATCGAGAGATGTTTCTATAATTTGGTCTCCTAATATGACATGTCACACATATACATATTTAATATATATCTACATCGCATGCAAATATATATACGTATCTAGTATGTGTATAAGCAATCACATCAGATGATCATGGACCGCAACCTAATATGATTAGGCCCGAGCCAGTAGGCCTAATCACTCACATCAAGATCTATGTGTACAACGGTGCATCTCCATGCCCTGTGATCGTTCATCTCGTCCTCGTCGGTTCCGTCGACATTTTGATGCATCTCCATGCATCACGATCGTCCGTCTCGTGGGTCCCGCTATCGCATCCACGCTCCTGCTGCGCCTCTTCATGTGATTACAACTTAATCATAGGCACGCAGGCCCGACAATAAACGAGAAATATAATGGAGGTTCGCAGACCTCAATAATAATAATCACAAGTACACACATCACACGGTCCATGATCATCCGTCCACACATCATACATCACATGTATAAATAATAATCATCATGTAGGACTACTAGATAATAATAAAAAATAATAATCAACTAAACCTTTTAATTAATTAATATTTTTCTGAAATCAGGGACATGTAGGGAATTTTTCAATTCCTAAGGGTATTTTCGTAATTTGGACAAAAGACAGAAACTGGAATTTCTCAAATTTATAGGGGCAAAACTGTCCTTTTGTCCAAAACCCTAATTCCCTCTGCTGCTGCCGCCGCCGCCACCCTGGCGGCGGCTCAGGGCGGCGGGCGGGCGATCGCCCTCGCCTTGGCATCGCCGCCCATTGGCGACGTCGCCGCTGGTGGGTGCCTCGCCCTTCGCCGCCGCTGCCTCATGGTGGTGCTCGCCTCGCCGCCCACCTGGGGGGGTTTGCCCGCGGGAGCGGCAGCGATGGCGTCGGCGCCTGCTCGGCGGCGTCACGCCTAAGGGCGCCTCTGCGTGGGCTGCCGACCCCCGCCGCCTGCAAGAAGTCTGCTGCTGCAACCAGCCGACGACTACTGCCATACCAGGCAGCTTAGCATCTTGCCCGGCCTGTGGTGCTGGCTGCGGTTCTTCTGCTGCAGGTGGTCGAGCATGTAGATCGAGGGCGACAATCAATCGCGCCTTTCCTGCTTTTTTTAAGGTCAACGATTTTGACGTCAATATTCTTCCTAAACACAACACACGCAGTTCAAAACCAATCATTCGCATACGAACAACCCGGCTCGATACCACTTTGTTGGGAAATCATGGGGGCGACATCATATCGCCGGAAGGAAGAACAAGAAAACAAAATCCCCGATTCCTAAAAAATGTTCGCGTCAGATGCGAAGATTGGTGTGCAAAAATCCATAAAAACACAAAACTGCGTATAGAGATTGTGTTTACCTAGGGGAGATCGTATATCCCTGTTTCCTTGCAGATCCTTAGGAGAGGGTGAAGGAGGTCAAGCGTCCTCCTCTCTAGCGGTGATCCACACACAAAGGGGGTTGCGGCGACCCTCCTCAAAAACTCCAGGCCTCTCGAGGTTGAGAGGGGAGAGGAGAATAGGGAAGGCAAGCAAAGACTCTAGCCTATGAGGATATGAATCCCTCCTATTTATAGAGATCCCTGAGTCAAACCCTAATGGGTCCTTCCCTAGTGGGTATTAGATCTGCATCCAATAAGACAAAGGGGCTCCGTGGATATCTCATATCCGAACCTCTACTCATCGCAATGCCTACCATATGTGTGACCCTCTAGCCCCAATATCGAATGGCTGTGAGTCATACCGGTCGAACTCCTTCTAACTCGATGAATTATTCTCTCTGTAATAATTCACTCGACTCATCGACTTTGACGTTTTAGGCCACTACGCCAGTAGTCCCCGGACGATCTGGGGGGAATCCAATCCATTGGACCTGTGCGTCTCGATTACCATGTACCTATAGTCCCTCATCCATCTAATATCCCGGAGACCAGATATCGAGCATGGTGTTATCGGACCTACATACGGTTTCTACTACGAAGTCTCGCTCTAATCGGATTCTCCGGGAGAACTCTTTCTCTCAACCCGAATGACCCCTCGGCCGGGGATTTGTCTGAAAGCAAGAACACATGGGATATTCCTCTCATGACGCCGAGAGTGGATGATCCTCTATCGACACTCAATAGCCCTCGTAAGGTCGACTACCACTCCCAATGACCAACATACTAGATGCGGGACGATAAACCTATAAGTCCGGTATCAAACAGTTGGAGCACTCATACAGGGACATCCTTGGTGTCTCAAGTCTAAGGACTAGATACACCATTAGGACTACTGGAATCGGCTGTCGACAATAAGGCATCATCAACCATCCAAAGATTCCGTAAGCGGATCAATCGATGAACTCATTCTCCAATGAGCACTGCATCTGTATCCCTAGTGTCCCTACACGAGCACTATGAGACCACCTTGCATTGATCATATGGACGGGTATACAAAGACACCCAGTCTATCCGGTTATCCGCGATGTCCCTCTCGAGTAACCTATGACCGGGATTATTTAGGATATGTGTTTAAAGGTGAATCGATCTCATTATCGTGATCTCATCACGATCCGATTCCCATTGCACAAATCCAAGGACATTACAATAAATATATATGCATTTAGGCAATAGTTATAAAGTGATATACGCCAAAATATAATAAGCAAAAAGATTCTATATCAAGTCACACGTACCATCACTCACGTGATTGGCTTGCTGGGCACCTATGACTAGCAGTATCTTGCTTGGAACTCTTCCAACACACTGCTCCTCCATTCCAGGTGTACACATACCCTAAATTCGACTTGCGATCATCGACATCAGACTGAAAACTTGAGTCAGTGTAGCCTTCAACCTTAAGGCTATTACCTCCATATACTAGTAAAAGATCCTTAGTCCTTGTCAAGTACTTAAGGATACACTTTACTGCTTTGCAGTGCTCCAAGCCTGGATCCACCTGATACCTGCTCGTGACACTCAGAGCATGTGCTATATCAGGCCTAGTACATAGCATGGGATACATGATAGACCCTATTCCTGAAGCATAAGGTATCATATCCATGTTCGCCCTTCCTTCTGGAGTCTTTTGGGACATATTCGTAGAAAGCGATATCCCATGTCTCATCGGTATGAGACCTCTCTTGGAATTTTCCATGCCAAACCTTTTGACAATAGTTTCTATATACCTGGACTGGGACAAGCCAAGCATCCTCTTGGATCTATCTCTATAGATTGTAATCCCGAAGATATAAGATGCTTCCCCTAAGTCCTTCATGGAGAAGTGTCTAGATAACCAAGCCTTTACTGTGGATAGCATTCCTATGTCATTCCCAATGATGAGGATGTCATCCACATATAACACCAAAAAGGTGATAGCGCTCCCACTTACCTTTCTGTATACACAAGGCTCATCTTCGTTTTAACTTAAGTCATAAGATCTGATTGCCTCATCAAATCTTATGTTCCAACTTCGAAGCTTGCTTTAGTCCATAAATGGATCTAAGCAACCTACACACCTTATCTGGGCAGTTCTTGGACACGAATCCCTCAGGTTGCATCATATACACCTCCTCCTCGAGGTTCCCGTTGAGGAATGTGGATTTCACATCCATCTCGCCGGATCTCATAATCATAGTGTCTTTAATAGCCAATAGAATTCTGATGGATTTTAGCATTGCTACTGGTGAGAAAGTTTCGTCAGTAGTCAACACCTTGCCTTTGACGATACCCCTTATCCACTAGCCTTGCTTTATAGGTCTCTACCTTTCCATCTACTCCGATCTTTTTTTTAAAGATCCACTTGCAAACCGATGGGTACAATACCTTCGGGGAGCATCAACTAGGTTCCAAACCTTATTGGAGTACATAGAATCCATCTCGAAATTCATGGCTTCTTTCTACTTCCCTATACTCTATACTCATAATAGGCTCCTCGTGAGGTCCGAGGATCAATATCCTCTACATCCTCTGCTCTAATATATCCCACATATCTCTCGGAGGATGGGATACTCTATCGGACACTGCGTAAAGTTGATACTTGTGTATTAGGTACCAAGCACTCGGTCAGAGTGGTGCTTGAGCTTGGTTCTCCAACCTCGCCAATTCTATCATTCTCCCACTCGTCTCATCAAGAATGTGTTCCTTCTCAAGGAACACTGCTCTCTAGCTACAAAGACCTTTTGGTCTTGAGATGATAGAAATAATACCCACAAGTTTCCTTGGGGGTATCCCACAAATTTGCATCGCTCGTCCTTGATTCTAACTTATCGGGGTTGTGTCTTCTAACATGGGCAGGGCAGCCCCAGATCTTAACAACCTTAAGATCAGGCTTCTTCTCTTTCTATATCTCATATGGTATAGACACTACCGACTTAGTTGGAACTCATTCAGAGGGTAAGCTGGGTTTCTAGGGCATATCCCCCAGAATGAGATGGGTAGGTCAAATAAACTCATCACCCGGACCGCACCCATATCTAATAATGTACGATTTCTCCTTTCGAGACACCATTGAGCTGAGGTGTATAAGGAGGTGTCCATTGGGATAATATCCCATGGTCCTTGAGGAACTGAGTAAACTCTATACTTAAGTATTCACCTCCTCGATCTGATCGAAGAGTTTTGATACTCTTTCCAGTCTGGTTCTCCACCTCATTCTTATACTCTCTGAATTTCTCAAAGGCCTCAGACTTGTACTTCATTAAGTACACATGTCCATACCTTGAGAAATCATCAGTAAATGTAATGAAGTAGGAGTAACCTCCAATAGCATGAGTTGACATGGGTCCACATACATCACTATGTATGAGTTCCAACAACTCATTGGCTCTCTCTCCAGTTCTACTAAATAGAGATTTGGTCAGTTTTCCACGAATGCAAGGCTCACAAGTCGCATATGACACATAGTCGAATGGATCTAGATATCCATCATTTAGCAACTTTTGAATCCTTTTTTCATGCATGTGACCTAGCCTACAATGCCACAGGTATGCTCTGTTCAACTCATATCGTTTCCATTTGGACACATTTACATTCATGATATGTGGAGTGGTGTCTAACATAAATAAACCATTATGCAATGTTCCTTTCGTGATGATCTTATCATCTAATAATATCGAACAACCATTGTTCTCAAAAATAAATTTATATCCACTAACTGTTAAACATGAAATGGAGATAATGTTTTTGATAATAGAAGGAACAAAATAACATGCATCTAATGCAATAAAAGCTCCACTAGGCAGATGTAGGGCGACCTCGCCAACAGCTAATACATCAACTTTTGCTTCATTACCCATCTTAAGGTCCATCTCGCCCCTCTGTAGTCTCCTAGGCCTTGCCAGAACCTGCAACGAATTGCATATATGATAAGCACTACCGGTATCCAATACCCATGTGTTATCATACGAGTCTGACAAATGGAGACTGATCATGAATGTACCTGAAGCTTCATCAAGATTTTGTTTCGCCCTTTCTGCAAGGTACTCTTTGCAGTTTCTCTTCCAATGCCCATCTTTACCACAATGGAAGCACTGGCCTTTGTCCTTTGCTGGGTCTTTCTTAGCAACCTTTGCTTTACCTTGTTTGCCCTTGCCCTTTCCCTTCTTAAGGGACCTTTCTGCTTTCCTTTTCTTTCTGGTCTCACTAGTGTAGAGAACTGGCTTCTCTTTCTTAATAGTACTCTCTGCCTCCCTCAACATATTGAGGAGCTCTGGGAGAGTCACCTCAAGTTTGTTCATATTACAATTCATTATGAACTGTGAAAAGGAATCTGGTAGGGACTGAAGCACAATATCCATACACAAGTTATCCTCTAGGACCATTCCTAGACCTGTGAGTTTCTCTATCCACTCAATCATCTTTAGGACATGGTTCTGAACCGGTGTCCCCTCAGTCATCCTAGCGCAGAAAAGGCTCTTGGAAATCTCATATCGTTGAGTCCTTCCCTGTTCCTCAAACAATTTGCGGACATGTAGGAGAATGGATCTAGCATCCATCTTTTCATGTTGTCTCTGTAACTCTGGAGTCATAGAGCCCAACATAGCGAGTAGAGTGGCCGACTATTTTAGCTATTCCAATCACGAACAACTCTTCAGATATACTTATTTGGCCTCATGACAATGGCAAATTTAGTGCCACATCCGCATGGAATCAAATTAGGCAAAGAAATAACAAGTGGGTCCCAAGCAGTTGGACATGGGATCGACCGGGATCACAAAGACATTCCTTATGTACATGGCAGGCCCTTCTCAATAAACTACCTACAATAGACAATATGAAAAGAAGAGGTATCTATCATGTTAACCGATGCTACCTTTGTATGCAACAAGAAGAAACTGTTGACCACCTCTATTTTGCTTGTGATTATACAAAATGGATATGGAAGGAGATTCTCCAGCGATTTTGAACTAAATAGACTGCCAAGAACCAAACTTGCACCAAGAACTAGGCGACCTCATGCAATGTTTCTCAAGAAAAGGGCCTCTCACACAACTGGCAAATGTTACTTTCAGATGCGCTATTTGGTGGATGTGGAAGGAGAGATGTAACAGAATCTTTGAATGTCAACACACAAACAATGCTCAGCTATTGAAAGAGATTATTAGAGACACAAGATCCTATATGGAGCAAGATCTCAAAACGGAGCACTTTACCCAAAGAGAAAAATATATTTTTATCAATTTTAATTTTGCTATTAGCTAAAGATCTTGGGAATGATGTCAAACATTTTCTATTAGCTAAAGATCTTAGGAGTTATAGTCTACAGCATGTGTAGTCATAACTATCGCATTCGCACTCTATGAGTTACATGGCTTTGTCTATGACTTGTATAGATAAAGCTATTTGTAGAAACTTTACACATAATCAATTTACTTTTACTTACCAAAAAAAAAAGGAATAAAGGAGAAAAGGAATTGAAGCCACAATTTCAAGTTTCAAAGGATGGCCTATTGAGATTTGGGGAGAGGGTATGTCTACCAAATGAACCAAATATCAAGAATCAAACACTAAAGGAAAGTCATACTTCAAAGTA
Source organism: Musa schizocarpa (assembly GCA_900464855.2). Classification (NCBI taxonomy): domain Eukaryota; kingdom Viridiplantae; phylum Streptophyta; class Magnoliopsida; order Zingiberales; family Musaceae; genus Musa; species Musa schizocarpa. Next base: position 25,956,863 of record LS990918.1, read on the forward strand.
CACCATATCTCCTGGGAGCACTAAGATGTATAGAGATCTTCAAAGTCATTATTGGTGGGAAGGCATGAAGAAGGAAATTGCAGTGTATGTTTCAAAATGTTTGACGTGTCAGCAAATCAAAGTACAATACCAAAGACCTGGAGGGTTGTTACAACCTTTAGATATTCCTTAATGGAAATGGGAATGCATTACTATGGATTTTGTTTCAGGACTACCCAGAACCTCAAAAAAACATGATGCTATTTGGGTTATCATTGATAGGTTAACAAAATCTCCACATTTCCTACCGATTAATATGACTTATCCGCTTGATAGACTTGCAGATTTATATGTCAATGAAATAGTAAGACTTCATGGTATTCCGAAGGAGATCATCTCTGATAGAGACTCCAAATTTCTCTCTAGATTCTAGAGAATATTACAGGAATCTATGGGCACTAAAGTTAAGTTTAGTACTGCATATCATCCTCAGACTGATGGTCAATCAGAAAGAACAATTCAAACACTTGAGGATTTTCTTAGAGCTTATGTTATGGATTGGAAAGGTGAATGGGATAAGGATATTTCACTTGTTGAGTTCACTTACAATAATAGTTACCATTCAAGTATTCAGATGGCTCCTTATGAAGCTTTATATGGGCGAAAGTGCATAACACCTATATGTTGGGAAGAAGTTAGTGACAGAAAGCTGTTAGCACCGGACAAGATACAAGAAACTTCCGAGAAAATTCAAGTTATAAGGAAAAGGTTAAAAACTGCTCAGAGTCGTCAAAAGAGTTATGCCGACAATAGAAGACGAGATATTGAGTTTGAAATCGGAGATTTTGTATTCTTGAAAGTCGCCCCTTCCAAAGGCATTATAAGGTTTGGGAAGAAAGGAAAGTTAAGCCCCAGATTTATTGGACCTTTTGAGGTTCTTGAGAGGGTTGGTTCTGTTGCTTATAGGATTGCCTTGCCACCAGCATTGAGTCATGTCCATGATATATTTCATGTCTCGATGAATAGAAAGTGTATATATGACCCTTCTCACATCATTAAGTATGAGCTGGTGGAGATTGATAAAGATTTATCTTATGTGGAAGAGCCTATTCAGATCGTTGATAAGAAAGAAAAAGTCCTAAGGAATCGGGTCATCCCACTGGTTCAAGTAATTTGGAGACATTATTCTGGAGAGGAGACAACTTGGGAGCTAGAGGAGGAAATGAAAAAGGTGTACCCCCGTCTTTTCATCGATAGAGGTACGATAAATTTAGAGGACTAAATTTTTCTTTTAAGGGGGGGAGAGTGTAACACCCCTCATTTCCGAATTTTCGTATAAATTTCTGGTGATAATGTAAGCATTTATTTTAAATTAACAAAAGAAATAGAGTATGAATCAGAGGTAACTTATTTGTAAGATTTGGGAGATCTGTTCAAAAAAAAATTCTGAGGACCTATATGTAAACCCTAAGGACCTAATCGTGAATATGATAAAAACAAGGACTAAATTGCGAAACACACAAAATGACAAATTTTACCATTTAAGCCTCTCTGCCTTCGTCCTTAAGGAAGCAGAGAAGGCAGCTCGTGGGTGATCAAAGAAAGAAAGAAAGAAAGAAAGAAGAAGAAGAAGAAGAAGAAGAAGAAGAAAAAAATTGGGGTTTTTAGGGTTCTTGCTTTAATCTTTTCACTTCGGGTCAAAATTCTCAAAGGCAAGTGTTCTAACCCTATCCTACAGAATTTTTAGTCTCTGTTTTTATGTTGATTCAAAACAAATTGAAGGATTTCTATTTTAGAAACTGTTATGTCACTCTTTGGACATAGAACCATGGATTCTGAAGTCTTTTTCGGTAAGCTGTGCCCTATACACTGTTTCAGCTATAAGTTTTAGTACAAATTGTGAATTCGGGCAGCAACTATTTTGTTAGAAATTAGACTCTTATATCTTCCTACTGACACTGATTTTGTAGATTTTAGACACAGAATACTTACCCAAACATCTGATTCAATTGAGCCTATAGACGCTGTAAAACAGGGTTCAAGATTTCTGACCTGTCGATACTAAAATGCCTATAACTCCCTGTTGAAAATTCTAAATTGTACCAAACTGATTTTACTTGAAACTAGACTTGAAAATATTTCTTTTGACATATAGTTTGAAAATTTTGGAATTCAATTGCCTACCCTATTATCTGTTGAATCCGACCCTGTGAATTATGCAAAACAGTGATTGTGTTTTTGACCTTGTGTTACCAAATCAAAGGTAACTCCACGTTGAGAACCTTGCTTCATATGAAATTTGTTCCATCAGAATATAGATTGATATATGGTTCGACCATAGTTTTCTTATGGGTATTGGAGCATAATTGATATTCTGAAGTATTTATTTGATGTGCCATTGGAATTCTGTCCGAAATCGAGCATTGGTCGATTTCGCATATTCTGCTCCGTTCCTTTGGATATTTGAATTCGTCTAACCTTTTTTTTGGAATTGAGCTAAATATGATTGCTTGGAATCCCTGTACACTCTTGTTTTTATTTCATTCCAAATCTGAATACATTTGTGAGAGATTTGTTCTTTGTTTCGTATTGTCTCGAAAAGGCACATGCACGTTTGTTGTTCCGCGTGTGCTTCCGATATATGCTACTTATTGTTAAAACTGCCCTCTTGTACTCTGGTGTGTGGGATTGTCTGGACCTTTGCCAGAAATGGTAAAAGGTATGCTTATTACCCTCACTCTGTGGGGTCCCTCTGTGGGATATTCTGGACCTTTGCCGAAATGGTAAAGGGTATGTGCTTAGAGCTGCGATGCTCTGTCGGCCCCTCTGACTTCACCTATACGTGGGTGGATGGATCTCCCCCCGACGGGGAGACTTTTGTCGTGGTCATTCAGAAATGGATGAATCACATTCTGACCGAGATCCTACCACACCTTCTATATGTTTGATATGACATCCAGTTTTTGTGAGTTGTTTCGTTCATGCTCGGATAAGAATGATATGATTGCAATGTCAAGAACGACGTTTGAGCTTCATGCGATATTTGTTTTTGATATGCTCTGAAATGCTTCATTCACTGATGATTTTGCTTCGAAATGTTCTATATGTCGTTGATATGCTTCGGAACATTTTATATGCTATTGATAAGCTCCGATATGTTTCCTTTGTTACTGATATGCTCCAATTACTCTATGCCCCAATCTGTCAGGAACCAAATATGTAAGATTGAACGGACAATTGTGTTTCTGCTTTTAATGATATTATGTCTACGAAATCGTATATTCTGCCTTGTATTTTGGAACTGTATCTCTTTGGAAGTTGTACTATTTTGATATGGATATGTTAGTCACTTGCTGAGCTCTTTATGCTCACCCCGTTTGTTGATAAATTTTTCAGGATAGCATATTGCTTGCTTAAATGTTAAGATTGGGCTGAGGCTGTTAAGATTGGGCTGAGGCGGTGGAAAGTTTAGAAGATTTTGGGTAGATCTTTGTTAGCATATGTGTATTTGTTGTATAAGATACTCTGTGTAATGATATGATCTTATGGTAATCATTGGTATGATATGATCTTATGGTAATCATTGGTTTGGTGACTACATAGACTTCCCCATTTATGAATTTATGTTGTGGTTATTATTTTGTTGAGTTGAGTTCTGATTGTATGAATTATCGAGTGATGTGTGGTATATTTATGAATTGCACAGGGTTATGAATTTGTAAACTATAGAGGTGAAATTTTGATCTGAATGTTTTTTATTGACCTCAAATGTGTGCTTGGATCTTGGGTTAGTTATGATGAAAATTTTAAATATTGTCGATATTTTTGAGCGGCGTGCCAGAGTTTAATGTCACGACCCGGGTCTGATGAGCTAACTGTCCAATAACTCCATTTTGGTCCTTGCAACCATGGACCAAAATGCTTAAGCGGGAGGTAACGTAGTACACTCATCAGGCCCTTATAAGCTAATCACACACACTGCCGACTTCTGATGTGGGACTAATGGGATGTTACATTATCCCCAACTCAATTAGCTTGACGTCCTGGTGGCTCCACGCCGTGATGAGTTCTCTGACTCCATCCACGGGTAGCCCTTTCCTACTCGAGCCCTCTCACCCTGCCCAAATGCTAGGTCGGCTCTGATACCAAATGTCACGACCCGGGTCTGATGAGCTAACTGGCCAATAACTCCATTTTGGTCCTTGCAACCACGGACCAAAATGCTTAAGCGGGAGGTAACGTAGTACACTCATCGTGCCCTTATAAGCTAATCACACATTCCCCACTTCCATGTGGGACTAATGGGATATTACATTATCCCCAACTCAATTAGCTTGACGCCCTCGCCAAGGCCGGACATAACCCAGATCGAACCCTAGCATAGTGCATGTGAGGTTTAACTTCGGTGGTGGCTCCACGCCGATGAGTTCTCGACTCCATCCACGGGTAGCCCTTTTCCTACTCGAGCCCTCTCACCCCCCGCCCAAATGCTAGGTCGGCTCGATACCAAATGTCACGACCCGGGTCCGATGAGCTAACTGTCCAATAACTCCATTTTGGTCCTTGCAACCACGGACCAAAATGCTTA